>MU132144.1:673700-1168948 GCA_015039395.1 Ceratobasidium sp. AG-I | reverse complement strand
AACGGTGTGAGCTTGTTGCTGATCGCGTAGTTCTGCATCTCATGGAACTGGTACGCGTAGCAGCTCGACATGCCGATATATCGAGCGTACCCGGCCTTGACTACGTCATGCAAGGCTTGCATCGTCTCGGCGACAGGCGTGTGTTTGTCGAAACGGTGGCACTGGAGGACATCAACGTATTCAAGTTGCAGGCGCTCTAGAGAGTGTTTGATGGACTCGAATATATGCTATAATAATAAGAGGCGATTAGCATCCTGTTTGGGGAGCTTGGAAATAGCTGCTAGGCATACTTTGCGACTCAGTCCGTGCTGATTGACATAGCCTGCTTCGTCGGCGCCGTTCCCATCCCAATACCTCTCGGCATGACTGCGCGCAACAACGCCATGCACCTGAACAGCCGAAGACGTAAGCCAAGTACTTCCACAATAAACCGCAAAGCTTGCCTTGGTCATGACCACAATTTCATCACGAGGAAGATTATGCTGCTTGATGGCTTTGCCCAGGATTATTTCAGATTCGCCATTCGAGTATACGTTCGCCGTATCGTAGGTTTGAATGCCTGCATCGTAGCTGTTACGCCGCCCACAACTATATTTTAGAAGAGTACCAGATACGTCTGAAACATGACTTACGCAGCCTTGATATGGGCAATACCCTCTTCCTCGCCTAAGACCCACCCCGCCCATTCAGAGCTACCATAGCTCATCAGTCCTAGGATAATACGCGACACCTTCAAGCCAGAGTTGCCCAAGCGAACTATAGATGTTGTTAGCGTGGCTTCGCTACTCTATGAGTAAAAGGAAAACCGACCATAAGTCATCTTTTTCTTGGTGACTTCTTGAGTAGAGGACATAGTTGGTGTTGATAATTTGTGTTGGTAACTGTGTTGGTAACTTGCGTTGAAAATATAAGAAAGTACAGAAGGGGCTGGTGCAACATCGCACCACGCAACATGGCTTTATATAACAGAGAGTAGAGTGGTTCAGAGATCCGTACTACCCGTAGCCGTGTTCGACACAATGCCGTAGACGTCCTGCTTGAAGGTAAAACGGTACTGGTTAGCTCCTAACCTCCGCGCGGAGGATAGCGGAGGATAGAGTGCAGTATTGCCAACCGTCGGAGGTTGTGCATGCACGTGACTAGGCATTTTGGGTCCAATAAATCAGCTCATAGTATTCGAGTTGCGCTCATACCCATGTCAGAGCTATGTAGGTTTTGTTTATTTGGCAAGCCCAAGCTACAATTACAACATTTAGGCTTCGACGTGTTGAACGATAACCAAAATAGTACAGCCGGACCAACGTTGACGCCTTGCAATCTATTAGAGGTGAGCTTCAGCACCAACCGAACATAACGTCCGCCCGAGCACAGGCAATGGGCACGCCACGGTACATATATGCGCTTCTCTTTCCAATATGGAAGCATAAGTGATAGTGATAGGCACCCCCAGAACGCGGCCGGAAGTCGACTTGCTGAAGCGTCCAAGCTAGTCGCTGTCAATGTATCATAAGAATATGCTGTGCTCCTACATCGCCAGCAGTCAGTGCGAGGGGCCTTTACTGCATGGCGTTGCGTCAGCCTAACAAGTACTGATTCCAGAAAAGGGAACCGCAATCAAGTGCCAGACCAGAACTAGGTCGAGAGCTGTGAGCCACAGACGGCAAGCGTTCTGCAATGACTCCACCCCTGTGGTGACTATTAGATGCAGGTATGTTGACGCAGCGTCATCGAACCAACGTTGTACCACTAGCAGATCTACCAGTTCGGATGTGGGGATGAAATGCCGAAACTGCCACATGGGCGCATGCAGAGCCAAGTCCAACAGTAGTCAATCCCACAGGGGGAGAATCGTGGGCATGATTCCTAATTTGCAGAGTGAGAAAGGAGGGCACACACCTGTGGTCAGCCGCGACAGCATTACTCGAGAAGGTATTAATCAGGAGCCGATCCGGACATTTTGCAACCCGGTCTGTTGCAAAGTCTGATGGAGTATGTACCTTGCGATAATCCTATAATTACGCCAGCGAGTGACCAGGCTCTAAACAGAGCGGAAAGAGGAACGCTGGCCGAGATAAGCTAGTATATCTAGGTGCAAATCTTTTAGGGTGGTTCGATATGTGATAGGAATACTCCGGTCAAGGAGAAACGTGGCTGGACAAATCCTGGATGTATTATTACTTGTGGTACGGTGGTAAGGGGAGTTTCAAGGTGTTTCCGTTATTGGAAGTCAAATCCTAGCAGGCGGGTTTGAAAGGTTCGCAGATTTCAGCGCTGAAACACTGCATGCACAGGCCTGGCGGTTGTTCGCTATAACAATATACCTTATCGGTACCATACTTTGTTAGGTAGTAAAAGTGCAAAGCATTGCCCGCCGCACCGCTGCGATATCGTATCAGCGGCTCCCAATCGCGTGGCGTTCACCCGGCGGCTAAACAAGACCGATCAAAGCGCAGCGACAGTGCCCAGGAGCCTGCTTCTGATTGTTCGAAGCAATTAAATGGATTACACAATCAAATGACTAAAAGAATGTACAAAACGATCCAGTCGAATTACTATAAACAAACTAAGGCGGGCGCGAGGCAGGAGAATAGGCGGGCGGTAAAGGAGGCATCGCAGACTGGGAAGAGTCAGCAGGCCCAGCTGCGGCGTTGTACGGATCGAATGGCTCTGCATCCACACTTTGCAGATTAGGGGTGAACATGTGCCTTCTTTTCTCCGATATCGCAGTGCTTGCTCGGTCGTATCCACTTGTGCTAGAACCCTCGACAGTATTCAACGTATGTCTATCCGAGCTATCCATCGGGTAGGGGTAAGGAACTGGTACCGGGGGATGCTGAGATATGCTCCCATTGGAGATATCATAGTGCGATCCTGATTGAGTGGTAGAGTTATAGGGGAATGCTGTTGCGACAGGCGTATAGCTGTGGGCGGCAGCAGGAGGGTCAAATTGGTCGATTTCAAGCTTCTCAGACGAGTCGACCGCTCGTTGTCGGCGGTTCCGTTTATAACACAGCCATAAGAATAGCCCGGCTATAATAAGAACTACCACTGGTATACCCACGCCCATGCCGATAATCGCAGGAGATGCACTGGGGTAATATGAGAAACAGTTCGGTCGACAATAAGTCAACAAGCTCACAGTTTGGGGCTGGGGGTAGCTGTCGACGTGGAGGTGGATGCGGCGGAGGAGGCTGCGGCAGTGCCTCCTGGGTACAGAGTCGAGAATTTACCAGCGGTAACCGTTGTCGCAGCTCCAAGACAGCTATTATCAGAGGAAGACCCAACAGTGTAGAGCCCTTCAACACTTGAGTGGCCAGCTGAATCATAAACCGCCACTGTGCCATGCTGTACATCAGTAACTGTGCAGCCCAAGAGGCAGGGTACGTACGGAAGTAGTCAACCCCTTCGCTGATATCTAGTACGAGACTCTGAAGAGCTGTTCAGCTCCCAATAATGGGTTGGTGAAGAGCGAGGACTTACAAAAGGGCTTGAGGCGAAATGGACTGTCTTTTGTTGTCTGTTCTGTTGTCAAATTGCTCGAGTTAGATCGCTCCAAGGCTAAATTGAGTCATACTAACGTCGGCTGGTACGACCTCGACGGTGTAGGGGGCAGTGCCGTTGTTCACTGAAACAATCGATTGCCCACACTGCGAACTAGGGAAGAAAAGATAAATCGACAGGCAAATCAGTGTCTTATTGAAATTGCCAAACAACACGCGACTCACTTTCCAGTTACGGCAACGTCCAGCGACGAGGTTGTCATCGGACTGGCCAAATTACATCCCGTCCCCGTCGCCATTTTGAACATAGGTGTAAGAATCTAGGTTCCATATGTCGAGTTAGAAAAATACCGGTGAAAAACAAAGGTAGTAGTTCCTAAAACTTACCCCGCCTGTGTAGTCCTTCGCGTCTTTCATGGAGAGCGCATACGATGTACCAATTGGCAAGTTAGGAGTCCATTTGAAGCTACCTTGCAAAGCTGCTCGGAAAAGTTCAGTACGTCATCGGGAAGCACTACCGCCAAAACACACGCTTCAACCCACCTGTGTTGTTCAAAGGCACTTTCAGAGGCTCATACCCCGCACCATACAACACCAGGCTATATGGAGCGGACGGCGGAGGATTTGAAACAATATTCTCCCCGACGCTGTTGTAGTAGTCGAAGGTTACGTTGCGACATTGTTGAAGGGAGCTGGTGCCATCCACACTCCACTGAACATGGTGTGAGAACTCGAAGTGTAAAAATTCGGGTACTTACGCCGAAAGAGAAAGTTAGCTGATCCCAGGGAGGGAGCGTCGTGGACATGGCTCTGAAAGTGGAGGTGGAAGGGGCGAGGCGTGGCTTAGACTTCTCGAGGGTATAAGTATATCTATGGCGGAAGATAAGTCACCGCCCCAAAAGGCGCTGGCGCAAACACTGGATCAATCAAACGCCAAGGTCGCTCCGATAGGCCGGCACGTTTTAGTATGGCTGGGTACGTTAGTGCAATGCCTTTTTGGGATTGGCGGTTTGGTTACAGGGTCACGGGTAGCGACGACCAGCATTGTGTGGGACTCGTTGTTCAGGAATCACGGCCTGGAAAGCGCAGTTTGGAAGAGATCGCCTTTCTTAGTGCCTGAAGGAATGGGATAATGTAATTACGAAGTTGATTGGTATCACCGAGTTCCCCAGCAAACAACAAAAGTATATCAACTCAAGGGCCCCGGAGACGGTCCTCCACTTCACGACCGAGCTCATTTGTTGTATGTTCAATCTCCCTGAAATGAAGCAACTCGTAGATAAAATGAAAATGTTTCTTTACATACATGCGACAACCAATCAACATAGCAGCACAACAAAACTTACAAAACCAACATAAAGACTTCTTGTTATACACAGAACCCCAGACCGTGAATCAACATCTACGGTGCCTCGTCAAACCTTCTCTCCTACTGGCTGATCCCTCGCCTGTACATCTCAGCTTCAGCCGTCAATTCAGCCAACCGCGCTTCCAACTCCTTAATCCTGTCCAGCTCCAGCTGCCTAGCCTGTTGAAGCACGCCCACCGCCGACACAACCTTTTCCCAACGCTCGTTTCTAGTCGCAATCTCCGTATCCGGCGTCTCGTCGGCATTGATAGCGAGACACGGGCTGAACGAATAGATCGAGACTGCATGTCCCATCTTGATCTGCACGCTCGGGCTGCATAGCCGTGAGACAAACGAGGCCACACGAATGACGTCTGCATCTTGGATGTACGACTGGCCAAAGTTCAAAATATCGAGCTTCCTGAACGGCTTGACGTTGGCGGTCGGAGCAGGGAAGGGCAGGGAGACGTTAAGGAAGAGACCAAGGTTGACCAAGTCTGGACAATGCTCGGCAAATGGTAGCAAACTCCCGAGGGTAGGTAGCTCAATGTCGTCGGAGCGGAAGTATGGGTATTCGGACAACATGAATGTACGGAGTTTGGGCCAAGAGCGGGCGATAAACTCGAGGTCGACGTCGGTGATCGAAAACGGATAGTTGTATGTGACATCAAAGTCAAGAAGATGTTTCGAGCTCAGGACCGGTCGAATGTGGTCGAGCGTTATTTGGGGAGGGGTTGACAGTTCAACCCACTTGACGAGCATGGACAGTACGAGTGTCTCAAGCGGGGGACAAGCCTCGATCAAGGTTTCCAAAAACTCGCGCAAGTCGTTTGGACGCTCGATCTCCAGCGATGTGATATGCAGATACTTGAGAACACTGGGGTTGAAATGCTGCTTCGAGGCGAAAATCTGCATTTGGGAAAGACTTGCGTCGAGGGAGAACGCCCGTAATTTAGGGAAAGCACCCTTCTCGAGTTGGCGCATGTTGAGACCCATGACATCTTCCACATCTCCCACGGGGGTACGGGACCAAAGCAAGATCTCCTGTAGCTCTGGGAGCCGAGAGGCCGCAGCAACGACGTTTGTAGTGAGGAAATAATGCGAAAGTCCGAGTTCGCGTAGGGATTTGTAGGAATCCAAGAGGTTGCAGAGCCAGCGTTCGACTACATTCACTCGGTGGGAGCACTCAAACTGGAACACCCTGACGTTCGGTGTTCGTACTTGAGCTATAGCAAAGAAGGCTTCAACGTGGATCTCTTCGACGGTGGGAATGGCTACGTCCAAGGACCGAACGCTGGGGGACATGAATATCTCGCAGTGCCTCAGATCTTGAGTTCCGAGCGGATGCCATCGGAGTGAAAGCAGATTGGGAAGGATGTGGAGCTGGAGGCGCGAACGGGCCAAGTCGTCAAAGGTACTCAAGCTGAGCTGCTTAGTGAGAGACCACGAGGGACAGTAGTGAATCTCTTGAATCTATATGTTCCGGATCAAGTAATTAGTTCAGCAGCATTGGGGCAAGTTGAAGCCACATACCAGAGGGGCATAAATCTCCGAGAAACGAGTCCAATCCTGCGGCATTATTGGTCTGGAAAAGCAATAGCTCTAGCAGTTCATGAGCGTCGTGCAAGACAAATGATCTACGCATAGCCTGGCTCACAAGGTTCGACGGTTCACGTTCCAACGGTGCAATCAAGTTAAATATATCGAACATCTTGGCTGATTTGCGCCAGAGTGAGGCCAATGCCGGCCTCATGAATCTGCGTGAGACAGTGGCCCCACAAGCTCGAGTTGGGACGTCGGCGCATTCAAAGATAGCTAACAGGACATCTTCGAGGAGTAATGCGGGGTGTGGGTCCGGGAGTACTTCATCGACTTGGACCACTTCTGTTTCCTTCTCAATAGTTGGTTCCGTCTCGGGTATATCCGCTCGTCCCTCTGAAGCGGCATCAACACTGTGCCCATCATCGAGTGACTCGTCCGATGGATCAACGACGAACACATTAACTATTGTCTCAGTTTCGTTGGCCTACATAGGGTTAGTGTCAGCTGCGTGATGCAAATGAGACGCCGCACCATTGCAGAATTGATTGGAGGCGACGGGGCGCCTTCAACATTCCGGACGTGGCGGTAACAGGAATGATGCGTGAGCGCGTAATTGGAATCTGGGGTCCAATAAGCGCCCGGTCCAAATAAACAAGATTTATCTCTTTCAATTAAAAGCCTGGCGAGGGGATACAATGCCCTTTGCTTGCGGTAGAGTTGTTTAGTACCATCATTTTTCTTTGTGCAGTCGGCGCATACAGTATGGTATAAACATTGAAATACTTTGATTGCGATATGCATGAGAGAGAGCGTGAGCGACATAGAATAAATACATTGCGAGTAGCCGAGCACCCAAGAAATAATCCAATCCAGATATGCAAGCAAGCTGGCCGCTTAAATCGAGACTTATACCCCTGGTACACTCGAACCAACCTTGCTGGGTCATAACAAAAGTCCTTCATCAAGCCATGTCTTCACTAATCCCCCTTCCAGATGCACGATCCCTGTGCCTCACAACGCCCCCACTAAAGCTCACGCCCTCCTTGAAGCTCCCAGCTTGGAAAGAGTCTTCTTCATCAGATAGGATCCCCGCCCAAGCGGACCGACGGGGGAAACGAGGGCCTGAAATCAACGACCCAGGTGCACTGTCCCCATAAATCGAGCTCGGCCCCGTCGCAGTACCATACACGGAAGAGGGCGCCGCGAGTTTACGAGCAGGTATCGCGCGGGCAGGCGAAGTACTCGTGCTTTCTGACGTCGATGTCGAAGCATACACCACAGGCTGGCCGCGGAAAGGAATGCCGGTCCCAGACTTCGGAATGGCTGTCGGTGGCGGCGCAATCACAGCTCCACTACCTAAGCCCATGTGATCATATGAACTGGATGCAATTTCGACTGACTCGTCTCCAACGATGGCGCTCGCAGGGGTTAATACGCGATGCATTGGGTTGCGTCCGATTGTGCCCTCGCCGTGGGAGATGAATGTTGATCTGATAGATGAATCAGACAACCCGCGCGGACGCAAAGCCCGCTGCAAAAGCTGATCCTGGCCGGTTGAATCTTGGGGCGCGTCAATTACGGCGTCCACGTTGCGAGACAGACGACGTAGATCGGCTGGGTCACGTATCCGAATCGTCGCATCTCCAGCGTTGATGTTCATCGTCGATTGGGCTGCTCGCAGTGTCCGCCGCGAGTTGGTGCTCGGTAAGATAACCCAGCTTTCGACGCGCTCCCTCTCTTTAGCGCGGGCAAGCTGAGAGCCAACGAATATGCCACGAAGCTGCTCCTTGCGTGCGTCTGAATCCCCAGGACCTCGCGAAGGCTCTCGACCAGGGAGCGTCTCGACTGGAGGGGTAGCAATGGTGTCTGGGGCAACAACCATGGTAGAGACGGCACGCCTGGTACCGGTGCTCGCAAATTCAACGTTGACAGTAGTCGTACTAGTCGAAATTGCTGGGGCTACTCGAGGAGCCAGCCGCTTCTTGCCTCCAGCGAGGCCCACTTCTCCCTGTCCAGCTTCCCCACCCTCGGCGGCGCCGCTCCAGAACTTAGAAATCGGTGCAGCAATCCAACCCATGGCGCTGGACTGACTCCTCATAAGCCGTTGCCTTCCGCGCTCGACGACGCTGACAAGGCCGCCGCTTTCCGAAACCATGTCTGTCCCTGTGAACGCTTCCTCCCGCACTCGGGCCGCAGCATTAGGATCAAGGGCCACATCGTTCACAACGCCCCGAAGCGTAATAATCTCTCCTAGCATCTCACGGATAGTGCGTCCAAGGGCCCCCCTCGAGGTTCCTAGTTCAGTTCGCACATCTGTCGCAATGGCGCGCAACGTGCTGCGAGACAGATGGGCAAGATCCGCACCAGCGAGGTTCTGGCGCTTGAGACGAGCGGATAAACCCCTAACGTCAGAATGTTGCAAGCGGGAAAGTAGGGTAGCCAGTCGCTCAGGGCTGAGTGGAAGCGCAGGACCTATGATGGGGGACGAGGGTGCGTCACTGCTTGTGAATGACATTGAACCGGGCCGCGGGGACGGGATAGGTGCGGGTGTGGGGGAGTGGGAATGTGTTCTAATCTGCGGTACTATATCCTCGGTCTGTATTCCGCGCGAACGACTAAGCAACATCAGCGGCCTGCGCTGGGGTTTGGGTTTCTCAGGGCTCTCAGGAGCATCGGCAACAAGGATAGAAGCGTTCATGTCGCTGCCTTCCATGATAGATCCATTTCCGTTCTTGCCGTCCAAGTCTGCGAGTACGGAATCGACGCGCGTCTGATCTTCAGTATCATCCACCTCGTTGAGTGAAGGAATTGGACTGTATCGCTCGCTCGTTGCGCTATTCTCGGCAGAGGCGCGGCGGTATCGGCTGTGCGGTGGAACAAGTCCATATGGATTGGGACTGGTGAATGCCCCAGAACTATCGGCAGACAGAGGGTTCTCCGAACCAAAGTCATCTTCAGTCTGTACAGAATACGAAGCAGTGAGTATATGCGGGGCTTAATACAATGTAAGATTACTCACAGCGCGGGTAATGCCAATTGCGACACCATCCACACTATTCGCTCTAACAACGCGCCTTCTCATGGGAGGAATCACCAGGGGTGGAACAGCCCGAGGCGAGGTTATGCGTCGAAGTGCAGACGACCCGCCAATAGGGGGAGAGGTTACTCGATTGGCACTGCCTGAGAAAGAAGCAGCTCGAGGAGAGTGTAGGCTCGCGGTTGGGGTGTTTGCTCCACTGGATTGCACACCGGGAGCAAATGCTGCTACCCTGGGGGATTGAGCATGAGTCGCGAAAGATGCGGCCCACCCCGAGCGAACAGAACGTCCAGAAGTAGAGGCCACACTTGTTTTTCGCCCGTGGCCCTGTGCTGGAGCAGCTGTGTTATATGGGGGTGGTGTAGAACGAGTGAAAGACATGTCTGTCGCTAATAAAGAAGTCAGTTTACTACACGTACTAGAGCGAATAACAATACTAACCATCCTCCGCCAAGGCTTCCTGCCCACCTTCACCACGAGCCCGCATTTCGTTGATGTCCTCCTGAAGTGTACGAGCATCCTCCCGAGACTCTGTCAGCATATTCTGCAATTCAGCAGCATCTCGTTTGAGTGCTTCGTTATCTGCAACAAGTGCCTCAAGCATTCGTGTGATCTCTGGGTCGTCAGACGGAGGCAACATATGGCCGAGCTACCAGGTCGGAACGAAACGTAAGAAACAAAGGGTGTACCCGGACAATAGAGCAACACATACCGAACTCTGCAACATCTGCAACCGTGCTCTTGCGTCTTCTAGGATATCACTCGAGATTTCAGAGCGCGAGAGTTTGATCGAGTCGGTCTCTTCCCGAAGTTGAGTAACTTCTGCCTGCAGCTTGCCTATTACCTCATAATTAGTTGTAATATACCGCAACATTAAGGAACGCGACTTACGACACCGTGACCCCGCTTCATTAGCCCTTGTCTCCCACATCCTAGCACGATTGGCTGCCTCGGTGGCCTCCCTCCGCAGGTCCTCTCGCTCCTCCACAGCCGCTTGAAGCTTAGTGTCGAGCCCAACCCCTCGTGCGTGAACAATGCTCAGACGTGAAATGCTCGTGCGAGCGTCTTGTAGCTCTTTAGTCAAAGTACGGTTGGTAGCATCAGCAGCGTCTAGGTTAAGCTGACTTTGCGCAAGTCGCTTCTCCAAGCGCGTGTGCGTTGCCACTTCCTCCCGTAGCGCCGCATTAGCGAGATTGAGTGAAGCAATATGCTCCGTTTGGGACTCGTTCTGTAGCGAATAAGACAAAAAGGCGCTATCAATGCCAATCCTGACGTCAATCTAACAGGGAACTGACCTGTTTGACAAATGCTTCATGTCGTCGTGTGAAAGCCTCATGTCGTTCTAGTAACGCCTGCCCAACCTCTTTTTGTCGAGCACGGATCCAACGCAGCGCCAAAAGAAATAACACGTTTAGCAAATATAACCGAAATGCCCATTGTTCTCACATACCTGCGCTAACGACGAGCTTCCGCTCTGCGGATTCCCATGCGTGCGATACCGGGCAATCGGAATCTCGACAACAACATACGAATTCGGTGCGCTCAGCCTCGTCAGAAGGGCGATAGTCAGGAGATGAAAGGTCTGCAAGGGTTCGTGAGAGGTCCGCAATAGTTCCCGTCGCGCGAAGAATCGTGGAAGTGAGAGGTGAAGGGGGTGGAGGTGTGCGAGCAGTCGCGGGCGAGGGACTCATAGGGGGTGATGGGGAAGCCGCAGAAACGCGTATGCTGGCCATTGTGGCCTAGATGTGGTATTTTCTCGCAGCGAAAAAAGCAGTATTAGTACAGCGTGTTGTGCGTAAAGAGTGACGTGAAATGCGTGGTGGTGGTTTGGGTTTTGTCTGTGATATTCAGTGTTTGCGGAGGTAATGGTCTCAGGGTCGCCACCCAAAAGGCGTTTGTGAGAAGATAATAATATAAGTTATGATGGCAAGCATAACAACGATACATATATGGGACATAAGAGAGGCTTCAATGCAATAGGGTTGAATACGATGCAGAGGGATAGGCAGGATGGAGACATGTTACAATGGGACCACAGCTGACATACATCCAAGCGAGATAGCAGAGATATTAAGGAGGGATTAGAAAACAAGTGAACGGATGCGTAATAATACAAAAGGACAGCACAGTTGTCCATGGGTACCAAAGAGGAAATACCAAAATACCAAAGGAGACACAACTCATCTAACGGACGCGGATCACCAGCACAGCTTGGATTCCTCAGCTCCTTTCCATTTGAGTAATGAGGCGGGGTCTAATTGAACCACAGCCAGCTCGCCTCCCAGGATTCCTGCTGGAACTCGGGCGCCCATCGACCTCAGCACCTGGGCTTCGCCCACAAATGCTGCTCGCTTCTCGGACCAAGCACCCACTCGCCGTAGGCAAGACGCAGGGTAGCCCGCATCATCGGCTGGGCGAGGCTCCAAATATGTTTTACAGTTCACGGCTATGAACAGATGACCCTCGGCAGTTATCTCCCGTAACAGCGCTGACTAGAGGCAATCAAATTAGCCACCATCATCTCAGGAGTGATGTCACAACTCACGATGCAGTCGACTGCCGTGCGTTCACGTTTCTTAAACACGCATCGAAGCTTCCAGTCACCATCTCTTTCCCCGTTCCCAACAAAGTGACCGGTGGCCCAACATTGTCCCTGCTCATACATGAACGTGATCGTGTCGGTTGAGCCTGTCCCGTGAGCCCGAGATATATTGATGTACCCGTCCAGTTTGCAGTGAGATACGAGGTAGTCGGCGAGACCATGGACGGAAGGGATGTATCGCCCGGTGTTAAGAAAGGTCTCGTAGTTGGGCAGTGTAGGCGAGACGGTAACAGACATGGCGCGGCGACGAGGGCGGGAGCGGATGCGCAGTCTCAAGCGTAGTGGCAGCTTCCTGTAAGGCTCGCGAGATGGATACCGAGTCAAGGCAAGAGGGGTGGAACTGGACATTGCAATCGTCCTTGGGTGGTACGCTGGTTCGCTGATAAAGTACCTGACAAGTTAATCAAGCTCCCGATGATCCCAGTGGGTACGAAAACTGCAGTGGCGGGGTGAATTGCGTGAACTTTAATGCGAAAGCTTTTGTGGGCGGCTGCGAGAACAGCCCCTAAGCATGGGTCTGCCTTTTCAGCAAGTAGATTGCGATGGAAAGCATGAAAATACCAGACGAATTGTCCGAATATGGTTTCATTAAACACGCGGGTCTGATTTCAAAGCAGAATTGATCTGATTGATCGACCTCTCGGGTATCATGATTTACTATATCCTTTAGTGTGAGCTACCGTAATTGACCTTGCAAATAGAAGTCCCTAGGCATTAGCCGCAGGCAGCTTGACTCAATCAAAGGCTATGAAGCCTCTGCGCCTATGAACTGCATCCGAAATCACGCCTAAAGCATTACCCACCGAATAGGTAACAGAATAGTTTGCTCCTCAAACGCAATATAGTACATTAACCAATGTTTCAGTATGGGGCATTCACAATGTCTGAGCGGGACCGAAGGCTGTTGGTCGGCGTGGCAAGCGACTGCCGCGTTGGCTTTACCAGGGCTTGTTTCTTCGTCAGATGGACGTTGTCCGATAGTGCGACGACCTGGAAAAAGCAGCCGGATTACATGCCAGACAATCTAGCACGTCAAGAGGAACTTACAATATCCTTGTTGTCGCCCATTCGGAAGTCATCCGCCATCACCTGCTGTTCATACCTGTGCGTTTGCTAAATTCAGTAACCCCGAACGAAACGAAGAAGACAGAGTCACGCACTGCTTGATATCATACCGATCCAGGCGGCCTTTCTTGACCTTTCTAAAGTCCCATGCTACGACAAAGTTTCCAGTAGACGTTACGATGAACTGCTCCTCAGCGTCAGGGCCTGAGTTAAACCTGTGCCATGGTAAATTTGTTACATGAATGAACAAACGCAACAGTCCATCGACTTACCTAGCTGGGGTGAATGACACATGCCCGCCCATATATCCTACATGCTCGGGCCGGAGTTGCAACCGTTTGGGCATTGGTTTCGCGTTAGCAGGGAAACTCCTATCGAATCCTAGACTGCCGGCATATCGGCCTTCGCCAATCAACGTGTCGATGAGCAAGAGGTATGTTCGGCAGGTGGCGACCACATAGCGCCCGTCAGCTGTCACGTCGACCCCGATCACTGGATCGCCCAGAGCCGGCAGCGCAGTTTTAGCATTCTTCCCGATGGCGTCAAATAACCGAATATCGCCCTTTTCGGACGCAACAGCGAGGTGGCCCTTGTCCGTCGTCGTTACACTAGAGAATGCGGCCTTGGTCGCATACTGTTTGTATTCGCTGTCCACGAGTTTGTTGCCGCTCACCCGGGGGTCGATCCGGAATAACGCGTTGTGTGAAGTTCCAACCAAGGTTTGCCCGGGCGTCATTTGTGCAAACTTGGAGTCGGGCGCCATCGAGTTGACCTCGATATGGTCACTGACTTTCCATTCTTCAACAACCTTTCCGGTCTCAATATCCATTTGGTAGAGCGAATTGGGATTCTGCTCGTTCATCAAAACCAATGTGGCGTCCTGCTGGTGAAGCATCATCTGTAGTTTACGGCCACGAATTAGTTGCCAAAATTACGAATAAATTGTCTGCCAAGCGTGCGTACCTTTTTGGGAGCGAATTGTTTCCCCTGTGGCGTAAGCACTTTGCTAATGGTGGCTGCATACTCCAGCTGATCGTCCTCGGTTTTCCTAAACACTCCAATATTCTTTCCACGAGCGATGTAAGATAAACCGTTCTTGTAACCGTTCGCCAAAAGCTTATTTTTGCCATTGGCGTCGGGCATCCGCGCGGCAGCGTACCCATCCTGCGATTCGTCATCGTCCTCGCTGTTTTCCTCTGGAATCACGATCGGCGTCAGAGATCGTGACAGTCAGGGCAGCGAACTCACCTTCAACCGTGCTCAGGACATCTTCCACATCTTCCTCCTCATCTGATACATCGTTCATTTCTGTATCTTGGTCGTAGTGATAGGAATCGATCGCATACTGTTGCTCGTCCGCCTGAAAACCAAGATCAATTTACAACGCGAGCGCACATATCCCGATTTATGACGTACTTTGGCTTTTGCCCACGAAGTCTTATTCGTAGCCTCCCACACGCACCGCGCGAACTCGGCTTGGAACCGTTGAAAGGCGCCCACGTCTGGGAAGCGAAAGCACCACGACGAGGGCATTCCCTCTTGGGATAGATGGCTCCAAGTAAATGACAATAAGTTCTAATTCAGATGTCAGTTGAAGCCATTTAAACTTCAATAAAGCTACCACTTACCTTGGACCACCGTCCATTAAGATCCGGGGTGATAGGATGAGCCAACCAATATGTTTCGTTCTCAATCGCAGTCAGATAGTCTGTCAATCCAGGATAAGTATTCGTGTTGCAAGGGCACACACAAGTAAATCTCACATTCAAATTCATCGTTTTCAATAATGTATGCCCTAACCGTCGATTGGAACGCAAACTGTTCAACGGGCTCCGTCTCCCACAAATACAGTTGCGCCTCCTCGTCTGCCACCGATGGCCGGTCGCTCACTTGGGAAGATTGAGATTCAGCTTCGGGGGGAGGTGCCTTGGTCTTGACAGCTGGTTTAGCTGGTTTCGGTGGCGAGACTGGTTCCGGAGACGCCGCACTAACTTTCTTGGCTTTGGGCGTTGCGGCGGCGGGTTTGCGCGGAGGCGGAGGGTTATATGCCATCTCTGCGAGTTCTGTCTCAGTGGCTGATTCTGAGCTGCGGAGATGCTTTCGCTCGTAGATTGCCTTCAATACGGACGTCTCAAAGAATGCAACGGTTGGGGCATTGGAGCCGTGAGCCACGAACTCGAAAAAGTCGCCTTCATCACCATCTATATCAGTCCACTGGAAGGAGGGCACCGTTTCAAAGGTGCTCGAGCGGAACAGAATGGCCTCATCTAGTAGGAAGACTCGTTCGTCCTCAGCTAAGGGGAGTTTAAGTATATCTCTAAAATACAAAGGAAAAACAGCGCACATTCATCGTCCTCTTCGAGAGTAGGTTCATCGCCGTCAGCGTATACCTTGGTGACAACCAGGTGGAAGTGGTACTCTGTCGCAGTCCGGCGAACGGTGATCATTGCGTCATTGAATCTGAAAGTCGGGTTAGGGGAATTCATAACACATGCACACTAGAGCAACTAACATGCATTCTCGTGAACCCTTGATACTATTGGGGCGAACTAAATAGAGTTGTCCTGTAGGTATCTGAGCCAGTTCGGAGGCGGTAGGATCACCTATCAACAATGGCGGTCAGAAGGTACGACAATGATAATGGTTTGAAACGCACTCCAAACCCTTGAGAACACTAACGGGAAATAACTTTTAGTGTTGGTAATAATTCGGAGAATGTACGGTACTTACAAGTCTTTAACATAAACATCTTGGCAGACGCGTGTAAGGAGACGCGCTGTGGCGATGGTAGAGGACAAGTTAAATTGGAGTCACGTGAAATGCTGGGGCATAATTAATATTTTGTGTAAATTTCCATCAACAGTTTCCAAGAACAGAAACAAAGGCTGATGATTCAAGAAAACAGTTTAATGAATAAGATGTAGCTTCTCAGCAAGGTAATCTGAAAGGGAACTACAGTATGAGGTGGAGAGATAAGTGGCAGAGTGGCAGCTTGCACGTGCTTGGGAACGCGTGCGAAAAGCAATTAGGTTCCCACAAAAATCGAGCTCATCCCCAACGCTGACAGGTTCTTGTCGACGTCGAGATTAGGCACCTCTTTCCCACCCAAATCATGTCTGCCGCGCGTTCAGCATTCAGTCGTTTTGCTCCGGCGCTCAACAATGCCTCGCGCTTGCGGAATCCAGCGGCCCGCCTTCCCGCCGCTTCGCGCGTGCTCCAGCAACGGAGATGGGCGAGCAGTGGAGAGCAGAACACGGTAAACTTGGATTTATTAAGATCGTATGCATGGAAAGGTTAATTGTAATTCGACAGATGACAGTTCGTGAAGCCCTGAACGCGGCGATGGAGGAGGAGATGCTGCGAGACGAGACTGTATTCGTGATGGGCGAGGAGGTCGCGCGTTATAATGGAGCATACAAGGTCGATCCCTAAACTTCTGGTGGGCTTGGGGCTAGACTAACTCTTTTGTAGGTCACAAAAGGCCTGTTGGATAAGTTTGGCGAGAAGCGCGTCATCGACACTCCGATCACAGAGATGGGCTTTGCTGGTCTTGCTGTCGGTGCTGGTCTCGCTGGTCTCAGGCCCATGTAAGAGCATTTATTCTATATTATGATACCCGGCCATTGATGTACCGTTCCTCAGTTGCGAGTTCATGACATGGAACTTCGCCATGCAGGTTAGATCTACCAAACAATTACTTATTTTCAATGTCTTATTGCATCTTCCTCCAGGCTATCGATCAAATTGTGAACTCCGGTGGAAAGACTTACTACATGTCTGGTGGTAATGTTCCTTGCCCGGTTGTCTTCCGTGGTCCCAACGGAGCCGCTTCTGGTGTTGCTGCACAACACTCGCAAGACTACGCTGCCTGGTACGGCTCCGTTCCTGGTCTGAAAGTGGTCAGCCCGTGGAGTGCTGAAGATTGCAAAGGTCTCCTCAAGGTTAGCTTAGTATTTGTCCTATCGTGTATCCACGAGCCCCTAATTTTGGTTATCGCAGTCGGCAATCCGCGACCCCAACCCCGTTGTTTTCCTTGAGAACGAAATGCTTTATGGTGTTTCTTTCCCGATGTCCCAAGAAGCGATGTCTGAGGATTTCCTGCTCCCGATCGGTAAATGCAAAGTAGAGAAGGAGGGTTCTGATGTCACCATCGTCGCACATAGTAAGATGGTCTCCCACAGTTTAGAGGCTGCCGAGGCCCTGGCCAAGGAGGGAATCAAGGCCGAAGTTATCAACCTGCGGTCCATTCGTCCCCTTGATATTGAGACTATCATCAAATCGGTCAAGAAGACCAACCGGTACGTGATATACCTAGCGTAGCGTGGCATATTACTCACCCTCTTCTACAGCCTGTTGATCGTCGAAGGTGGCTTCCCTGCGTTTGGCGTTGGTTCTGAGATCTGCGCACAAATCGTCGAGAGCGAGGCCTTTAACTACCTTGATGCCCCTGTTGAGCGAGTGACTGGAGCCGATGTTCCGACTCCCGTAAGTCCATTTGTCCCTTGTCTCTCTTCTTTTAATATTGACTTGGGACCAGTATGCGGCAAACCTCGAGGCTCTCGCCTTCCCCGATACTCCTCTCATCGTCAAGGTTGCGAAGCGTGCCCTCTACCGCACCAACTAAGCTTGTATGCTTTGCGTAGATGGGATACCTGTTCGGGCTGCGCTGTATTGGGCTTCGTTGCATATGCTACACGATTTTATATTTGGTTATTCTTCAAATCGCTATGAATCCCAAAAAAAGCTTCAGTCATTCAAATATGTATTCAAGCATCCTGATGTGGTATATGTCAAGCTATATCGCCGCGAGCCTAACCCTTACGGCGTTTGCATGCGCCTGCAAGCCCTCGCAGTCTGCCAGCGTAATTACCACGGGACCGAGATTCCGCAGCCCCTCTCGTGTAATTTCCTGCGATGTGATGTGCTTTTGGAACGACAACGTGTTGACGCCGCTGAACTGGCGAGCGTAACCGTTTGTGGGAAGCGTATGGTTGGTGCCGGACGCATAATCTCCGCAACTGTGGCCCGCTCTAAGTATATAGATCCAAACTAAAGCAGATATCTCCTTACCTCTCTGGAGTGAACGGCCCCACGAATACGCTGCCGGCGTTTTCGATACCCCGAAGCGCCTCCTGGGCATGCTCGAGATGAATGATGAGATGCTCAGGCGCATAATCGTTAGAAAATGTGATTGCTTCCGCGTCGTTCGCTACGCGCACAATCAAGCTCTTGCGCACTGATTCGCGGACAATATCCACTCGCTCGAGTGCATGGGCCTGGGTATCGACTTCCCGCTCGATTTCCGCCACTCGTTCGTCTGTAAGGTTCACCGCAACGAGTACGACTTGCGAGTCAATTCCGTGCTCAGCCTGGGATAGCAGGTCTGCGGCGACAAAGGCAGGGTTGCCGGTCATGTCTGAAATCACCTAAGAGCCGCATTTCAGCTCTAGAAGCACATTGTATGCGTGACTCAAAAGGATTCTCAACTCACCAGTACTTCGGATGGTCCAGCTGGCATGTCGATCGATACAAGCGCGTCTGTATCGTTTTGGACTAACATTTTCGCCGCGGTTACCCACTGGTTTCCAGGGCCAAAGATCTTATCGACCTTAGGTACCGTCTCTGTGCCATACGCCATCGCAGCCACTGCCTGCCCCCCTCCAGCCTTCAAGACTGCGCTGGCACCAACTAGCTTGGCTACGTACATGACCTCCGGAACGATGCTCCCGTCAGGACGAGGGGGCGTAGCGAGCACAATCTCCTTGCACCCTGCAACTTGAGCAGGGATGCCCAACATAAGCGCAGTGGACGGCAGCACGGCAGTCCCGCCAGGAACGTACAGCCCGACTCGAGCGATCGGCTTTGCGAATCGTGTGCAAACAACTCCAGGCATCGTCTCGACGACAAGCGGGGCTTGCTCGGCCTGTGCGGCATGGAACTTGTGGATGTTCGCGTACGCCTGGTCAATCGCCTGCTTCACGTCAGGCTCAAGCTCCATCGACTCGGGCGCAAACGGTGGAGAGATAACTGTCGTGGAGAGCTGAGCGCGGTCGAACTTGGCGGCAAAGTCGATAAGAGCTGCGTCCCCTCGATCACGGACGTCGTCGACAATCGGCTTCACTTTGGCAATCATTTCGTCTGATTTTAAGACGGGACGCTTGAGAAGCTGAGCGTACTCTGCCCGGGAGCACGAGCTTAAATCGACGGTACGCATACGGATGGCATCGGAACTGCTCGTAGGAGGTTGAGCATTTGGAGCGACTGGGTGAGTCGGTGCAGATTTGGCCACTGCTGGGGGGACGTTGGTTGTCTCTGGCTGAGTCCACTCAGGTTTCGCGTTTCCTGGCCGCCTGGTCACCTTCTTGGCCTTCAAGTCGAGAGATGCCTCGATGTCAACGATAGAAACACCCGCCTTGGCGCATTTGGTCAAGGCAAAGTACAGCAGATCGGCCGCCTCGAACGCAATGTCTTCCTTAGACTCAGCGGCGCAGAGTTCTTCTGCCTCTTCCATGATCTTCGATCGCAGGAGCTTCGAATCGTCGAACAGTCGACGGGTGTATGATCCTTGAGGTGCGTTCTGCAAGCGCTGCTGCAACGTCCTCTCCAACGCCGGGAGGCCCGTCACCTCGCCAAAACAGGTGGTAGTGCCAAGGTGGCAGAAGCCAGTCCCGTGCTGAACGACGCTAAACTCCAGACTGTCCGAGTCGCAATCGGCACGTAAGGATACGACCTCCTGGACTGCGCCGGATGTCTCGCCCTTTCGCCATATGCCGTGCTTTCGTGACTGGTACACGCCCTTTCCGGTGCATATAGACTCGGTGATAGATTCCTTGGAAGAATAGACTAGCCCTAGACTTCGTCCGCCGAGATTGAAGGCGGTCACGATAGTTGGGAACAGTCCGTCTGGTCGATCGGAAGTCAACGGAGCGACAAATGCCTCGCCGATGTTCAGTTGTGTAGATGTTGTCGGGGAGAGGGTGAGTTGCGAGGACGGAATGGTCAATGTTACTCCGAGCTGCTTCAGCGTACGTATGGAGGCTGCAGAGGGGACAATCTCGACAGATGGAAGCACGTAGAATGAGAGCCCCTTGAAAAAGCGCATAACAGACTCTAGCAAATCATTTTCGATCGTTGGTGTCTTCAAAAGTACGCCGGAGACAGCCGCTCGGACTTTGTCGGTCACGGCGCTGACACTACCCGCGTCGAGCAAGAGCACAAGTTTGTCGGCCGGAATAGAACCAGCAAGCTCTTTGGCGAGCGATAGAGAGACGACAACTTTCGAGGCTCCCCCGTCCAGCCATGTTGCGATCTGATCTATAGAGGGTGGTGCTGCAGTATCAGGAAAGACGAAATAGGTACTCCCAGTCGCCAGAGTGTGTTTGGATTGGGCCGGGAGAAGAACAGGCCCACATCTAGTGGTTGCATTGATAAGTTCATCGTCCCCAGAATCCAGTAGAGGTAAGAATGTTGGAGTAGTCATGGTGGTCGAGTCAAGTGTCAGCGCTTAGAAATTTGCTCCGCATTTATACGCCCGAAAATGCAAATTAGCGTAAACAATGCCCGCCCACACAAGTTATCGTAGGTTAAGGCGTCGTTAGACTACACATAACATCTTAAAACTATCCATTTTCGATCAATTATTGAGTGCTTAAATGGAATATGACGACTTCTTTGCGTGGTCAAATGATTATCGTGTAATTCACAGTCACAGTCGCGGTGTATTACAGAGGGTATATATCTCACACGTACTATGCCGGCCCAACGTGCCCATTTTTGATCAAATACTCCGCGTGTTCCTGTTTGTGCGCCTTGATAGTCGAGTTTACCGATCGTCTCCAAATCGGTATGCCAACCTATGGGGGTTTTAGCTTTACAACGGCAGGCAATTTCGAGCACTTACCCAAGCAATTAAGCCCAGGACTGCATCGACCAGCAAGTTGTGATTAGGCGTACCACCGCGCGCACTCACACGGAAGAGAGAGGTCAAAATATCGCCGGAAATGTGTTGTTGGCCAAGTTGGACACCTAAATCACAGTGATGAGTTACTGGCGACAACTTTGGCAAATTAAACTAACCTCGATACATAGCAGCTGCTGCCTGCTCTGTTGTAAGGCCCTCATCAGCCTCCTCGATCTTTTTTGTCACTGCGGGCTTGAGCTTTTCCTCTTCCTCGTAGCCGGGTGTCTTCATGGTGCATGGGCAGTATATCTGAACAGAAATGTCGTAAAGCTGACATTCAGATGCCAGGGCGTCCGCCAAAGCTGTGGTGATTTCGTTAATTTGAGGCTATGATAGCGCCACGTTTCATACACGCTTACCTCGCAGCGCATGTTTACCGGGCGAGTAATTCGCCCATCCAATAAACGACATGTAGCTGAGAGTAGAGCCTACAAAGACGATTTTACCAGCGACCTTGTCATGAACCATTTTCTTTAGGCCAACCTGAAACAAGTTGCATCAGAAAAACGCTTGGAGTGATTGTGCTGGACCTCACATACGTGTGCAGAGTACGCCTGGATCCAGTACGCGTTATCCATCGCGTTGCGTAGATCCTGGTCATCGTCATCAATGAAGAATCGAGGCCAGGATGCGCCAGCGCACAAAAACATCCCGTCAGGTGCTTTGCCTCCGAACGGTGCACATGCTGCCTCGAGTGCAGCTTTCGAGCCAGCAGCGTCAATCAAGGAATAGGAGTAGCTCTTGATGATTTGGTTCGGCGATACCCTCGAGCTCTAAACGGAAAAGGTTAAAAGAAGTCCACACTTGAGACGCAGAAACGTGCCTCGAGTACAGCTACGGCTTTGTCCAATTTTTCCTGGTTCCTCGCTACAATAGAGACGTGCGCGCCATTCTTAACCAAGACAGTTGCAAACGCGAGCCCGAGCCCGGTACTGCCACCAGTAACATAACAGTGCTAAGAAAACGCGTCAGAATGTGACGTTTATATCCTAACTGTACATACCTTGTCCTTCGGACTCCACTTGCTACTAAAAAAGCCCATAGTGGAAACAAAAGCAGCAAGAACAGCGATGAGAACAGGATACAAGATGGTAGTTAGGTCCAACATCTCCTCGATGCCCGGGTCGAACACAGGAAAGTGTACAAACTGGGGATGAATACCATCACGAATTAGGCGCCGAGGCGATTCCCACAACAAGCCACGCTCGATTGCAAATAGGCCTTCTTGCGTTTAATTTTAGCTTCAATGCCAGTTGTTGGCTTTATCTGCTCTCACAGGACTAGGCTGCCCCCGGAAGGCTTGGGAGCGACTCTAAACCTAACTAAATAGGGGTTCGATCTGCTTCTCGTGCTACTAGCCTACTTGTGCTCTAATGAATGGCCTCGCGCACTCTGAAAAGCCGTTGACCCCAGCACGCAACTCTGTGAACGAACGCTATCCTACTTCTCTTGTTCCTGAAGGAGAATCGCAGCTAAGCAATGATGCACTACCTTCATCTGACCTTGAGCGCCGAGGCTCGGATGTAACTTCTCTGCCCCCTGTTACAGCTACCGCTCCACCTTCTCGCACTTATCATCCTTTTTCCTGGAATGTTGTCTCTTTGCTGGCTTTCCCAGCAGTCCTAGGAGTTCTGGCTCGACTTGGGCTACAGTCTTTGGCCACTTATGATGGGAGGACTGTATTTGCGCTAGCCTGGGTGCAAGGAATGGGATGTTTTATCATGGGTCTGACTGTCGGGAAACGAGAGTTGATTACATCATTGTGAGTTCCTTGTTGGATTTTTTTGTCTGTTCTTGGCATTAATACTTATTGGGACAGCTATCCACCGCTTTTTACTGCAATTACAACGGGTAAAGGCCTAACGTTCAACTTACCAGCACTCGATGTCTAACAAGCTCGCAACTATAGGGTTTTGTGGGTCATTTACTACATTTTCCAGCTGGCAGCTCGGTGTCTTTGAAGGTTGGTCAAACGCAGGTAGTTTTCATCGAGGCTGGATTCGCGATGTACGTTCATCCCTACGTCATAGCGTACACGATGCCTAATGAATAACGATGTTGAAGGTTATGGATGGCCTGACACAAACAGTAGTTACCTTGTTAGTCTCCCTCGGTGGCCTCAGCTTCGGCCTACATATCTCCACGCGCCTCCCCATCCCCGCGCCTACATCTAAACTCAACCCCATGCTCATACACATCCTCTCCCTTCTCTCTCTTCTTACATACCTAGCTACCATTCCACTCTACTTCAAACTCTCCCCCACATTCAGAATGAAAGCTACTTCGGCGCTCTTATTCTCCTTTCCAGGCGCTCTCACCCGACACATCCTCGCTACGTACCTAAATCCTCTCACGGCCGAACTACCTCTCGGCACGCTGGCCGCAAACTCACTCGGCACGGCACTCCTGGCCGCTTTTCACGTTATTCAACGCACGTCGGTGTCAGCTGCCGCGTGTGTGACGTTACAAGGCCTCAGTGATGGGTATTGCGGATGTTTGAGCACCGTGAGCAGTTTCGCTGTGGAGATGAGAGGTTTGAAGGGGAGGAGAGCGTGGCGATACTTTGGGGTGAGTTACTTGATTGGGCAGGGGCTTATGGTGGCTATTGTTGGAGGGCCGTGGTGGAGTGGAAGGATCAACGAGCATTCTGTGTGTTCTGGTCCAAAGTAGACTTAGTGCCTTGTTTGAACTTTGTAGACTACTCTAGATAGATGTGTATCGTAACGTACAGCTGTTTCTCACGCACGCCATTTGGAGAGGAATTCCATATTTGGCGACCCAAGACACGTAACATGCGCATACAGTTTACTTGGCATCATGGCAGTACAAACGTCAAGCAAGGCGGTGCGGGTGTTCACCCAGGATTTCTCGAACCCATCACGTATGCGGTTCAAACTCTTGGATTATTATCATTCTTCAGTGGTATACGAAAATACAGTTAGGAGCCAATACAATACGAATGGTATTCAGACAAATTAGTGCAAAACGGAATCCAGAAGAACAAAAGCGGGAACGAGAGCATAGGCGAGAGGGACGGGAGATGCAATACGAGAGCGATGCATAGGGGGAAAAGCAGACTTAATGTTGGCGCCGCGCACTGGGACTGACATAGTCTTGGAAGTCATAGTTGTATTGTGCAGTCTCTGGGATGCCCAGAAATAGAGACCCAGAATCCTGATGGCGGTATGCTGTGCGCGGCGCTTGAGACATGTTTCCGTATCCAAACTCTGGCACGTATGCCGTATCATGGTAGGTCATACCTATGCGCATAATATATTCCCAATAAGTACACAACCCATAAGCAAAGAGACTGCGAGCTTACGAACCGGGCTGGTTCATGTAAACGCCTTGTCCAAGCATCTCCCCGCCGTAGCCACATTGCCTTTCGGTGTACGCGAACAGACCATCGTCGGGGGATGTTGGAGTATGAGGCATGCCCTGGTATGATGATGAGGGCGAAGGGGTGCTTGCTGCGTGGTGGGACTGCACGCTCAGATAGCCGCCTGATTGGGAGTAGGTAGTCGGTGATTCAGACTCCATCCGATAGAGCTGTCCCGACTGAACAGAGAGTGGACTGGAGGCCTCTGCTCGATGCCAGAGTCAGTAAAAGCATGCGTGGCGGTGAGGAAGGGAACACACCTGAGCTTGGGACCCGTGGGGGAGAATACTGCTCGATCAAGTCGTAGAAGTCAAGGAAGGGGCGGTTGGGCGCGGGGCCACGGCCACGAGGGACTGGGTACTCAGTCAAGTGGTGCTGAAGGGGAGAGAGTCAGTCGAGGGCGACGGTCGGGTAGAAGGAGAAAACGAACCTTGATGCGGTACTTGGTCTCTTTGAGAGCATCAGGCTATAACGAGAAACACGTTTAGTGGCCAGAACAGCAAAACCGCTTGGGAGCACTCACGTTGCGCAGCCAGTCCGGTCGGTTGTGCTGGACACCGAGGCATTGGATGTTCAAGCGCAAGCAATCGCCACAGCTGGTGTCACCATTCTGCATCCCGACGCATTTCTAAGAGGTTAAGTGGTCAGTGTTGGCAACATGGAATAGTGCGTTGCGGACGCCACTGACCTTTTGCCGAACGCGGCAGGTAATGCAGCCATTCTTGTCTCGATTGAGAGAAGACTCGGACTTGGATCTTGAGACCGACGCGGGCTTGGCATATGGTGTAGCGGAAGAAGGCATTGTATGAGAGCTGCTAGTTGTAAGGGATGATAGCGGAGGGTAGTCGCAGTCGGAGCGATATCGCGTTGGCGAGCGGTGGCTAGGCTAGGCGGGTGTAGACGGGAGCTGTTGGTGTAGGGATATGAGTCAAGGCGGCCTTGTGTTATATGTGCGGCAGCACAGCGGCTGTGTCCCGACGATGCGCAAGGTGATGTTCTCTGGAGGAACGTCACGAAACTCAAAAGCGGGCAAGGGATTGGTTGAGTAACGTGGACGGCTATTGGGGCCTGGATGCACGGCATGGCAAGTCATAGAGAGTCACAGCAGGGAAACACGATATTACTGGGAGAGATTGCCTTCGGACCCATCGAACTCCCAAAACAGGGGTGTTTGGCACAGGATTGGCGCGTGCATTACACTAACGAGTGACATCCCCGAACGGGTCAGGGGTCGGCAGCCCCACAAGCACAGGGAAATCCGACCAGCATGGCAGCGTATCCAGCAGAAGTGCGTCACAAGTTCCACACGGAAATGCTCGTAGCTAGCGCCCATGTGTCGCTGCGGTGTGGTTGTGTTGGCCGAACATTAATTTCAAGTCGCAAACGGGCATATCGCGCGAACAAGTAACGGGCTGTCCTAAGGCTGTGAGTGTTGGGCAAGGTGAGAAGACAACCGACGTTCCAAGAAAGGAGAGCATTTCCAGCTAAAACGACAACGAGGGAGGCGGGCGTGAAGAGAATTTTCCACCAGAATAAGTAGCGACTTGTGTTGTTGCATAGCCATAGCGGGCACAAAGGGCGGTGCACAGGAACCCTTTTTGGATTTCTATTCCGTGCTCTGTTTGTATTATGTAACAAGCGGTGCAGTAATTCTCCTGCATATATTCTCCTTCGCATCACACTCTGATATCGACAGGCACTAGTTCCACGCATCTCTATCTCATATCTTCCCAGCAAAGGCACAAAATGAATTTTATAACAGGACAAATAGTGAGTTCTTTCGTCACTCAATCTCACACCCCCTGGAACCCCTTCACGATCCGCCGCATCCGTCGAGGCGTAGTGAATCCTTTCGACGGTGTCTATACGATAAGCAGTGCATTAGTACAATATTGAAAGAACTGGTTAGACGGCAGCACGTACTCCACGAGGTCCAGAGTGTGCCTTTGCGCCATTAACTTTGTGATTCTTCCCAGATGCTTTCAACGCCTTTCCTACATTAGATAGATGAATAGCTCAGCCCGCGAAATGCGCCTCGTGTATTGTTCTGTCTTACCAGATGCTGTGGCCGCTGCTCCTCGGGTGACAGTCACAGTAACTGGGTCCGTAGGGCAAGGTGTCGACGTGCTAGATGCAGTGGGAGTAACTGTGACGGTGATAGTGGGGGTAACGGCACACTGCGCCGCGGAAGATGATGATGCGGAAAGTGCCACGGTAGATGATGCAGTTTCAGATACAACACTCGAGGTCTCGATGGCCGCAGCAGAGGTTGAAACCGACGTAGTCGACGCAACACTCTTTGACGTAGAGGTAGAAATCACAGCCGAGGTGGAGCTCGAAGCTTCTGATGTTACAGCGGCCGCAGAAGTTGCAATAGAACTAGACACAGCAGCAGAAGTGCTGACAACAACCGCCGACGAAGAGCTCGCAGCAGCGCCTCCCGATGAACCGGACACTAGATAACCATTCCCAATCAGGCAATCAGTAAAGTGATCACTAAACAGGTCGTAGGAGATATGAAGACCTACGTGCAATAGCAAAACAGCTCCCAAATCCAGGAGGGTTGGTCACACGCAACAAGCAAGCATTTCCGGCAGATCCCCCGGTGCAAACTGTCCCAGCGGGGATTGCAATGGTCATAGGATTATCAGAATCGGCGCCGCCATCACTGTGATAGTGCAGTAAACCCGCTCATCAGTACACTCGCTTAACGTTTGCATGCCAATCATATGATACGCACGCAAAGTCTTTAGATATAGTCACGGGCTTGAAGTTGTTTCCCGTTCCAGTAACATCGATCAACGCGGTTCCTGCCGAATGGCTTTAGTTTCAGACAATAGCCTGCGGCATTTTATTGGTAAGAACTGCTTACCGGGTCTTCCCCCATCTGCTCCCGCATTAACCTGTCTCCAGTTCATAGAGATAGAGCCAGACGCATCGACTGTAGGTAATCCCGCTTTGACAGCAGCCTCAAGCTCAGTAGCTACATTGATCTGACCCGCGGTGACACCACTTCAAAACAACAAAGATCAACACCCAAGCTAACTAAACAAGTAAAAACGATGAGCTTACCGACCACACCCGTTCGCCGCTCCGTTGATTACAGATGTAGGTCCTTGATTTCCGGCCTATTGCAACACGTAGCACAAATGTCCGTTTAGCACACCACCTTCTCAAAATAACAAGCGTGAAATGAAACACGACTCACCGTAATCTGCGCAGCATCGACTCCAAAGCCGATCCCAATTTTGCCATTGGCCCCTTTAATATCGGTAATAAACCCGTGTCCGTGTACGTAGCCCGCCAACACTAAAACGGACACAAACTTGAGGCTGAGCGAGGTAAACATGGTTTGGACTTGTTGGGTTCGAAGATTCGACAGTTGAAAGAATGAGTTATTTCGAAAGAAAGTTGAAATGAAATGAAAGTAGTTAGAATTGGCACAGCCAATCGAAGTGACCGAACGAGAAAAAGAACAGAAAAACGTTCGGCGGGTACTGCTTCAAGCAGGGGGTGAAAAGGACTGGGTGTAGTGTAGCGTATGCGTGGCGCACTCCTTAAAAGGCACACCGATCGACCCTGGTTTGCGCCTTATCGGCTCACGTGGCAACCAAAGAATCAAAGTTTATTGGATTCTAATGGCTGTTGCGCCGTATCCAAGCGACTCGGAGGAAGTAAATCATGAATGTATTTTTAATCTTTTTGTCTGGGCATAAGCATAAAGGCAAAACAAGAGCATGTAGGTAATCAACACCAAGAGTTTCAGCAAAAAAAGAGCATACGAGTCGTTACTGCATGCTCGCAGTATCACATGAAGTGTCCGTCCGAATAAACTCGAATTTACAACTTGGACAGGTCTCTGCCCCAGATTCCCCTAGCAAACAACGGGGATCAGTTAATTCTCCGAAGTTAGGGATAGTTTCGTGCGTACCTGATAACCCAGTCGATCATGAGCAAAGCACGAGTGCGCATCGAAACCTGTTCACTCCAGTAGATACTGCGCCACGCGTACATTGCGACCTACAATGAACAGGACATATGATGAGCAACCGGTAGTCAGCAGATGGTAAACCTATTGTACTTACCAAGCCACCCATGAATGATGTACCTCCCAAATCGAACACGGCCTAAGACAGGGATTAGTCTACGCCTAGTTTCCCAAAACATGAGAGCGTACAGCGTTTCCAATGTATGCCAGGCTCCCCAAGTGCTTGTACTTGAAGTGGTCACAATAAGCGGCTTCGTCATCTATAACCATATCGTTGGCGGCCATAACACGCTGTTGCTTGGCAATCTTGGTTAACTTTGCACCTAGGTACTTGCCCTGCTGGGAGGCGACTTGGGCAGTCTGCCGGGGGGGTCAAACGTGGTACGAAGTCTCCCTCAGACATCACTTACAGCTGGCAGGGCAGTGATCTTGTTACCAAGCTCTTCGAGTAGTACGACAAGTTCGTTGAGGCCAAGACTACCATCCTTATCCTTGTCATAGGCGTCGAACAGGTCACGGAGCTTTGCGATATGTTGGTCAGTCATTGGGAACTTCTTGCGGATGCGTGTCGCTGAAACCAGTGTTAGCGCCGACTCGTAGTATATGAAAGAAAAACACACCCATAGTCTCCCATTCGTCGTAATCAATCCGGCCGTCCTTGTTCTTGTCCGCCTCGTCTACAAGCTCCAGCAAATGGCTGACAACAGACGTTTCAAGCTGCAGGGCATCGAGTTATCCATAAATGGCAACTCTTTAAACCAAAAAAGGAAAGCGACGCACAGTGCTAGCATCGCCGATGGCATAAACAGTCCCAAGTGGAGCGCCCTTTACTCGCATGTGAGCATCTACCTCTATCGCCTATATCCGCCCTTAGCAACCAAGCCAGGACACATAGTTGACAAACACACCTTCTTGTGAACCTGATTCGGTAACAAATCGCTGACACGCTGGGTAAACGGATTCATCGCAATACCAGTACTCCACAGAACGAAGTTAGACGGGATCGAATACAGTGTCTTTTTGCCATCTGCCTCGCGCTGCTCGTACTCTACACGATCTGGGTAAACCGCCTTGACTCTAGCATTGACAATAATGTTGACATCATCGCGGTTGAACTTTTGCTATAGTTTCGGATGTTCATCAGTAATACACATCAGCCGTAGGTGTGAAAACAAACCTCTGCGTATTTGGAGATACTCTCGGAGTACGTATTCAGGATGTGGTCGCTGTCAAGATATAATGTGAAGTCAGATTTCAGACCTTAAATTGTTCATAAAACGCACCGAGATTGGATGATATGGATAGACACTTCTTCTCGCAGTAGCTTCGGGTACTACGGTGCCCTTTAGTTAAAATCGAGAAGGAGTGAAGCCAACACTTACGTAGCGCATAATATCCTCTTGACACAAATCATAAATTTCCTGAATAGGAAAACTAAGTCAGCTCGGGCTGCCGAGTTAGCTCTAATAATACTCGCCGCTGCTGTTTCAACGCCGGTCGGACCGCCTCCACAGATTACGAATGACAAAAGCCGTTTGCGATCTTGCGGTGACGTAGTCGGTAGTGAAGCGAGCTCAAAGTTGTCTGCGTAGGAACACAAGTCAAGTACTGAAAATAAAGCTGCAGCTTGCAAGCACTGACCAAAGATACGCCGACGTATACTCTGAGCATCTCGAATATTCTTCAGCTGAAAACAGTTGACAAGGCCAGGTACTCCGTGTTGTGCCGAAATCGATCCAACGGCGATGACCAACTTGTCGTATCTACCAAATCGGTCAGCGGCGAGCAAACGATGATAAACCTAGAACTTACGGTATGTACAACCGGTTCTTGTCACCGTTCTCACCCGCAGTTTCGACTTCCAGTAAACGTTCAGAAAATACGACATCGACCGCAGATCCGCAAACAAAATGTCCATGAACACGCGCGACTAGTTTCCGCAAAGGTTCAATAAGACTCCGCACTTGAACGGTTCCGACGGCAGCCGAAGGGAGCAATGGCGTAAAGTTGGTGAATGTATCCGGTGAGACGATGACAACATGATAATCTTTAGGATTGATTTTTTCTAACACACTAACGGCCTGCGATCAGAACGTTAGATAGTGAGCTCAAAGCAGATGATTGAGATAAGCTTACCCCCCAACCACCACCAACGATTACAAGTCGTGGTTTGCTAGCCAAGGCCTTTGCCTCATCGTCTTCCTCATCGCCAACAAGTGAGCTCGCGATAGGCAGATTCTTAGGCCCACCAGTAACGGGTTTCAGAGCCAGAGGGTTGACGGGTACGTTAGAGATGTGTTTGTCGTTGTATGTGAACGCGTCGTGGACGAACACGCCCACACCAATGAGACCAATACCGATTACCGAGCTTGCGAGCAGATAGCTCGACCATCTAGCTCCAGTGATAACGCGCCGAAGAATAACGCGGGTACGAGAAGGTGGAAGGGGCGCAGGGGATCCAGGGATAGGCGAGGGTTCAACTAGGCGGGGGAAAGTGGTTCCAAAACGAGAACGTTGTTGTACAAAGGCATTTGAGAAAGGTAGAGGTCGTCTAAAGTCTATCGTTGGTCTGAACTGTCGTGATATCGGCACCGAGACCTTGGTGAGTGCCGCCGCTGTCGAGCGGACGACAAAAACCATAGTGGCAAGGTCAGAGGGTGGTGGGCGACTGCAGAACTCGCTTGCCTCTGGCCTGGAACATTCATAATGACGTCGGATGACATCTCGGAACCAGAGTCCCTTAGCAAAGTCACGTGACGTCCCCTAAACACGAGTCTGCGACCACCACTGCTAGAGGTCTTCTTGTTACGTAGGGAGATTTATGCCAGGAGCGTGCTTGGTCTAAGAGTAAGAAACCCCTCAGAAAATAATCTCTATGGCGGAACATTCTACATCTGCCTCTGGGTCCGACCAGCGAACCTGGAGTCTGAACCCCCAGTCAGAGTATCGATTCGAGCTTGAACCTGGCGCCTCATTAGCCATCAGGGTATGCCCATCTTCACATTTCGACTTGGGGAGATGTATGAACTCGGTCAAATCTAGTTGACCTCTGGAAATGCCGAAATTTATGGTGCAGAGCTTGCGCCAGGAAGGGCGTATTTGTTTGGTGGCGAGTGCAAGGCTGCCGTATTTACGTGGTATGGTTGTACACTCGAGATGAGTACCCAAATCTTAACGCAGAGTGCGGTATCTGCCTATACTTACCTTCTCCTATACGTTATAGGACGCCCCGCGACAGAATATACATCTGACGAGACCCCCATGGTTGTATTGAGTAATATTCACGCGGCATTCGAACGAATGCGCATCCTGGCCCACCGCGCACTGGTGGCTAATCAATCAGAGACGATGGATTCCCGTCCCCCTCGAGTTTTGGTCATCGGGCCCGAGAACTCAGGTAAAACAAGCGCCTGCAAAACTTGGTGCAATTATGCGGTTCGAGGAGGCCGAGGGTGGTGCCCTACGCTCATAAACCTCGACGTTGGAGACGTGCGTGTGTTATATCCTGGTTACAGATATTCTACTGGGCCTGACACTAAGATGCGCAGGGCGGCTGGACTATTCCCGGCACAATTTCAGCCTGTCCATTGTCAGCAGCTATTCCAACCTGTACGCCCGCCAATCCATTTGGCGCAACCGCGACGTCTGCTCCGACAGCATTATCCTCTTCAGCACTGCTCCCCATAATTTATTGGTTCGGGCACGCTGAAATTAAGAGAAACCGACAGCTGGTGGAAAAGCTTATCCAGAATCTCGCCGAGAGTGTAAAGCAGAAGTTCAAGCAGGACCATACCCGTACGTTTTTTCTTCTAAACGTCGCTGGGCGCTTGTCAATAAACGTCTGTATATGCAAGTGAATGCGTCTGGCTTCATTATCGACACTCCTGCCGCTTTTGCTATTCCCGGTCCACAGGCGGATAACAAGTATAATTTTATTAAAACATCCGTGGAGGCATTCGATGGTGAGTACAGATTTTATGGATTCTCTATATTGGTGGCTGATTGAGTCTTTAGTCAACACAATACTCATTATCGGCAACGAAAAGCTGAATGTTGAGCTTCAGCGAATGTTTGGAAGTTCAAAGGGCATAACCGTACTGAAAGTGCCAAAGTCTGGCGGGGTGAGTGATACACACTGAATTATGAACGGAAGACTAAGTAAATTTTACAACCAGGTTGTAGAACTCGACTATTCGTACAACACAAGAGTGCTGACATCTCAAATCCGCGCGTACTTCTATGGTACCCCTCTGTACCTCCCCGCTTCAATGAACCCTGCGACCGCGCAACTTGGCGGAGAAGCTGCGACTGAAATGACGCTGTCGCCATTTTCTTCAACGTTGGACATGCGCGACCTTCAAATATTTAGGATTGGTGATAGTATGTTTGGGAGTATTGGCAAGGCGAACATTACTGACAAGTGTTATTTAGCCACCCTCGCACCAAGTTCTGCCCTGCCTATTGGTGCGACGCGAGTCATTGGGGAGATGCAGCCTGTTCGAGTTGAGCCCGAATCAGGAGGCATTCTGCACAGTGTGCTCGCACTGTTATCACCGTTCGAATCTGCCAACCCTTCAGATCAGGAACTTCTGCGACAAGAAGTGGCCGGATTCCTGATCGTGTGAGTTCAACCTCTTTCATATTCACACTATCTGCCCCGTAGTTAACCACCGCTTCCGTCTAGCACCGCTGTCGACATGCAGCGGCGGAAAATAACCGTACTCTCGCCAAGTCCAGGCTCGTTGGCCGGAAGAGTCGCATTGGTTGGAAGTTTGGAATGGCAAGATCGATAGAATTGCAATGACTCGAATACAACGTTTTTGGGACAGTTTTCGCCATTCCTGGCTAAGAGTTGCCTCAAATGTAAGACATCATACATCAAGGAACACACAAATTTCCAATAGCCACTTTGGCGCCACGAATGGTCCAATGCATATCTTCCTTGCGCCCACCACCAGAGACAGCTCATTCTCGCCTTCGCCTTCATCTGCTGAACTGGAAACTGCTGATTGAAAATGCGAAGACACCATTCCAATGAACATGGCGTTGCTATGATATTCTGCCAGGTTTGTTTATTATGGATTATTTCATATTGTGGCGGGTCTAAATCATTAAATGACTCCACGTAGGAGGCCGATTTCGACGAGTCGATCATTGAAAAAGATTTTACTCAGTTTCTCCTAGCTGGAGATCACGTCGTTATCAACCCCGAACATCGAGAGAGCGATGTTGGACCCTCCGGTGCCCAGACAGCGGATGATGTCAACACAGAGCCAATGGAGAGTATGTATGTTGCCAAACTAAAGGGTAAGTCACAAGTACTATTGCCTTATTACATCGACTAAACAGCTATGGCGTATTCCTAGAAATGATCGATACTGTGCTTGCACACGAAGCCCATTTATTTTGTCCTTCAGAATTAGAGCTGCTTCACCGAATAAAAACCATAGACTGTGAGTGAAGTCGTATCTGCGTTGTTCAATTTATCTTATCATTATTTGTGTACGCCATCAAGGCATACAGCAGTTCATTCTCGCGAGGTTGGTGCAGCGAAAACGTGGCAAATGGCACCGCGCAGACCACTTGGCGTCGAGTTACACTCAAGGTCTCATACAGTATATGAAGATCCCTGAAGCCGAGGTCCCTCAACGGATGTACCAAGCCTTAGTTGATCTATGTGCCAACTGGCGTCTGGGAGCACAGTCCAACTCTGGCGTACCTGACGAAAAAGAGGTGATTGACTTGACTCTGGATAGCGACGACGATGACGAAACTATCGACTCACTATCGCCAAAGCACATATTAGTGCAATCAACTCCTGCTGATGCTACCGTCGCCGATTGGACTGCAGAGCCGCGTTCCTTTGGGGAGAGTACAGACTCCGCGACTCCGAGTCAGCTCCTAGAATGCCTGTCTAGAGACGAACTTACGCTCGTAGCGAGACGACTCAAAATCCCCAACAAATCAAAGCAGAATCGTGCAGATTTCGTCAAAGCTATCTTGCACTCGTCGTCGACGCAAACAACCCTACCGTTCAGCGTGGTTACCAAACCGTCTACGGCAACCTTGCAAAGATCCAAGAACACCTTGAAGCAGTTATTTCAATCAAAGCCTCTGAAAGTTGCTGGGAAGCCGAAGATCATACCTTTGCAGGAGCGCCGGGTCCGAGACATGTGTGGTGAAATATTTGGAGGGTGCTTTAGACTTCATGATGAGGTTTTCCAAGTTTTACACCTGGTCAATCTGGTGTACTTCCGAAGGTACGATGCGTTTCGATATCTATCTAAATTTCTGTGTTACTCATTCTCCGTTCTAGCACTCAATACTCCGAAGCAGAGTCCATCCTACTTTCAGCTATTCTATCTACCGCCAAGAAACGCAACTATCCCAAGTACACGTATCTTCGCACTCCTGGGGTATTCAAGACGCGACCGGATCTGTTGCGGTACATGGAATGCTTACAGCTTTTGAGCCGGATCGACGAAATACTTGGGGAAGGGCCAACCGGACTGCCCAAAGGAGCCAAGTTCGACCGATTAGAAGCTGCTCAGGAGGTCATTGCACTCTGGAAAGGGGAGTGGGACCGATGGAACTCGCTTGTTGCGTATATCAAAGATAAACCCCTATGCGAACCGGGACTGGAGAGATTTGAAGAAGGTGAGTCTGAATAAATGCCATCGTTGTTCTCAACTAACAGTACTTCAGGACACGTCCTCACTAGAGTCGTTTACAAGGCGGCTCATTGCTTCGGGCTTCTGAAAGACTATAGCATGGAGTTGAAGATCCGTAGTGCGCTACTTCGCCAAACTCGATGGAGACGCGGTAGACGGGGCGGCTGGTACGACCGAATGGCTTTGATCTACGAAAACCATATGGGAAGGGGAGACGCAAATTGGAGTCAGGCGCGGGATATTCTGCTTGAGGGCTTAGAAGACAAACTGGTACATTTAGGTATGCTATACATACCGCTCAAATCTTGACTATGCTTACGCTTTGCATTCGCAGGTAGCCGGCCCAGTCTGGTGTATAGGTTAAGGCGAATCGAGAAAAGGCTTGGCATACCGCCGGAAGAGCGATATGTAGGCGATGGTGAACTCAAGACTTCATTCGAGCGGCGGATAGAAGGCGTCAGGATCTACACACCTCCACAGCCGATTCTCCTCGCCAAACGGACCGGCACACCTGCTTTGACGACCGCTAAAGATTCAAAAAACCAAGCCGAACGCCATTCATCAATAGCATCTGGGGTAACCGACTCCAAAGCCCAACGACCCCAATGGAAAGGCAAATCCATTTGGATCGGAAAAGAGGGAGAAGTAAACGTTGAAACATTTGCACTTGAACATTACGCAACATTAGGCTTCAAAGGGTGAGTTTCATCTACTATTTTCACAACTTCTGTAAACGATTGACCGTTTTGGGGACTAGAGTTCATGCCGAAGGAAGTGTTACTTCTACGTTGTTCGGTATGATTTTCTGGGACATTCTTTTCGCACCAGTTCCGGGGGCATTTGAAACACCATACCAGTCGGCACCTCTGGATCTTTTTCATGATTCCTTTACCACCGCGCGGCAGGAGATCATTGACGCAAGACTTGCCGAATTGATAGATGATGAAGGGGCTGCTCGGCGAATTCTTGAAACGGTGGACGCGCGGGAGAGGGAAAACGCAACGTGGTGTGTCGGCGTACGTTGGGATTTATTCGAGCGAGAGGATTTACTCGATATTGCGGATGTAAGCAATTCGCACGATAATTTTATTTCATTCAACTAATCATATACCATCCCAGTGTCTTGGTGGCCGAGCCTTGGCTACTATATGCAGACTACTTGCAGAAGAGTACGGCAACCGCGGAGGCGGGGTGCCAGACCTCTTCCTCTGGAACCCTGCTGAAAAAACTAGCAAGTTTGTCGAGGTGAAAGGGCCAGGCGACAATCTATCAGACACCCAAAAGGTACGTTGTCTGACAACAGATGCTGGCAATTATCTTAATAGCTTATATGGCAGGTTTGGATTGATACGCTTTTAAGCGCTGGAGTTGATGTTGAAGTCTGTCGGGTGTACGAGCTTGGCAAGATACCTGCGCCTCGTTCTACCAAGGCTAGTAAGAGAGGCAAGTCCCAAGCACGAGGGCGCTCAACAAACAGGGGTCGAGCTGCGAAGTCGCGCAAACCTGCCCTTGATGATTCCGACCATGAGGAGCCCGAGTCGGAAGACGAGCAAGACGAACTCTGGAGCTCGAGCGATGATGAGAGGACCACCACCGACACTACTGGCGTTGTGAGGTCTGGCAACACTACTACTTCAACAACTCCAGCTCAGGAACCCGTAGATCTACCGTTACCTAGCGAGTCGATCCATAACATCGAACCCCACGACACTCCTCTCCACCCAGAGTCCTCTGCTACACCGCGTCCTATCTCCCCTGCGCCGATCTATACTAGCATACTTGGCAAACGGGACGCAGCCGAGGCAGAACTAGAGGCAGACACGAATAAGGTCGCCAACCAGGCGCCAAAGAAAGCAAGGGCCAGAGCCTCCGGCTCACCGACGCCTGCCCAACGAAACGTACCTCAATCAATTCCAAGCAAAGACCCAAAATCTATCACCCGCACCCCGCGTACCCATACAGCCGCACTCAGGTCGGAACCCTCTATGCCAGCTCCAGTCCCTCCTTCCACAACTCCCCAGTGCAAAGCCGAACCACTTAGCCCAACGACACCAAGCGTAATCAATAGCGCGTCGAAAGACAGCCTCCCGTTCACGCAAGAGACCGCTGTCCCTGAAACACCACCACCCCCTACTCGGCAAGAACGCCTGATGGGCAGCTCGTCCACCAAAGTGACAATAACACGTAGCTCCAAGCAATGGCGCCACGCACTTCAAGTCTCGCCTGTTAGGAAAAAGCAAAAGGAGAACAAGTCAGGTCCCATGTCACCAATTATGTTAGCTGCCCCCTTTACGCCGAAGCGTGAACCCGACGATGTATCAACGCATACAGATACACCCGTTCGACCTCCGCCAGTATCTGCATCCAAGTCCATGCCCGCACCAACTATACTTCCTGCTTTAATAGCAGCGCCTACCCCATCTCGCGCTCCCATTTCTGCCCCTGCGACTACACCTGCGAACCTCAAATCACAAGCATCTAGCTCAAAGGAGAGGGGTATTGCTTTGAGCCGAACGCCCAGGACACGAGCGGCTACGTCGAGCGAACGAGCCGCGCTGGCAGCAAGCCCCCTGGAGTGGGAGAAGAAGTGGCCAGACATATTTCCTCACTGGGTTGGGGGAGCAGATGCTGATTCTGATGCTGATTACGAACCATCTCAATAATTCCGGGTCTGGTTTTATTTTGTTCATTTATCGAGCCTGCCGCCTGTACTTATATCTTGTGTATCCGGATATTTCGTCACACTGTATACTACTTGCATCTCCTGGATTTTCTCTCACTCTACTCCCCATCGAGGTTTCAAAAAATCCATATAATGTTGATTAAAAATACATCTTATACCATATATCCCCCTCACGCCTGCTCCTTGTAAAATTTGGCCAAATCCTCAACATCCTCCTTGCTACCAAGGAACACCGGGCACCTCTGGTGGATGCTCGTCGGCACGATGTCCAGGATACGTCCAGTACCAGTGATCGCCAATCCTCCCGCCTGCTCGGTGAGCATCGCCATCGGGAACGCTTCGTACAAGATACGAAGCTTCCCGCTCTTGCTCTTTTTGTCGTCCGGGTATCCGAAGATTCCACCATAGAGGAGGGTACGATGGACGTCCGCAACCATGGACCTAGAACCCAAGGGTCAGCCCATGCCACGCGAGTTGAGTCCAAGTTGAAGACTTACCCGATGTATCGCGCCGAATACGGTGACTTGCCGCCCTTCGGGAATTTGATCGACTCGAGGTAGTTGAGTACCGGCGGGTGGAAGTACATCGAGTTACCCTCGTTGAACGAATAGATCTTTCCACGTGGGGGAATCTTGATCTGCAAACACCAGCATGCATGTATTTAGCACCTGAACCTTATCTCGTGCGCATACAACGTACGTCTGGATGGGTGAGGATAAACTCTCCGAGGGAGTTGTCGAGCGTGTAGCCGTTGACACCGTTGCCCATCGTGAGGACCAAGTTGGCGGAGGATCCATACATAGTGTACCCGGCAGCAACCATTTCGCTACCTGGGCGCAGGACGTCGTCGACCGTACCAACCGAGCCCTCTCGCTGTGGGTGCGATCAGAGTCGGCCAAATAGGAGATACCGGAATAACTACTCACAACTTTGTAAATTCCAAAGATGGTACCGATGTTCACACCAGCGTCGATATTTGAAGATCCATCCAGCGGGTCAAACACAACACAGTATTTACCCTATCCGAACGCGATCCCTGTTACTCCCGAGCACAAAGTCCAACCGAGGTAGATACGCACCTTTAACCTATCCTCAATGATAACAGCCTCTTCCCGCTCCTCAGAGACGAGCACCGAGGTCTTCCCACAGGCTCGCAGCGCATTGACCATGATGTCGTCCGAGAGCACATCGAGTTTCTTTTGCTCCTCGCCTTGGACATTCGTCTCACCCGCAAGACCGACACTACAAATAACCAATCGTACGTCAATCATCAGAGCGGGGCGAGTGGAAATAGGAGCTCGCTTACAGGTTGATCAAACGCGCCTTACGGACGTTGGTTGCGATGAATTTGGATGTTACCTGGATCGCGTTGAGGAGCAACGTAAGGTCACCCGTCGCCGCAGGTCCAAGGCGGAACTGCTCCGCCAATACAGAGCTAATCGTATACGACGAAGAAAGCACGCATTTGTTTAGACTTTGACTAAGATACCCAAGATGAATGAGTAGCTTACCGGGTGAGAGTGATGAGATCGGTGCTGGGGGCTTCCTCGGACATGGTGGAAAGGCAGTAGTTGAATACAAGAGAGGTGCTGCAAACCGTCTATAAGTACTAGTATGGTAGCACCGACGAACGATGAGCACACTACCTTTAAGAGATCCGAGAGTCTATCACGTGTCAAATCACGCGCGCCTTGCAAGCGGAGCTGTCGCCCGAAATAAAAGCAAGGATAATAAAGGGGTGTTGGTAAGTCCTCAGCGGAGCCGGATAACGCGTTAGGCGTACCTTGTAGAGTAACGAGGGGGGTGGATGTAAGTATAGAGACGAGTTACATCGCTTTTTGAAGCTCGCGTGCAGGAAAGAGTCGGATGGGCGGATATGGCGGGCCGGAGCAAGCGGGAGAGTTCGGGAGCACGAGCGCTCTGACGGGCCGCCTTGGATAGCAGTGCCAAGATAGTGTAATGTTATTTCAGTCGCGATGGTCGGGATGAAGCTCTCGGAAGAGAAGGAAGTGAAGCTGTATAAATGCGGGGAGCTCAATGTCTCGGAGCTGTAAGCTACTTATGGCTTATGAAGGAAGACCCTTAGTGATAGTCCTATAGCTCAGTGGTAGAGCAATGTACTTATGGGAAACCTTTCAACGTAATTGGCTCATTACGTGAGATGCATGGGCCGCGAGTTCAACCCTCGCTAGGACTAACTATTTTTTGTCCAGCAGTTGTCGCTGTGTTGACCTATGACTTTGTCACAATTCGGGTGGCCTTTCTAGCTCGGCAAACGCCTAAACATTGTATCAATACAATCCCAATTAATCCCCTAGATTCATCTCCGTCAGGTCCCTGGCCCGATTCAAGCGCTCGGTGGCTGCCCAACGTGGTTCATCAACGTGGCTCAATGTTGTTTTAGGCGTGGCAGAAGTCTCCGGCGGCGTTTGGCAATCTCAACGTCATTTCGTGCAAACGCTCCCTTGCGGTTCCGTAAATCAGCCTTAACTTCCGTAAAGTAGCCTTTCTAAGGCTCAGTGACGCATATCTATTATCACAAACGTGTCCGATGACCTTCCCCTGCTGACTGTAACAGTCGCTCAGCACGCGTTTGCCTCTCAGCCCATGCGTTTTCGGTAAATTTGTTTTGCTCAAGGTGGTTTGGTCTCAGTCGGAGTCTTTGAGTTTCTGGGCCACTGCCCAAGTTTAATCTTTGTTTTCTAGGATTCGAGACTTGGGCTCGAGAACGTCTGTCCATCTCAGTCGACGGTAATTACAATTGATTACTGTCTGGACAGGTGGCAAGTGACGGGATTCGTTCAGCCTTTGGGCGATCCAGTCTCGAACTTTGTGGAGCAGGTGCTCTGAGGATATGATTTGGCGCCTTCTGTGAGATGAGGAGGGTGTATGCGCTGTGAAGGCTGGTGAAAAGTAACGGAAAACATACTATTTGGTTAGAGTCGAAGCGTGGTCTTTCAAAGAACCAGGTCTCCCAAATGTCCAATATTCCAGGACCCGAAAGACCCAACTATACGCTTTCGTATCGACGGCCAATAACCTCATTTTTGTATTGAACTCGTACGGGCGGCCTGAAAATCCGAGCAAGTGTCGCGTGCCTGAGGGGGAGCGGGAAGCGCTTGTCAATAATAGTTCAATGAAATTTGTATGGTCGGTGAGAAAGCTTCTGAGCTAGTGAAGGTACGGTAGATAGAGTTTGCGGTATAGTAGGAAGTGTGTCTGAAGATTTGGTCAACGATGATTCGCACTTGAAGGATTTAGTTCAGCCTGCATTCTACGAGCTGTCTTCTTGAGTTAATCAGTTGAACGAAGGTTGTGGAGTGGATACGCCTAAATTGCTGCGTCCACTGAAATGACCAATAGACATCGTTCGTTTGGGATATCTGTACAAGAAGGACAGAAAGTTTGAGTAACAATAAAGCAGTGTCGTGTGCCCGAGAAAAAACGGATCTTGTGGTCCGACGCGCTTGTCAGCAATATGGTCGGCCAAACTTTGTATGGTATGTGGGAAAGTGTTCGAACCAGGGGAGGTGGGTTCTGCTCGTATAACTCTCTGAGACGTGGTTGAAAGAATAGATTCAATTGAAACCCCGACAAACGACAGTGCGCACTGGAGGGGCTCGCTTTAGTCCACTCATCTGCTCTCTGTATTTTAGGACTCGGCCGACACCAAGGCAATTTAAGTTCAGAGCAATATATCACTGGCGGTAGAACACTCTAGACATTACCTGCATATACCCAACGCAGGTCGCCAAGGCCAAACTTTAATATTTGGTGTGAACAGATCTGCAATACGATCAAGCAGGGCATAGTGTACTTCCCAAAGAGCCGCACAAATGCCGCGCGCTAGACGCCACCAGCGTTCGCGAAGCTCGGCAAGATGCCGAGGGCATACACGCAGGTACAGTCGTGTCTCTTCGGTGTTATCTGTCTGTGATAACTGTGCACAAGGGGTGGATGCGAGGGCAGAGTTTGATGTCTGGACGTCGCAGCTCTCACACTGATGTTGGCGATGGGTCGGGACGGCGAGCGGGAAGGGCGCAGTTGGGGGCGAGGACAGGGCAGTCGTGGGGGCGCAACGGGCAGCGGCGGAGGAGCCGGACAGACAGGGGTGCAGGGATGGGGGGCATGACATAATCGGAGCGTGGGATGTGGATGACGTCAGGGTCTCTCTGGGGTCTCGGCTGGCTGGCTCGACTCTTGAGCAGCAGTTCTCGGCCCCTGCTCCCAGCCCTCGACCTCCTCCTCGCACTATTACAATGGACCGCAATCGAGACGCCGGTCCGCGCCCCGACCTCTACGCCCACCACCACCCCCGCAACCTCACCCTCCCTCCGCTGCCCTCGCCTTTCCCCCCGCTGCTCACCCAGCGCCCCGCCCCCTACAACGCACACATCCACCCCGTCCCTGCGCCTTCCCAGCTCGACCCCATCCATCCACCCCCGCCGGCTTCCACATGGCGACACGGACTGTCAAGTGCGAGGGACGATTTGCGAAGGGATGAGCGAAGAGAGGGCATGCTGCGCGAGTACCCGCCGCCTGTCGAAAACGGCAATGCGCCGTATGCATCCTACTCGGGCTATGCCGGTGGCCGCCGCGAGACGTACGCCGACTCGCGTGCCTCGAGCGCACGCAGCGTCCCCACCGTCGCCGAACTCCCCAAAGATGTCGACGATAACATGCCACCCACGAGCGACTTTGTCAAGAAGCTCTTCAAGTCAGTCCCCCGTTTGTGCTCATTTCACCCGCTTATGGTTCTATAGGATGCTCGAGGACCCCCAGTTTGCGCACGTCGTCACATGGGGGCCGCAAGGCGACTGCTTTGTCGTGAAAGATGTGACCGAGTTCACCAAGTCCATCCTCCCGCGCATGTTCAAGCACTCCAATTTCGCCTCGTTTGTCCGTCAACTCAACAAATACGACTTTCATAAGCTCAAAAACGCCGAGGCCGAGGCCGGGGGCATGGGCTACGGCGACCAGGCAAGTCTCGCCTCCCCCCTCCCTCATTTTCCTTTTCGCTAACACTGCCACACTCCAGAGCTGGACGTTCAAGCACCCCGATTTCCGCGCAGACGACCGGGACGCACTCGAAAACATCAAACGCAAAGTCCCCGCCGCACGCAAATCGAGAAACGGCACCGGCACCTCGGCACCGGTCCCTCCCACACCCGTCACTGCCACCCCCAGCAATAATCCCAACAGCACCAAGACCGAAGCACCTTCCCCCGCTGCAGACAACGGCAATGCGGCGAGCCCGTCTGCTTCGGACCCGCCTCGCGAATCTGAAACGATCCGGCTGCTGCTCGCCCAGCTCGAGGCGATGCGCGCGAGCCAGGAGAGCACGCGGCGCGCGCATGAGGAGCAGTTGGAGGGCTTGAGGCAGACGGCGGAGGATATGAGTGCGCATATACGGAATTTGGAGACGAATTACCAGAATGTGCTTGGGGAGATTGTTCATTTTCAGAGGAATATGGCGAATCAGGATGGGCTGATGCAGAACCTGATTGGGTATTTTATTGGCATGGAGAACAGTGAGTCTTGTTATATTTAAAATGTTTCGATTAATTGACATTGGGTGTAGAAAAGAACTCTGGGGGAGCGGGTACGACACCTCCGCCCGACGGGGAGCAGCATCAGTTTATGAACGGGGCAGACACGAGCAAGATTTTCGACTTGAATTCGCAGGACGTGGCGCGTGCGTCGTTTGAGCAGATGAACGAGATCTCGAGGCGCGCGGAGAGTTCGAGGATGGCGTTTGTGGAATCGGGCATGCAGGGCGGGATGCAGCAGAATGGAGGAAATATGGGGCAGCAGGGCATGCAGGCTCAAGGAGGGATGCAGAGCCAGGGAGGCGGGATGCAAGCCATGCAGGGAATGCAGAACGCAATGCAGAACGGGATGGGTGGAGGGATGAACCAGTCGAACGGGATGTCGTCCAGCCAGTCCAGCATGTCGTCCAACCAAGGCGGGATGTCCTCGAACCAAGGCATGTCCAACAACCAGGGCATGTCTTCTAACCAAGGCATGTCCTCGAACCAAGGCAACATGTCCAACGGAATGTCCACCCCCTCGATCAATGGTAAACCCGTCCAATCCATGACGCGCGAAGAAGTCCTCGGGCGAGTCGAAGATCTGCAACGCGAGCGACCAGACCAACAACCGTTCACGCACTCGAGCTTCTTGCCGATGCTGAACAGTCAAATGTTTGAGCAGCAGCGAAAAGAAGAGGAAGCGCACAAGGGCTTGCAGGTTATCACGCTTGGACATTTGGTTCCCCGTAATGGTTCGAGTGGAGGAGACGGGATGGGGATGGAGTATCAGCAGCAGAACCAGCAGGGACATCACCCTCAGCAACAGCAGGCTCAGATGCAGCAACATCAGCAAGATATGAATCTCGGCCCGTACAGTCCTCCCGCAAACTACCACGGCCCAACACCCGCAGCCGGTCCGTCTACTTCATCTGCTCCAGGACCTTCTGCCGGGCCCGGCCCATCAGCCAAGTCCCTCCGCGTGCGCAGGACGACATACGTCCCTGGCTGGGCTGTTCCACCCCGTGTGCTATTGGTCGACGACGACGCGGTGAACTTGCGCCTAAGCAAAAAGTTTTTGCAGGTGTTTGGGTGTATGATCGATGTTGCGGTCGATGGAGTCGGTGCGGTCGATAAGATGAATTTGGAAAAGTACGATTTGGTGTTGATGGTGAGTCCACCTTCACTTTGGTTGTTGTCTTCGTGGTGTTCTTTTGGGGGGTGCGGATTGCCGTTTTTCGATTGCGTTGTGCGATTTCTTGTTTTGGGGTACAGCAAAAGATTGGGTTTTTGTGGAGTGGGGGTGAGGTGGATTGGGAGTTGGGAGCAGAGTGTTTGTGGAGTGGGAGTGGGAGTGGGAGCGGGGCGTGTCATCTCGAGCTGGATGTTTACTGATACGCCTTTTTGGACGATAGGATATTGTTATGCCCAAGATGGACGGTGTGTCTGCGACGTCGCTCATTCGCCGGTTCGATCATATGACGCCGATTATCTCGATGACGAGCAACTCGAAGCCGAATGAGATTATGACTTATTACTCGTCTGGTGAGTTTTATGCGCTTTTTGAGTGGAAGCGGGTCTAATGCGCTGTTGGTGTAGGGATGAATGATATTTTGCCCAAGCCGTTCTCGAAAGAGGGCTTGTTTGAGATGCTCGAGGTGAGTTTATCACACTGGTGGTTGAGCGTGTGTTTATTGACTGGTTTTATAGAAACATCTTATGCATCTGAAGCAAATCCACCAACTCGGCCAGTTTCCCCGTGGCGTATCCATCCCACCCATGAACGACGCGCACATGCTCGATTACATGCAGCATCACTTGGACCCGTCCGGCTCCGCCCCAGGCGAAAGCTCATCCAAAGCGATCACATACCCCGTTGCCAAGACTCCTGGCGGCTTCAACTTTGGGAATGGCGGCGGGAACGGAGGTGGAGGGTACGAGGAGGAGACTGAGCAGAACAAGGTCAGCGCGTTTGCGGCGCTCGGACTTTCGGAGGAGTCGTATCATATGATTATTGGAGATATGATGCATGAGAGTGGTGGGTTCTTTGGAGGAGATGTTATGGATCCGGCTGGGATGGGCAACGGACGAGGGAAGAGGGGTGTGGATGAGGAGGGTGAAGACGGAGGTGGGAAGAGGCCCCGATTTGAGGAGATTGTCGATTAGTCTGGAGGGGGATATACGTATCATACCATTTTTTCTTCTTTTCTGTTTAGTTTCACGCCTTACTCTTTGCACATCCCCGTTTTTTTGTCTCTTATCTCGTCTCTTGATCTGATGGCTTCGTGTCCCGGTTATGTGGTGTGCTCCGGCTCGCTCACTGCCTGGCATAATGCGTGTATCGATATATGTTGATGTTCAGGATTTGTTCGGCTAGGTTGTGGTGGCTGTATCTTATTCGTGAGACTCTATTCACGCGTTTCCTCTCTACTTGTGCCTGGAGTGAATGAGTACTTGTCAACTTCTTGAATATGCTGTCGTGATGTATGGGTTGAATGTTGATCGTTCCTCGAAATGTCGCTCTAAAATGCTATGCCCTTCTGATTATGTATAGTTTATCGCAATGTCCTGAATAGCAAAATCTTCCCCCACCACCTCCTATCATACATAGTACAAAGCATGGGGCGATCACTCAAGAGATCGTCGCCTCCGCAAGCCGGTTCGTCAATTCAACCACCCTGCGTCTCGCGTCTTCTAGGCTTTTTTGTCTGGTCATCACGAAGCACGTTAGTTGGAACGCCAGAATGATGAAACTAGTGGGAGAAGACGCACTCTGCGCCAATGACTGAGCCAATAGCGAGCCATTGAGAGTTCCCGAGTCCTACCAGACCGAGTGGGTTCTCTTCTTTCCGGCCTTCGTTGGAGCGAGCGAGTTCGCGTAGGGATGGTTTCAGGAGTTCTAGTTGATGCATAACCTACGTATCAAAGTTGGTCAGACCCACATCATAGTTAGTGTAGGAGATACTCACCTGCTCGCTTCGGCCTTTGAGTCCTGTCCCGCCGCTAACACCCCTCACCTCGGCCTTCATCCGCGCTAACTCCTTGCCCCACGCAACCTGCACCTCCCCACTTCCCTCTCCCCCTTCTGCCTCCACGACCTTCCTGAGCATCACATCTGCCCGCCGTGACATCTCGCTCTGGCGCGCCGCCGCTCTATCCACTCGCTGAGTCGTCCCGTTCGCGGCCTCTCGCACACGCGCTACGCTCCGAAGCATCTCACCCAGACGTTCAACCTGTCTGTGCAGCTCTTTCATTTGAAGCTCGGTTCGGACGCGGAGTGCCATTTGAGCGGCGTTGATGTTTGCCATGTCGAGACGGAGTCGTTCGGCGTGTTTACCGAGCGCACGTAGGGTTTCGGGCGTGACTACTCCGGAGGAAGTCTTGGGGAGGGGCTGGTAAGCTGGGAGAGCGGGTGCGGAGAATGGAGTGACGAGGAGGGACGTGTATGTTTTAGGCAGAGAGGTGAGCGCTTGTTGGGAGGGTGCGAATGGAATGAACTGGGAAGGAGCGGCTGGGCGGGCGGGGATAGGGACTGGAGCGGTGATTTGTTTGCGAGCAAGTCGGGAGGTGGGGGCGATCGCGGGAGCTGCAGCTAGCTCGAATGAGCTGAGAGAGTTTGTCGAGTCTAGAACAAGAAGAGCGTATGCTAGGTATACGTCGTTTAAGATTGACGCCGCAATGATCGCACTGGGCTATGTATCAATAACCAAACTACAGAATGTTTCTTGAATTATGACGCACCTGTTCTCCGTCCTGAGCAACCATGTTACCTCGGTCGAATTTGCCTGCTTGTCTCCAACACGCAAAGCATCCGCGATTTCCTGGTTCGACCCTTTCAGCACCTTTGCGATCCCAGACACCCAACCACGCATGTCAAGCCGGTGCACACCTCGAGAATGAGTAACAAACACACGGTCTGCACGCAAGGGATCGAGAACAAACGTTGGGTGGACGGGTTGTGGGGGCGTAGAAGATGTGGCTGGGGCGCGAACGAGAGTAAGCGCAGTAGAGGTGCTAGTGCCCTTGGGAGGGTCAAACAGGCCAAGGTTAATCGACTCGTAAACTGCAAACATAGGCAGCTCAGATTGTTCCTCAGACTGCTAACCTAGTGTCAGTTGGGAATTTTCAACAGCAACGAAACGAATACGCACCACCGAATTAGCCTTAGCCCATTTAGCCTCGACTTTCTCGACATCCAAACACACATCCACCTTCCCGTCGCCGTACGCAATCAATACAACTGGCATCGAAGTTGCAGCTCCCTCATTATTGGTGCTCTGTTTCCCTTTGTTCGCTGCTTCCTCTTGAACCTCTATCTCCAAGTATACGATATCGCTCGCCACGCCATCCCCAAGCTCCTTCGGCGCCGGCTGCAGCAAGAAAGGGCCTTGTCGAGCTGGTGGGTAGGATGCGCTGACCGGTGCATTAACTAGGCAAGAAGATGGAAGTTGGTCAACTGCAGAGGAAGAGGGTGCCTTTAGTTGCTCCTTAAGGGACGCGACGTATTTGAGTTGAGGTTCCGCGATGTGTAGCGGTAATCGAGTGCTTTTCACGTTGATGAAGTATTCAAGGCCGTGAACGTATGAGATAGGAACTGTGCTGAAATCAAGTGGACGTATTTTAGAATTAGGGAATGCTCCACAACTGGGGAACTTACGCGTTTGCTGGTAAGAACGGACAAGTTGCCCAAACCTCACCCTCGCTGGTGAGAGCGTATAGGGTAAGAGGGCTCCAGTCTGCGGCCCCATGTCCAACACAAAACGAGATAGCCTCAGCCGGGGCTGTTACGTCGAATTTCATCTTATTTTGAGGAGGTTGGAGCAGGTCTAGTGTTTGTTGGGGTTCGCTGGGGTCCTTTGCGACGTCGTATTCTCTGGGGAAAAGAGAAAATATGTTAATTGGATGCTATGAATGTTGAAGAAGCTACCCACCGCAATTGGCCATCACTTGTTAAGACCAATAATGATGCACCTCCCTCCCCCCACGGGTGCCACTCAGTTTTGGTGATTCGAGATGAGCCAGGTATATGGTAGTACTCTCCTATGTGCATAGAGCTAACCCAGCTGTCTACAAAAGCTCGCCGGGCAATAAAATATCAAGACAAACATACCTGCATTCAAGTCGAGTGGACGATATTTTGGAGATTCCTGGTCGAGGGAGAACAACCACTGCTATTTGCCGCGCGCCAACCACCGCCAGCAATTTGCCAGTGGGATTTACTATCATTTGTTTGATGTCAAATGTCACATTTGGGGTGGAGAGTGTCTACAAAATGTGAGCCACGGCAGAGCCAATACACCAATGACAGGGCTCACCTTGTACGGCACATCTTCTGCCCTTTCCGACTCTTTCACGTCCTTCAAAGGCAGCATCCGTATTTGCCGACCGACGGCAATGAACAAGTCTGGCCCCCGAATGCACATAACGTTCGAGCGTTGAACGATAGACTCTTCATCAGTTTCAGAGCCGGTGTCAGAGTGAAGCACAAGCGAAGTGTTCGTCCGAAGGTCATCAATCTGCAACAAAGACACGTCTAGCGCAGTCGTAGTGGAAGCATTGGCTGTTGTGGCCTTGAACACATCGTGTTGGTTGAGCGCGTCTAGCCAAGCTTCAGACTCCATTCTGGTGTTGGTAAATAAACAAGCTAGTTTATTGGTGTTGTTAATCCAGTCTCAGAACCAGCTTCTACTAGAAGATACTGCTGCGACCGCCGTCGGGAGGGGTGGGTGTGGATGTAGGATTACAGTTCATGGGCACGTGACAATGGCACGGGCATAACAAGAGGCATCAATGGGCAACCGAACGCGCGTCCAGCTATCTAACTCTCTGGTCCTCACCACGCTTCACCCAGCTCTGACACCATGACCGCCATCGGAACAGGTTACGATCTCTCTGCAAGCACTTACTCTCCCGACGGACGGCTATTCCAGGTTGAATATGCGAGCAAAGCAGTGGAGAATTCCGGGTAAGTAAGTAAATTAATGGGGCTGGTACATTCAATTTACCCTGGTTATCAGAACGGCGATTGGACTCAAAGTCAAAGATGGAGTTGTCCTAGCTGTCGAGAAATGGGTTCACTCTAAGCTTCTCATCCCCGAGGCAAACCGACGGATAGCCACGATAGACAGGCATATTGGCTTGGTACGTCGTTTAGTGCAGCTCGTGTTCTCGCGGTACTGATATAAGTGGATATTAGGCTACATCGGGTCTGCTCGCCGACGGCCGAGCTCTTGCGAACCGAGCACGAGATGAGGCCCAGAATTACCGTGATACATACATGGCTCCTCCCCCACTAAAGGTATGTGTACCCTCAGCGAGTCGCATATCCCTATCTCACCACCATCCATAAAAGGCGCTCGTAGATCGCATAGGCCTTTACGTTCAAGCATACACACTCTATTCCTCTGTACGACCATTTGGCATCAGTGCGATCCTTGCGTCGTTGGACAAGGATGGCCCGTCCTTGTATGTTGTCCAGCCTAGCGGCGTGTCCTATGTGAGCCTATGCCCATCGTTTAGCATATCTACCTTGTGCACTAACTTTAACTCGACCGAAAGGGTTATAACGGAGCGGCTGTCGGCAAAGGCCGACAACTCGCAAATACTGAACTTGAAAAGCTCAACTTGCCTGGACTTACGGTGCAAGAAGCTGTTTTCGAGGCCGCTCGGATGTAAGCCAATCCCCCTGAATTCTATTCCTCTGGGTCATTCCTGCTACCCTACAATGAAGATCTAATATGAGGGTTCTATATTTCGCTTACCATATAGCATCCACCTCGTGCACGATGACACCAAAGACAAAGAATTCGAGCTCGAGCTCTCCTGGATTGGGCCCGAGACTAATGGGCGACACGTCCCCGTGCCTCGCGAACTATGGGCTGAAGCGGACCGCAAGGCGCGTGAGGCGCTTGATGCGGATATGGAAGACTAGTTCAAGATCTATGGTCCCAGCATGCGATAGATCTGGAAGATCGAGTGGGCGCAGATATCCCTCGTGTGGAAGGGATGAGCGGGCGTGTAGCAATCTTGGTGCTTTTGATGAATAACAGCGCATGTACGTTATGGACCGCTCAGTGAGATTAAGTTTGAAGAAAACTGGGGTTTTCACAGCAAGATGTAAGATAGCCGTGCCAGGGTGAGCGCTAAGAATCCGTATTGAGTCAACCAGCGAACAATGGGGATTTTTTGCCCTAGCTCGCTACACCTTGTCAAGGCCAGGGTTCTGATCACATCTGGCTTGTGCGCTATAATCCTGACTACATGTAAAGCTCGTGTAAAAGAATGTTCTCATTTTTGTTTCTGCTTTTCACGAGGCAAGCTGATCAACTGGAGACCTCACAACTCGTTGTCTGAAATTACAACACAGTAGCTAGTGTGATAGCATAGCCTAGCCAATGCCGATATATCTACTCTATGCGCCTACGAAGGCCTACGTACAGTTCTATGCCAGAATACGCCTAGGGGAGGCGACTTTTGCCACACCCATCCACTCACGTACGCCCGTACCCCCAACCCCAAACTAAGAGTCCAGAACGCTACCGAGCTCCCATAATACACGCTGCTGCTGGCATTTAGATATATTATATCTGGGCAAGCCTCCCAGAAATGGAGTTCCCAACACAGCCGTGGTCGACGGAGCTTGGGTGCGCTGATCTCACAGGATAGGCACGCGCGAGGACAGCAAAGGCAGATACTTTATCACATTGTTTAGCGTAATATACAACTAAACAGAGTATTCCGACAGTTTGCCTTGCAGGATGCGTCAGCCGAATCTTGCATATACTCTATTCAGCGGAGCGAATTGTTTTCATCAGACAAGTCGAAGTGTTGGTCTAGGTGTTCAGGCCAATCAGCTCATCGTGGTTCCCAGATTGGTGGCTCGAGTTGCTCACCGTCCGCGAATTTGCATATGCCTCGCTTGAAACGCAGACATGCGAGACCAGAAGGGCAATGGTGCCCCAAGATGCACGCTTCATTGATACATTCGTTTCCGTGGTCGCATGGGACGGTTTGCATGTAGTCATGTAGCGTATGCTTCTGCTCGTCTGTTGGAAAACAACACGTCAGCGGTCCATTAAGATGGGATGAGAAAAACATGTTATACCGTTTAGAGCGTAATCATGGGCATGTTGGCAGTCCACCTGGATCAAAGGTATCAAATGCATCAAATAAATTTCAAGAAAGAGCACCACTAACACCCTGGAGGAGCAATAAGTCAGCCCAATGATACCGCATATATGAAACACAAAACTTACATTGCGACAGCCACGAGATGACAAGTAATAATAGTTGCAGATGCTGGGGGTTTCTGCCAGGTTGTGGTGAGTACAGCCCTAGGGGTTTCAAACAGCCATCTGGCGCTCACGTTTATGAAGGGGCTGTTTACGCGGACAAGTTGTATTTAGGCATCGTTGTGGAAGATCACACAACGCCACATACCTTAGAAGTGTCGATTCGACGCTGTCCACCACGAGGTAGTTCGCGAGACGGTCGTCGAGAATGCCCAGGGCTAGGCGAGCGCCCCACTGAGACAGGTTTCGGGACTACTAACGTTGCCGCCGAAGCATATGAGAATACAGGGGCGTTCTGATTTACATTGCTAGCTGTAGAAAAGGCGCCTGTCAGGCTTCCTGAACTCTCAGTATCTATCTTCTCTTGCATAAACAAGCTGTCTGAAGATATGGTCTTGAACGGAAGGTTCCTTAGATCATACGCGAGTTCAGCGTATCCCTTCAAGATGACAATCTTGTCTTCAAATCCTAGATTCTGGTAATGTGATAAAGCGCTGGTATTGAATTTTGAGTTTGTAGTTCTGAACGTGTGGGTGCGTGTACTAACCCTCCGTAACCTGAATCATGGCCACCGCCAAAGTATACCACTCTAGTTTGGGGAGTAGTGACAAACGTGCGAAGCATCTCTTTAATCTTCTCGTCTGCTGCTTCCTTTCTGCGGCTAGATTATACATGTGTTGAATATGAAACCTCAACAAGACAGAGAATTTCTCACTCACCCAACGTCCATCATATGAATGAGCTGGGAGGCAGAGCGAAATCCATCGCAGAATTCGTCGAATACCGACTCTTGAACTATCTTGGCCTTTGCTAGTGCTTTTTTCAGCCCATAGTGGTTATAATAGACGCAAGTCCACAGGGTAGTAGAGGCGTTCCCAATGTCTTGATGAATATGTTTTGTTAAAGCTGAGGCAGCTTCCTTGCCGCCATCATAGCCATTGACTAAAAAGTTCTATAAAGCCAATGAGACAGATAATTTTATAGCTTACATCAAACATACTTTATTGAAGATGCATCCGTCTCCATCTACAAGGCACAGAGCGAACGAATCGCTGTTTGGTGCTTGAGCTTGAGTGAGCCTCTCGATTTCGGCCCGCTGTTGCTCAATTATCTCTTCTTGCTCATGCAAGAGGTCCTGGAGACGTTCAATCTCGTTTTGTAGCTGCTCTCTATCCAAAATTATGGTCTCCCGTTCGGTCTTCATACTCTGTACACTAGCTGGAACCAACGGATTCGTCAGAGGGCCACGCCACCAACGCTTATGCATAGGGTTGCTCACCAATGACCCGAAAAAGGAGCTGCTCGCATGTATCGACCCCGCTCATGCCACCGAGGACAGGCGATGTGGGCCTAGCGGCGGTTGATGCTATTCTAACACGCGCGCTCTGGTTAGGGACGTTCATAAAGGACCTGGAGTCAACGGGAGAGTAATGCGGGCGACTACTATTTCGGTGAGGGGGGGAATCCAGCATAGGCGGATAGTTTGGTTGTGGCTTGCCATAGGCATCCCATGTGGACTTATAAATGGCCACCGCTCATCACTTTTCCTGCATCGGGATATGATCGAGCGGAATGGGGTATGGTGAAAGGATGGGCCAAAAGCTACTGGCGCCAAAGGACATACCCTGACACGGAGTCAAATAATCACGCTTCTAACCGTCCACCATATCACGAAAATGAGCCGTAATGTAGCCGCAGAAACAGCGCCGGCAAAGTTGGCAGAGGCAGCGGCAGATAGGTGGGTGGCCTTGTGTTAGCGCCTCTGACGACTGTACTGAATCCCATGGTTAGTGCCGTTTTATTCAAGTTGACGTCGTTTTCGTTGGCTCTCGGAGTTGTCCCGTTGTCCTCGTATTTCTTTTCTATGTATTATGTATGGGGAGGTATGCAGCTTTGATTCCTGTGAGATTGTTGTAATAACCATTGGCTACCACAGGTAACTCGACTTACGCAGCAATCACAGCTATTGTATCCGCCAACATCGTCCTGGTTATCTATATTCTTGTGTCTATCTCCGAGGACAGGGCTTCCCAAACTCCAGCCCCGAAGGAGGAGTCTAAAAAGGACATTTGACCCATTCTGCCTCTGCCACCTGACCTCTTGTTTTCCACACTTGTACCAGTCACCCTTGCTTAATAGATCAATCTAGCATATTTAATTTTGGGCTATTTTCTTTTGCGTTCATCTCAGATGCATTCTGCGGGACACGTGGCAAAAATAAAAGTAAGCACTATCTTGTGGTGGGATACATATCGAAAGTATAACAAATCAAGTTACAGTGCTACAATGCCTGCATTGGACAGAAGAAGTGTTCAAGATAATCCAGGTCCAATCAAGAAAACCAGTTAGAAGGAATAGTCCACGCGTTGGCTTGCGCCATGAGCAATTTTCCGGAATATCGAAGTCCGTCAGAACAAATCAGAGAGTCGCCCAAACTCGGGTTGGAAAAAACAACACGCCCCTCTGTTCGACAACACTTTATGGTACGTCGCCATCATATCCTCCTAGCCGGGCGCCGTCGGTCATCTGGTGCGCTGCTGGATCGCGCCCCAGCTTTCCGAGGCACTGGTGGTGAGTCTTGAGGATTCAACGAGCCTCCAGACGAATTGCTGCTCGTTGAACCAGAAGAGGAGTTGTGGATGTGTTTTTGTCGACGCATCCGCGCCAAGTTTCCTGACTGGGCTAAGGGGATGTGGTCGCTGAAATGCCTTAGTGTGCGTCAGTTTCGAGTCGTTTATCACCGCAAGAGATATATCACCTTTCGTCAAGCATCTCGGGATCATCCATCGGCGGCGTATCAAACGTTTGCGCAAACCAGGCGGGCGTGACAGGCGGCGTCGGCAGCAGTTTTTGGTGCAAACCAATGTCAGGTGCGTGTCCACCAACCGCACCATCCCGCCCCTGGACATGCGCCCCAGCCCTTTCCGGAGGTACCGACGGAAACATACTCAAGCTGAACTCTGAACCCCCCATAAACGCAGAAGCAGGCGATAAAGCGTGCATACTCGGTTCCCTGTTTCGCGGCGACCGGTCTCGAACTTTAACATACGCATCCCTATCATGTGGTACCACAAGGGCCGAGGTTGCTGATGCTAAGGGACTGCCGCTCGATTCACTCAGATAGGACGAAGCTGACGTTGTGGCCGAAAATGGAGAAGCGACAGGCGTTCCAGGTACGGGTGTACATTGGGAGCTCGATAGGGATGTTGATGGCGAGATCGATCTGGCCATTAGAAGATTTACCGAGAGCAAAGGTCGCGTGTTCGTATCTCGAACCGGCTCCGGAACAAACGGGGTGCTTGGGATGATGGGTGATCGCACGACTGGTGAGGAAATACTTCTCGTCAGCCTCGAGACCCCTTGACGAACGTCTGTCGGTCTGAGCCCATCTTCCGTATGCTTCCCCCTTTCCAGAACGCCTCCTGATGTAGACAATTTTACGGCAAACGCAAGCCCCCGTAGCTCTTTCTCCTGGGCCGGCGAGATTGGAGGAGTCAATGGCGTGCGAGGACTGGAACGCTTGTGCCATGGAACGCTAACGGGCGATAGGCTCAGCGCTTGCGGCGGGTTGGTTGGAACGGGCGGCAATCCAGCTACGGGCGGACAAGTTGAAGGTACCGAATCTAGCTTTGTGCGCTCAGATGACAGGAAACGCTGGTGGTCCGGACTTCCGGTGGTGGTGCTCGTTTGCCTTCGCGCGTCGAGACCATGTGGCGAGTTTGCCACCCGCTCCTTAATGCCGTTCGGATTGATTGGACTCGGTGGCAATGAACCAAACGCCGTTTCAGAGATAAAGGATCCCCAGATATTGTCGAGTACTGGGAGCGCTCGAGAATCACCAGCTAAGCCGTGCCCTCTCAAGATACTTCCAAATGAACCAGTGGTCCTGGGCATACCTGCGGGCTGCTCTGGCAAGTGGCAAATTTCTTTGTCAGGTTCCTCGTGTGCGTCGCCAGATGCATCATTCGTGTCGACAGTCGGTTCATTTGGAAGTGCATGCCTGACCTCAGATTTCGCCACCGTACGCCGCTCCTGAGTTCTCCCTATGTCCAGTGGCCGCCATGCAGAAGGTTTCAAACTACCGTCCGAAGATGATGTTGGTGGGGGAGGTGGAGCAGCCGCCTGTTGCTGTACGGCACTCCACGCTGAAGGTGCAGGTCGACTGCCATGTCCAGAATCTGAAGTATGCCGAGTCTGCGGGGGACGGCCCGCCGAATGATGTTTCAGCACTGATTTCAACCCCAGCCCGCTGGACGGACCCATGCCCGCAGCATTTCTAAATCCCTCCGAGACGCTCATTGAGGTCTGCTTCGTGTGTCTGTGTGGTTGGTGTTCCTGCGCACTGGAATTGGGAGGGACGGACAGCGACGCTGACTTAGCGCCGTGGACACCCCGACTTGGGCGTATGCGAGGTTCCTCAGATGTTTCAGGACGACGGACAGGTAAAGGTTTCTCCACACTCAAGCCCGAACCATCCGTGCTGGGCAAGATGATTAGTTCATCCGGCACGGGGGGACAAGGACGAGTCGGCTTTGGTGGTCTACAAGGCACAGACATCGCTCTCCGACGCGCGCTCGTTGGGGAACCAGGGATATCCGAATCCTGGCCAGCTCCGCCAACACGAACCCAAGAATCTGATGGAGAACCAAGCGTCGGGGTGGATTCCAACGCCGAGCGAATAAAGTCCCGATATGGAGCCGAGTCCCTCGAATGTCTGTAGGCGCTGCGGGGCTGTAGGGCGGGGGCTGGCGTCGGCAGCGGGTCTGGTGCTGGCATTGGAGGCACCGTCTGGGTTGTATGCGCCCGCTTAGCTCCTGAACCTGTTGAGGTTGTGCTTCCGCTTCGCGATCGACTGAAAAAAGAGCTCTTGCGTTCTGGGATACGGCCTGGCATTGGAGGTGCATCAGGCGCCGGGGCGTTGGGCTTACACAACGCACGAAATGGATCAGCGATGCTACAAACATGTACGAAACACACCGAACACTTACCTGCGGACGAAGAAAGTTGGAGAAGCTCCGTCGCTCTCGCAACCAGCGCCCTTTCTTTCCGTTCGGCGCTGCTTCGCTGCTGTCCGCCCTTGACTGCGATAGGGTACGGCCTACCGCCCGCTGATGCGAGGCGCTCGGCTCCCAGTCAGCCCGATTGTTCCGAAGAGGCAGCTTGTTCTGAAATGCGCTCGGAGGAGCCGTACTTGCTATGTTTGGAGTCACAACTGCCGTGCGGAAGGCGCTCTGGTCGGGAACAGTCAGGAATACGTTGGATCGCAGTGGATCGTGTTTCGAGGGGGACGAGGCCGCAAACGGGTCAGCGAGCATGTCGTCGTCCGACTCTGTGTAGTAAGATGTGCTCTGTGCTGGGGATTCTTCGCGGGAGTGGGGGGTTGATTCAGGAAATAATAGGGGCCGTTGAGAGAGGTCTGGATTCGATGCGGCATGGTGCTGCTGTAGTGGCGGCCGGAGAGAAGAAGATTGCGCCCTAGGTCTATGGGTCCCGGCTAGAGGGGCTGGCCTCTCCTGTTGCGGCGACGCAGGTGGGTAAAGAGAGGAAGGATGGGAGACTGGAATGAGTGTGGCGGCTCTGCCTCTCTTCTTGCGATCGAGGAGAGCGACTAGAGACTTCATTGGAAAGTAGTCGAGCCTCACTCAATGAGAAACTCGACCAGTTGGAGAAAGAATCAAAAGAGGACGCAAACAAGGAGAGTCGGGAAGTGCTGAAGGTCACAGCAAGAGATGAGTATATGTTATAGGGGCCTGGCCGCCTTGAAACCCTGAGCATTGATCGACGGCTTAGCCATCGGACTCGACGCCAAACCTTCTATTCTACGCATCCATGATGTCAAATGAAACAAGGCGTTTCTTTCCTCTGTTAGACAAGTGATATGACCCTTCCAGGAGATTTTTTTTCAAAGTCGGACTATCGGCAATAATTGTATTACTGGACGTTTAGCAATAGAGGACCACATCTCCCAGCCACGCTGCTCACCGCTGGACCAAGATACATTAATGCCGTGTGGGAAATGAAGTGTTCGGAATTTGTTTGAAACAATTTGTTTTATCATCAGCATCATCTGGGGACTTTCGGATGCGGGTTGCTCGCCTAAGCTCTTATCCGGCCATTCTAATATTATTATAAGCTTGTCCGTTTCGGCGGCTCACGGAAGCACGTACGTGTGTTCGATCCAGATGCTCTCTGGGGACCATCGGGGAGAACTGTTACTTCTCAATGAAAGTCTGTCTTTGACAAGTGAAAGCAATTGCGTACATCATGCTTAGTCTTAAATTGACCTCGGGTACTTCAGCATGGCATTCCATTTCATCGCTCTGCCTGGACTCGAACCCTTGTCTCGTATTTACACCTTAATATGTGTTTAGAGTGGGAAAATATGTTTTTACAGTTCAGGCCGGCGAAAGATCATGGTGGCTTGTTTATAACCTCCCTAGAGTATAGCAACCAGCTTATTCGTTAATTGTCGAAGTGTTGTCTGAAATTGTGCAGGAATAGAATTTCAGCTCCATAGCAAGATGACTGTACGCGACGCACGCCGGATCAAGTGGTTGTGAGAGCAAGGCCACCGTTTTAGGCAAAACGTACGACTGTTATCGTGTTGCCGACGCGGAAGAGCTGCTCTCTAAGCTGAGGCTAAGCTTCCCACGCAATGTTTTTGTTGTGATCCAGCGCGGCCCCTTGTTGCGCTTAGTCAGCAGTGATCCCAGCACCAATAAAATAGAGACGCGACCCAACATCAACATCTTCACTACCACCTTCTCGTATCCATCTCTCCATCCTCCTTCAACTACTCTATAATGGTCAACGATACTGTTCGCACCACGCTTCCCGATACTCCCACTAACCAAGCTGCCGCGCAACTTGACAAGATGTCGCTGAAGTCTCCAGTCAAGCAGCTCGTTTTCGACAGCCTCGATGACTTAGACGTGTTGCCCGATGAATCTGCTAAGAACGGTGACGAAGAGCCCCCGATCGAGGATTTCCGTCTTCGATTTGTTGGTGATGTCGATCTTGACGAGAAAGACGAGCCCTTGCTCAAGGAATCTCGACGACGCTTTGTTCTGTTCCCGATCCAGTATCACGAGGTTAGTTCAAGTACTCAGTTATCTGGTGCTTGAATGCTCAGTTCTGTTCTACTAGATTTGGCAAATGTACAAGAAAGCCGAAGCATCGTTCTGGACTGCCGAGGAGATGGATTTATCCAAGGACCAAGTAAGTTGTCCCACCACGATTGTTAGCTTAACTGACTTGGGTACCTGCAGCTTGATTGGGAGAAGAAGCTCAACGACAACGAGCGCCACTTTATTTCTCACGTTCTCGCTTTCTTCGCCGCATCAGACGGTATCGTCAATGAAAATTTGGTCGAGCGATTCAGCAACGAAGTCCAAGCAGCTGAGGCTCGGTGCTTCTACGGTTTCCAGATCATGATGTTCGTGACCGTATATCTTATTTCCTCATGATAATTAACGCGCTGTACAGGGAAAACATCCACTCCGAGACCTACTCCCTCCTCATCGACACATACATCAAAGACCCAGCACAGCGCGAGTACCTCTTCGATGCAGTCGAGACCATTCCCTGTATCAAGAAAAAGGCCGACTGGGCACTCAAATGGATCTCGGACAGACGTTCTACGTTTGCTGAGCGCCTCATTGCATTCGCCGCGGTCGAGGGTATCTTCTTTTCCGGCTCCTTCGCCTCCATTTTCTGGCTCAAGAAGCGTGGCTTGATGCCTGGCCTTACGTTCTCCAACGAGTTGATCTCTCGTGACGAGGGCATGCATACCGATTTCGCTTGCTTGCTGTTCTCTCACTTGCGCAAGCGCCCGCACCCCGATACTGTTCGTCACATTATTGTCGAGGCTGTCACGATCGAGCAAGAGTTCCTCACTGGTTAGTTCAATTTATCGCCTGTTACTTTACCCGATCTGACGTAGTGTGCTTCTAGATGCACTCCCTGTGGGGCTCATTGGGATGAACGCTAAACTCATGTGCCAGTACATCGAGTTTGTTGCCGATCGTTTGCTTGTTTCTTTGGGCAACGAGAAGGAGTACAACGTGTCGAATCCTGTGAGTAACTTCTCAGTGAGCCCAGTCGTGTCAAGCTTACGGGATTTCTTCAGTTCGACTTCATGGACATGATTTCTCTGCAAGGCAAGACCAATTTCTTCGAGAAGCGTGTCTCGGACTACGCCAAAGCCGGTGTCAAGACCACCTCAACCGACCCTGCGAAGGCTAATGAGTCTGCTACCCCAGCCATATCTTCGAAAATCTTGTAAGCCCCTTGTCTCCTGTGTTATCCCGCTGATCATGAACTAACTCAACGCCCTTCGCAGCTCGCTCGATGAGGACTTCTAGAGACTATTTTTTATTTGCCCCTGTTCACGCGTTTTCTGATCTCCTTAGACTCTTGGTTATTTCCCAATTCTTAAATTGTTTGTTTGTACTTGCACCCTCTTGGAGTCGATCGGTTCTTGTAATCTTATGCACCCCCCTTATGCTTGACTGCTTGTATTTAACAAGTTTTGAATATCATCCTACTCATTGAATTCCCCTGTGACGACGGCAACTGGTCAGAAAGTAGGTTTGACACGTGTCTTGCCTCATGTGGTTGCTGGACTATACTGGCTGAGTGTATGCGTTTACGGCTATGGGTTATTACTCAAAGGATTTATTTGAATCGCATATACTACTATTCATAAGTCCTTTTAAGAGGAGCGAACGTACAGGTACCCCATCCTCGCAAACGCCCATCCCAATCCTACCGCACAATATACACTCGTTAGCATCAACGGCAAAAACTCCATCCCGCTCCCATCCTGCGTTTTAGCCTCTGGCCTAGTGTTAGCTGTTAGGTTGGCAGGATACCCCGGAGAAGAAGCTGTGAATGTCGATAGCACACTCGCGCCTTCAGTTACACCTGTAGCAGCAGGCGCCTCCACTGCACCTCCTCCAGACCTCGCACCCAATATCATAACAACGACCTGCAACACAGGCAACCCCGCCAGATACGCCAGCTCCAACTTATCAATTAGTACAGCCCAAAAGTTCGTCGGGAATGTGTAGAGCCTCTTTTGAAGTGGGTAGAACGTCCCGAGCGCCCAGAGAGATGTATACAAGAGCTTGACGGGCGATTCGGCTGGTGTGAAGAGGAGTGGGAAGAGGGAGACACAGCCGGCAGCGCTAGCTAATGTGAACGTGCGGAATGAAGCGTGGTTTTCAGCTGCTACTAAGCTGTAGGGGATCGGGTGAGCACCAGTGAGAAGGGTAGGAGAAGGGACGAACCTCATGGGGAGAAGGACAAGAAGAATAGCTTTTTCGTGAACATGCCACCCAAAGGCATAGCTCGCCCAACCACACAGCGTGACAGCATAGACAAATGAACGATATGTTGGTGTCCACCACAGCTTCCACAGGAAAACCTTTAGTGGGTATTCAAGTCAGCAATGTGACACTAGCATAGAAGAAGATAAGGACGCACGGATTGGCAGAGTATGGTGACAACGAACGTGTGTATCGGTTTCACGTTGGGAAGAATAGCAAACACCGTGTCTCCGATCAAACCTCGTGAGGCGGAGGCAAAACCGGCAGCGTCGATGGACACAAGGCTAGCCGGAATCAAGTGTTTCCTAGCCACTACCTCACAGAATTAGTAAAAGAATCTTAGCAAATACATGCAGTGGTGCTTACAAAACAGTAGAACACGGTCTGCTGCTGCCCACAAGGCCCATAGGTTCGGCGCCCAATACGCATGGCAGAGTCCACGCTTGAAGGGGAAAAGGCGGGAGAGAAGTTGAAGGAGATGGGGCGCAAAGGGGAGAAGTGACACCGCGAACGTGACGATCACTGTCTGCGCGAGAGACAGGAATCGAGCGGGAGTTGTACAATGTACTCGGAGCAGGTAGATGAAATACGGTGGCTGGGGGGAGTGCTTAGAAAAAGGAAGAAAGGGGTGAGGAAATGCAGAAGCTTACAGCGATATACATGTAAATGTGCTTGAAATTGAGCAACGTCGCGAAGAGCATGCCACCCAAGACCATTCGTCCTTCGCGCATCATAGCTATGCTCCAGAGCATGATGCCGAATAATAGGCCATTGTATTGAAAGTGGATATGGTCGACAATCAAGAGACCGGGGTGCAGGAAAATCGACGCAGCAAGTATGGGTGACAGTGGCGAGGATTGGGGGAGGAGTGGTTTGGTTAACCTACATAGCGATATGTGTTAGTATTACCAGGGATACCACATAGAACTTGGGCTCACCTCAATACTGCGGCGCCAAGTACGAGCTCGGTAATTATAACTGTCGTTCGTTGGTAGGCAACGACACTCCATGCACCATATTGGAGATTATTCAAGTCTACGATTTTAGGGTCCACGAGCCGAGCGGGGAGGGAGAGAATGAACTCAAAATACGCAAAGAATGGAGGGTAGTCGAGTGCTAGGAAAAGCCCGTTATTTAGATCTCAGCCCGCCAAAATAGGTGGTAAACTCACTCCATTCGGAGGTTGTCTGTCCTCAGGACACGTTTAGTACATAACATCCAACTAACCGTGCAGACTCACGTCATAGTACCATTTGGACAACGGGAGAGACTGAGTGATAGCAAGCCAGTTCCTATGAACCTCAAAATCTGTCGAGCGACTTCTGGATCATTGGTACTGCCATCCTCCAAGTTACACGCCTCACTCACTATGCTGGGAACAAAAGCAACTTTAGAGCAGTCGCCACAACCAATACGTCCAGCTCCCCCGCCGACATCCCCAGCTTGGACCTAACCCATGCAGTAGCCTTTGTCGCCATCAAGACCGTGGTAACCGTGAAAACGCCTTGCTGGAACACACGTGACCATTCTTTGGTGTTTACCACGTGACCGATCGTCTCAATGTCCTGGCGAAGTCGGGAGTTCCTACGACTGCTATGGATTGTACCTCCAGCCCTTACTTTTACGGGTCTTGTGGGGACTGTAAATGTTGTTTCTGGGTCGAGTATGCAACCTGCGCTTAATCCAGATGGTCCAAATCAACGGGATATGGTTTGGATAGACAGATGGAGTGTGGTTGCTCGCCGAAGATACAGGAGAGGCGACGTAGTCTCGTTGAGGTGAGTACTAAACTCATAGCAGACTTAAACCCAAAACAATCTCGATGTAGGTCTCCAATCGACCCTAACCTAATCATTGTGAAGCGCATATTGGCGTTAGGAGGAGACATAGTAAGTGCCCATAGGACTCAACTCTAGCTAGAGGTTTCTGAAATTACATGCATTATAGGTGGAAACTTTACCTCCTTACCCTGACAAAACAGTTCGAGTGCCGGACGGATATGCATGGGTAGAAGGTGAGCAAGCGAGACCGAAATTAAATCTGAGTATTTACTCGCGCGACCGCAGGCGACGAACCATTTCGGAGCCGCGACAGTAACTATTTTGGACCAGTGCGTCCATACCATTTTTTCGACGTTCAATAGTTTCTAATTATTACTCAAGGTCCCTTTGGGTCTAATCGAGTCCCGGATTTCAAACATTATATGGCCTTTGAGTCGCCTAGGCCCTGTTCCCCCAAGAGTAGAGACAAAGCGAGTGCAAGTGGAGAATCCACGGGAAAGAAAGCGGAGATTACTCATGGCGGCGCCCGAGTAAAACCATAATGTTATACATGCATAGTAAAACTACAAAAGGCGCCATGCCTGTCAAGTACAGCATGCATTCACGTTGCAGCATGTATATTATATCAAGATCTGCTCTATGTGCTAAGGATGATGTCGTCCTTGAGGCCTTTACCGAAAGTCACAACTGTATCCTCAATCTCCTTTCGATTGCGCGAAGACCATATAGGGCGTGTCTATGCCATACAATCAGTAAGGAAATATTTTATTGAGCAAACATATGAACCCACCGATAGCGGCGCGACCTGTATCGTACCCCCTGAGATAGCTACTATCGCTTGTATTTTCTCAACGTCTTTTGTAGACATTTTGTCTTGGTCGACTTTCGAGTCGTTGAATGTTGCGTAGTTGGCTTTATCAAGCAGCGCAGTGCATGTCTTGAATGGGTGCCAGGTGTAGGATTCCTGTCACAAAAGGGTAAATTAGAGTGCTGAGGGTGATATACTGGTTACAAGCTCACCGGGTCAAGAAGATATGATGGTTCGTACTCTCCTTTATATTTCATCTTTGGGCAAGAGTGGATGTAGAAACCTGAATACGATCGGACTAAACCGCTTGCGTTATTCAAGAAGCAAATGTATACATACCCATGTAAAGTGAATCAACGATATCTGCACCAGCGTCGTGTAACTCCTTTGCCAAAGCAACCTCACGAACAGCACTGATCTGTTTAAAATAGCATTATCCCGTATCCAGTTTAAGAACTGCACTGTTATATACCTTCCCCAAGGACCAAGGACCCCATCCATCCGCATACATGAAGTAAACACTGGACACACACCCTGGGAGAATGTCGACGACCCCAATTGCAACTAATTTTCCATCCACACGATACATCTGATGATAAGAGCCATAGTGGGTCGGCAAAGGGTAAGGTGACGCCTTGGCAGGCGAGTTTTTGTAAACGATAGGCTCAAGGCGTATTGCTGATTCGACGAGGAATCTACTGAACGCATCCGATGTATTTCCGCTGTCGGCGTGTACTGACTCTTGGTATTCACAATAAAGCTGAAACTTTTCGTCCGTGTAAGAGGAGGGCTCTAGTGTAACCTGGCATACCGAACATTGTCAGAACACTGACGGACATACCGCAATGTAAACTTACTTCAAAACGATGTGCTGGCTTAACCCCTTTAGACTCTAGCACCATCGCATCTGCTGCGTGTATAATATCAACTGCAGATGGTGGATCCTTGGGGGCTGGTGTATTGACTAAATATTAAAGCATGTAAGATGGTGGGGTTATAAACATAGGCTATGCAATTGACTTACCTTTTTCGTCACCGTGAATAAGGTATCGATTCCATTTGTTTAATGCCTTTCGTTGGTTCTTGGATATCTTGAAGCTCAAAGCGTCTAGTCTGATTGCACTTGGAGTTGGTGCTTATAGTAGCAAGAATAATAGATAACGTACTTGATGGTATATTGAGGACAACAGCTATCCTTGAGATTAGGTTTGTATAGATAATCACCAGAGCGCCGCCAGCCACGATCAAGCAGCCGCTTGTAAACCTAGTAGGTTATACTCTTAGCAGGGTAAATTTGTCGCAGTTGCAAGGGACCAACCGAGCAAGACATCTGCAGCGGGCTCATGCTGACAGTCAGACTGGTCCTTGGTCGAACATCATCGCTTTTCTTAGTGCAATATCCGCAACTACTGCGCTGGTTTCCGAAGATCTCGACAATAGAAATGGGTTCTGAGTTTGCGGACATACAAGCACGTAACGTTGTTGGCGGTTGGTGATGGAGTGGCCTTGGAGGAAGGTGGTCACATAAGCGCCATTTAGAAGCTCGAGCCAAACAAGCGCCCGCGAATTTCGGACACGAACCTCGGAACCGGAAACATTCTCGGCCTGCGTCATCTTACCGAGATTTTATGACTTGGCCCAAGGGCAGAGTCAAGTTCGGAGTTAGATCAGAGTAATATACCATTTGATAGGTCTTCATCTGATTCGCGAAGCAAAGTGTACGGTGACTCGGCCATCCTACCCGAGGTGGCCCGCATATAGTCGCAACCACGTACAACGCTCGTTTCTTTGCAACTCACCGCTCATTATGTCCGCAACATCACTTTTCGGGCCAACCACAACTGAAGTTCCTGTTGCTGGCTCTTCGAACTTATCAGGCGCATGGAATGTTACTGTCCCCCAGGCTGCTGAAATTGTGAAGCCCGCCGCCCAGCTGCTTGAGCAACTCTTACCCGTGACGACCAAACCAGTTTCTATCGTTCCTTCATCCTCTTCGGTAAACACTCTCTTGGATGCACTGAAAAAGGCTCAGAACCAGGCGCGCGCTGGAGCGGGACAGGATTCTGAAGCGGTATCGAGGACGAGTGCAGGACGAGGAAGTGGAAGGGGGAGAGGGAGGGGGTCAGCGACCCGTGGTGGTGCCTACCGCTACACTCAGAATGGCGCTGAGGCATACGCTTCGACCAAGTCAGGTAGGTTCATCACGGGCCCGAACATAATTTCAATGCTGAAATTACCTTCATTCGTATCCAGCCACGCTCGATGCATTTAGTGGTCTCAACCCCAGCTCCACGTGCCAAGAAATTCATGAGCAACTGGCCAAGAGTTGGGAAGAGTCTCCCGACCTCACCCTCCGAATCATCTGGAACATGCGCTCCATACATGAAGGTCACAACAACAAGGTTGGATTCTACAACGCATTTGGCTGGCTGTATAGGCACCACCCCCGGACAGCGGTCGAGAACTTGGGAGCTGTCGTCGAGCGACTTTGTGAACGCAAGATCAAGCGGAAATACGGAAAGAATAGCAGCAAAGAGGACGATGGTTTCGAGGTCATCGAGGCTGAAGACGAATCTACTGAATTGGTTGTCAAGATGCCGCACGGGTACTACAAGGATCTGCTCAACATTGTGGTCCTAGCGATGCGCAACGAGCTCACAAATCCAGACCTCGACGGGTTTGAATCGTTGAACGTCCCGCCGATCATCCGTAAGACTCGGTCCCGGAGCCACTGGAATGCGATCAAAAAAATCAAGAAAGAGCAAAACGAGAAACTTGGCGAAGAAAAGGCTAAGCAGATTCGTGGGGTCGAGTCTCAGAAGCTCATCGCCTATCAGGCAAAGAAGGCCAAAGAGGCACAGAAGGCAAAGCGTGAGGCAGACTTTGCACTGTTGAAGGAGAAACTGGAACACGACAAGCCATTCTTGGCGTTGTACTCGAAGGTTGCTCAGATCTTCGCTGACGAGCTTGCAAATGACGTTGGTGCGCACATTGCTATCGTATTCATTGAATTCTGCTAACGATGTGTGTACAGCGTTGCTGAAGCGAATCGAGAAAGCGTCTGATGAGGAAGCCTTCAGCCTCAAGTTTGAGCTCAGCAGCGCGTCCAAGTGGGCGCCGACCCTCGAAGGCTTCCATGACCGTGCCACGAATATCGCCACCGCAATTGCCCTCGTCTTGCACGCCCGCGGCCATATGCTCGATCTACCCCTTCAGGTCTCCGCCGAGCTGACTCAACAGCACGCGCATACACTCCGAGGGTACTACCGTCGCTGGGTTGTTTCTCCCCTCCGACGCTACGTTGACGTGATTGAAGTTAAGATGTCCTCTCAGGAGTGGGATAAGATCAACTACAAGCACGTACCTGCAGAGTGCATGAAGAGGAACAAGGCAAACTTCTTCAAGCACGATGAGGAGAGGTTGACGGATTATCTTGCGGATGTTGCGGCGGGCAAGTCGAAGATCAGCGGGGCGACGTTGTTACCCCATGAGCTTTTAATCGAGGCGTTGAAGGCGAACACAGTCAACGGCTCTAAGAGCAAGAGCAAGAAAAAGAAGAAAAAGACCCCTGAAGAGGCTGTTAAGGAAGAGATTGAGCGAAGACTAGAAGAGGTATGTTCGCCATTGTACGTTGGAAAATCACGCATATACTCACTCTTATATAACAAACAGACCAACAAGAAGGTTATCGAGGCCCAGTGGAATTCGCTTCTCGACCGGATGAAGGAATCTGGGACGCTTGAAAGCTCTTTCGCCATCGTCGACGTCAGTGGCTCTATGGGAAGCATCGACTACGTCCCCGACAGGAAGGACTGTATCCAGCCAATCTTTCCAGGTATGCCATCTCTATCTGATTCGTGCTGTGCTACCTTCTAATCTTGAGTCGTGCATAGCCGTCGCCCTTGGCATCTTGCTCGCTCAGCTCGCCAAGCCGCCCTTCAAAGACATGTTCATCACGTTCTCTGCGGCCCCCAAGCTATTAACCCTTGTCCCGGGCGGCCTCGCGAAACAAGCCCGCTGGATGGTCAGGACCGACTGGGGGATGAACACAGACTACGAGGCGGTCTTCCTGAAACTGATTCTGCCAACCGCAATGAAGAGCAATGTGAAGGTACGTTTGTTATGCATTGTAAGGTGTGATTAATCACGTCATATACGTTTGTTTAGCCGGAGGACATGGTCAAACGTCTCTTTGTGTTCTCTGACATGCAGTTCGACGCGTCCCAATACAAGGGCTCGGAGAATGAGTGGGAGACCACGCACGATCGTATCGTTAAGGCATTCAAGGAGGCCGGGTACGAGATGCCTGAGATCGTGTACTGGAACCTGCAGGGTGACACTACGAAGCCTATCCTTCAGGTACGTTCAGTCAACACGGCCACCTCTCCACATTGAAACTCACGCATGATTACCAGGACACCCCTGGTACCGCGCTCGTTACCGGATTCTCAGCCAACATGATGAAGCTTTTCATGGCGGGTGAGAAATTGGAGGAAGAGCCAGTTGAAATTGGCTCCGACGGAGAGGAGGTGATCAGGAAACAGTGGGATCCGCTGGATGTGATGGAAAAGGCGTTGGCTAAGACCTGTTACGACACTCTCAAGGTTTATGATTAGAGGTTTCTTTGTATTCTGAGCTATTCTACGCACTATCATCTCGTATCGACCCCCCCAACAACAACTTAGTAAGTACCACGCTACTTATATTATGTGGTATTAAAAACAAAACAAAAACAATTATTTCTGCTTGAACATATGCATTTTGTGTTGTGTAAATGCGGGTAAACGCAATGATCAGCGGCACCCTTAAAAGAGAATGTATGCGTTCATGGCGTGGTCTTGTTGACGATGGGTGTAAGAGCCGAACCAGTGGTTGGTCCGGGGGTTCGAGAAGTGAAACGCGTGACTCTTTCTAAAGAAAAAGACACCATTGGCGATGTGCAGGGCTACGCTTTTAGGTGCGAGGATCTCACTGAAATCTAATCGTGTTGTCCGACTAATGCACAAAGTATCCTAAGCATCCTCATAATTCTGTCTTTCTACGTGCTAATTCTTATGTTTAGTGCATGCGTTTTGTTTCCTTCACACAGGGATCATACCTCCTTCGTTTGTTCCCCTCCCTTATAACTCTACGTTCATCTTTTAGTTCTTTCTGGCTCTCGCCCTTCGCTTGTGACTATTTTACCGAGACTTCCCGCTTGTTTCAATCTCTGAGGTGTCTGCGTCTCTTGCTCTAATCTTTTGTTCCTCACTATCCGCGTTAGAAGATTTCCATCTAATCCTTACCAGCAGCTTTAGACTTAAACCTATATATTTTATGTAAACGTCTCACTAATAATATTGAGTTTACATCTTCTGGATTAAGCCTGACATTAGTGGAATGGTCTGCCGTGTGACGGGTGACTGCAACAGGGAGGTACACTTTAGGATAGCCACATGAGCCACGGGTACAAACCCATTGCTCACCATCCTTTGACCATTCAGATAGAAATGGCCATCACGAATAATTGAAGGGCCGGTGGAATGGTCTATCTATATACAAGTTCTTGTTAGTTCGGCGTTGAGGCTGGAACCCACAACACATCTTCACCTCCTATTTTATGATAACTTAATCTCGAATGTCTCTCTTTGACTTCCTGGCTTACAGAACTCGGGCCTCGTCGTCTTCCTTACGTCAAACCGCAAGGGGAGGGGCTGAATTTGGAGCTAGATCGGAGTGATGCACCGCTTGATCAGTCTTCATCTGATTCATAAAGCAAAGCACGCGGTGACTCGGACATTCCTCCTGCAGAGGCCTGCATATAATCATGGACCCTCGCGACGTTCATTTTTCTTCCACCCCACTACCCACCATGTCCACAAAATCGTTTTTCGGGCCAACTACGACTGAAGCCCCTGCTGCTGGCTCTTCGAACTTGTCAGGTGCCTGGAATGTTACAGTTCCCCAGGTTGCTGAGATCGTGAAGCCCGCCGCCCAGCTACTTGAGCAGCTCCTACCTGTGGCCACTAAACCTGTCTCCGTTGTTCCTTCGTCGTCATCGGGAAATACTCTCGTTGATGCCCTAAAAAAGACTCAGAACCAGGCCCGCACCGAAAACAACGCAGAGGCGTACGCTTCAACTGAGTCAGGTAGGTTCACCACAAACCCAAACACGTTTTGTAACTGAAACCACTTTGCGTCCAGCCACACTCGACGCGTTTAGCGGCCTCAACGCCAACTCTACATGTCAGGATATTCACAAGCAACTGGCCAAGAGCTGGGAAGAGTCTCCCGACCTCACCCTCCGAATCATCTGGAACATGCGCTCCATCCATGAGGGCCACAGCAACAAAACTGGATTCTACCGGGCTTTTGGCTGGCTGTATAAACACCACCCCCGAACGGCGATCGAGAATCTGGGCGCTGTCGTCGAGCGACTTTGTGAACGCAAGATCAAGCGGAAGTCCAAGAAGAACAACAGCAACGAGGACGATGGTTTCGAGGTCGTCGAAGCCGAGGACGAACCTGCTGAGCTGACCGTCAAGATGCCGCACGGATACTACAAGGATCTGCTCAACATAGTCGTTCTAGCGATGCGTAACGAGCTCACGGATCCGGATCTCGACAAGTACGACTCGCTGAACGTCCCGCCGATCAAGCGTCAGACTCGAACCCGAAAGGAATGGCAGACGATCAAGGATACCAAGAAGGAGCAAAACGAAAAGCTTGGCGGAGAGGAAGCTAAGCAAGTCCGTGGAGCCGAATCTCAAAAGGTCATCGCTGCGCAGGAGCAAAAGGCCAAGGAGCAGAGGAAAACAAAGCGCGAGGCCGATTTTGCGTTGCTGAAGGAGAAGCTGGAACACGACAAGTCCTTTTTGGCGCTGTACGCAAAGGTTGCTCAAATCTTCGCTGATGAGCTTGCGAACGATGTTGGTGCGTGCAGTGCCATCTTATCTACTGAGCTGTCCTAACAATATATATGTAGCACTCCTAAAGAGGATCGAGAAAGCATCGGACGAAGAAGCCTTCGACCTCAAGTTCGAGCTCAGCAGCGCGTCCAAGTGGGCGCCGACCCTCGAAGGCTTCCACGACCGCGCCACAAACATATCCACCGCAATCGCCCTCGTCATGCACGCCCGCGGTCATATGTCCGACCTCTCCCTCCAGCCTTCGACCGACCTAACTCAACAAAACGCGCATACACTCCGAGGGTACTACCGTCGCTGGATCGTCTCCCCCCTTCGGCGCTACGTCGATGTGATCGAGGTCAAGATGTCTTCCCGGGAGTGGGATAGGATCAACTACAAGCATGTGCCTTCGGAGTGTATGAAGAAGAACAAAGCAATTTTCTTCAAGCACGATGAGAAGCGCTTAACAGAGTATCTTGCTGATGTCGTAGAGGGCAAGTCGAAGATCAGTGGGGCGACGTTGTTGCCTCATGAGCTATTGATTGAGGCGTTGAAAGCGACTCCCGATAAACATTCCTCTGGTAAGAAGAAGACACCCGAGCAGGCTGTTAAGGAGGAGGTTGAGCGAAGGCTGGCAGAGGTATGTTCAATATCGAGCATTGTATACTCAAGCTTATTCTCGTTTTTATATAACAGTCCAACAAGAAGGTCATCGAAGCTCAGTGGAATTCGCTCCTAGAAAGGATGAGGGAATCTGGAACGCTCGAAAGCTCGCTTGCTTTGGTCGACGTCAGCGGTTCTATGGGAGGAATAACCGAATTACCCAAAAAGAAGTCCCATGTTGAACCAATTTTCCCAGGTATGGTATTTAATTCCGACCAGTATCGTGCTACCTTCTGACTTTGAGTCGTATTTAGCCGTATCCCTTGGTCTCTTGCTCGGTCAACTTGGTCTGTCGCCCTTCAAAGACATGTTCATCACGTTTTCTGCGTCTCCTGAACTCTTGACATTCGCCCCTGGCGGTCTTGCTGAACAAGCTCGCTGGATGGTCGGGACGGACTGGGGGATGAACACCGACTACGAGGCGGTGTTCTTAAAACTACTTTTGCCAACCGCGGTGAAGAACAGCGTGAAGGTACGTTTGTTCTACTTTCCGATGGTTAGGCAGTGACGATAATGTGTTCATCTAGCCCGAGGACATGGTTAAACGTCTGTTTGTTTTCTCTGACATGCAGTTCGACGCATCCCAGTCTGACCGCTCGGACGGTGCTTGGGAGACCACACACGACCGTATCGTCAAGGCATTCAAAGAGGCTGGGTACGAGATGCCTGAGATCGTGTACTGGAACTTGGAAGGCGGCACCACTAAGCCTGTGCTTCAGGTATGTCGAATCATCTTGATCTCCATTCAATATTTAAATTCGACGTATAATTTCTAGGACACCCCTGGTACCGCCCTCGTCACCGGATTCTCAGCCAACATGATGAAGCTGTTCATGGCGGGCGAGAAGTTGGAGGAAGAGCCAGTTGAGATTGGTCCTGACGGGGAGGAAGTGGCGAAGAAGCAGAAGGACCCGCTGGATGTAATGGAGAAGGCATTGGCTAAGGCTTGCTATGACACCTTGAAGGTTTACGACTAAGCTTTTTTTGGTTTTCTGTTATTGTATTACGACCCACTCCACGCACTGTCGCCTTGCATCATCTGTCAATCACACCCACCTGTTACCTTGTATAGTACAAAAATGAAACAATTCCGATCTTTTCTGCTTGGCTGTATGCACGTTGGACAGCATACATGTGGGTGATTTTGATGAGCAGGGACGCCCCTAAACGTCAATATATGCGTTCATGGCGTGACCGGATTGATGGAAGTAAGGGCTAACCCAGCGGCTTTAGAGAACTAGGGCGTGCGGTGCGTGGTTATCTCTCATGAAGGACGCTCATCGGCGATGTGCAGGGTTACTCTTTTGAGCACATAGCTAGCCTCGGAAGCAGGGTTGTTTTCACAAGCAAACTCTGGTTGATCTCTGGCTTAGGGTATTTTGCCTCACTTATAGTGAATAAATGCTCATCATCGAAGCTCCTCGAGATAAATAGTTGATGAGCGGTCCTGGGACAAGAATGTGATTGTGGGTAGTTATTGCCAAAAGTGTGGTCCAAGGCATTCAAATCAGTGTTACGGTGTCTCGGTCACTTTTTAGAGCCTCCGTCACAATGTGAAGTGCCCACACTGAGTGATCCCAGAAGGTTCGGCTCGATTTTCGGCGCTCAAGGGTTGAATTTCTTCCAACAGCCTGAATTGACGGATATAATAGAGATCTGCCCTGTGCACCCCAAGCCGTGTGAAGTGCTCTAGGCCTCAGCGGAGCTAAATATTACGAGTAGCAGACAGGCTCACACACTTTGTGCACGTTGGAACCCCAGAGCAGACCTCATTGTATGCACGTGATTATAGGGGGAGACCTACACAGCCACAAAGCGTCATTGGCGTCGGATCTGATATATATCCGTCGAGCACTCGCCCACAACCTCCATTCCGTGCCTCCAACGTACCTCTGGAATCTTCCGAATCTTTTCCTGTGGTTCTTAATCCCAGTCGCTTTATCTTATCTTAGGTGAGTGACTGCCCATACAACCGTGTGGTGAGCAGTTATTTAACGTTGACTTGGCGTACAGCCGTTTGAGTACAGTTCGAAGATGGCCACTACAGCTCAGAGTCCTCCCCCTTTGCTTCACTCTCCCTCGAGCACTGCAGGACAAGCCAAGCCAAAGGGGATCCTCAAGAATGCACTTCCATCTCCTGGGTTGAACAATACAAGGTAGAGTGTGCGCTCATACCGAGACCCTAGATGTGTCTGACATTTCTACGAATCAGGCTTACCTGGGATGAGGAGAATCTTGCGCTGACTGAGATCCAGAAAGACAGTCTGATGAAGATCACCGAGCCTAAGACGCCTTATGTTCGCTACAACGCAGAGACGGATGAGGTCGAGGGATTTAGCAGTGCGTTGTTTATTCGTTTATCTGCCTGTCCCAGTCCCTTGACCTATCTTCCTATGCGTGTAGACATCCCATCCTTCAATCTAGACAGTCGGCCGAGTCGCTCTGGCACCTCGGAAGTAGCTCAAACTCCATCGACATCGATCCCACCCGTTCCAGAAGATGCACCAGCCCCACCCGCTCCCATATCTCGCAAGAGCTCCGGTGCATCTGAGCCCCCTCCTATGTCTTCACGTCGTACTTCCTTTACGACACCGCCCGTCCCAGGGCGTACTGGTTTAGCTAGTGGCTCATCCAGCCGTAGCACTAGCTTCCTTGCGGGAGATCGCGGAGAGGTCAGAAACCTGCAAGGCCAGCATGGCGAACGCGGAGAGGTCGAGGAGGACGAAATGGACGAAGAGTGTGAGTCTGATTTGTCAATTTCCCGATATGGCCTAAGGCTGATGGATCGGGCCTGGTTTCAGCGGCCGAGAAGCACGCTGCGTTTGTAAAGGCTCGCGGCCGACACTATTCGAATGAGGCAGAGGCTATGAAGGTGCATAACGCACTCCGTTCTTCCTTCTCTCTTTTCTCTTCTGCAAAACTGCAGTGATCTCTGCGAGGACTCAGAGTGGCCATGGGATAAATCCAAATGGTGGACTTATTTTGATCAGTGTTTTTATCTTAAATCTTTCGGGTTTATTGGCGATCGTGATATTGAAAATTTTCATTGATTGCTTTATTCTAGCGTGCACAACAACTTATCGAACAAGAAGACGATGATGAAGGTGACGAAGATGAGACGCGGGATGAGGGTGAGCAAGACAAGGCGTCTTTTGACGAGGAGGTCGAGCGAAACACAGAGGCGAATATGGAACTTACTGCGGACGATGATGTCGGCAAACCCAATGGGATTGCCTCGAGCTCTGGGCGATGATTTCAGTCCGAGGGTGCTTGAACTGGAGCGGAGGGGCTATACGGCGGTCGGCAAGGCATTTATAGGAGAGGGATCGAGGGGGGAGGGGGAGAGTGATTGAGGTGAGGGAGGAGAGGGGGTGCTGTAGATAAAGTTGCGGAAGCTTCGCGATGCGCATTACTTTAGGCCTGCGTTTTCCCGAAGCGCCTCGTGTATTACTGTATCGTTCCAAGATTGCGTTTGGTTGCTTGTAGGTGTATCATGTGGCAGCTCAATTGTATGCTTTCTGTCAAGGTATAGCCGTGCTCCGTGTGCTGGCACAATCCCGTGAACCATAGTTGGGTCGCGTGACTGAGAGAGGCACCAGTCGCCGAGATTGCGCGCTATGAAGAATATCGAATTTTCCTCAAGGTATTCACCGACCTGGCCGAAATGCCCCTAACAGCACGGGCAGCGTGAAGGGATAGGAGAGGACGAACATGTTACCCGGTCTATTCCCATTCGCGAGTTGTCTTGTGACACAACCACTTTGGTTATTGCAAGTTACAACAGACAGCATGTTCACACGTGAATAGAGCACATGAATCAATGCGGGTATGCGTGAAAGATTGGGGGAGATCATCTAATAAATACCAAGATTGGACACCTCATGGAAGGATTGGGAGAGAAGAGGATATGCACTCATGCATTCCCCTCTCCCGAAATGTTCGGCCGACTCGGTGTACTTGTGCTATGAATAGGCAACCCCTCGTCTGATTCATCCTCTGGAAGCCGGATGGGTCCCTCTCGCGTGGTCCATGTACGCATTCTGCAATAACAACGGGTTATGAGACATATGGAGAAATACGAGTGGGACATAAGGGAAGTACCTATGTTGAACAACGGTCTTCCACGTCGAAGCTCGTCGGTAAATCAAGAACAAGACGCTCAGAGAGAATACGGTTATTACGACTGCGAGGGCGGGCGCTGCTAGAGATTGGTCGTCTCGCGGGGGCACTATTTTAGGCTCTAGTAAGGTAGAACGTCTGTAAGTGATCAGAGGTGAAAGAACGGTGGCTTGGGTACGTACCTTTAGGCGGGAATCCTTCGTCAGACATGTCAGTGTTGAAAGCGCCCAAGGTTGTTTCGCGAGAGTCGGAATGGACGAGCTTAGTCTGCGGTTCTGGAGTTACAAATGTATGAATTCGGAGACCGAGGGTATAGATAGGCTTCAGAGATGTACCTAGTACGAAGGTAACTATAGATTACCAAGTCTGGTCGTGGCGGCGGTTGTGGTGGGACAATGATGGAGTGGCGGGGATTGAATTTGCAATTAGACGCTTTCATCCACCACGACCACGATTGACTTGTCCTCGCAGCTTGGTCTTCTGATTTCGACGTTCCATACCTGCGAGCGAGACTATCTAAACCCACTGATTATATAGCCTAGCCCTTCGTCTGATATTCGTCTATATACTTTGAACTTTACTTCTGGTGCATAAACAATAACTGGTATAACACTTGGTTCTGAGGTTACCTAGCGAAAGTCTCTTGGGGCGTCTTATCTGTGACCTAGTTTTTGGATTGTCTTTAGCTGTGATATATTTGTCAAACAGCCTTTACCTTTACCTGAGTCTAGGGTATTCTCAAAGGAAATTACAACTTCCAGCCAGCATATTTCTTACTGCCAAACGACCGGACTCTCAGCCAGTATGGAGGAAGTTGACCCTAGCTTGGTAAAACTATCCCTTGAACCTCCATACCGGGACGACAATGGCAAACCTATCCCGAAGTTAAAAGACATCACCCAAGATGGTATATTAGTATACGAAGAGTCAGTTCGCATTTTCCCCTAAAGCTGGGTTCACTCAACCTTCTCCAAACCAGAAAGCAGAGCGCTTCAGCAGCGCTAGCACCGCAACTCAAACGTCTTCACGACTTAATCACCTCCCGGAAACGAGAATTTCGATCCGTAACGGAGGCGCGTGTGTTGGCCGATGGTGCTGGTGTTGTTGACGCGTCGTCGTCGCCTGGATTGCCGCGTTCTATTGGTATCGAGCTGGATCATGCCTTTGATGATGATGGGAATGCCGATGGGCAAGTTCAAGATACGGAGGATACGGATGCCCAGGCTGTTTCTTTGAACCCAGAGAGTTTGATGCAGCTCCGCAACGAAATGACACAGCAGCTGGAGTGCGCAATTTCCCTTTCGTTCTGCTTGTGAACTGACGTTTTGGCTAGAGAGGCACGCCATAGCATGAATGCCGCTTCAGACTTGCTCAACTGTTTACTCGCCATAAACTCGCTCTCAAGTAACCCTTCCAACACCAGTGGCCCAAACCCAACAGCTGGACTCGCCGGACTCTCATCTACTGCACAAAACCAAGCTACTCCGCCTCCTCTAACACTGGCACCCTCCATCCTCGCGCTTCCTGCTACAAAGCCATCTATCGCTGTGATGAATGCGCAAATTGGAATTACAACGCGAGACGCTGGGATTCGAAAAGCCGCAGGAATTCTCCGACGGGCTGCTCTGACGGCGGCAGAAGAAATCGAACGTGCTGGGAGAGGCGGAGGGTCTGGTCCGTCACAAGGCCGATCGGACACAAGTTACTGGGCGACTGCGCTGCGTTTAAGACATGCCTGTTGGGCTTTGCTGCCTGCTCCGTTGCCGCTTGGGTCTGGCCCAGCGCTTAAAGGATCGAGTAGGAACTCGAAGGATATATTGCTTGGTTTTGCCTTGGAAGGGTGTAAGTATTTCAACATAGAATGAGCCGCCGCTGATCCGTGTTTCTGTTAGCTTCCCCCATGTATCGTCGAATAGCGTTTGGGACTATTCCGTTGAACAACTCTGCTAGGACGCAGACCACCGAAGACAAACCACCGCCTCTCCTTATCTTTCCCCAATCACAAAATCGCCGACTTCGGGTATCTCTCAGGCTCAGTGGTCGAAAATATTCTTGCCCTATTGAATCCCTGGCGGAAGCTCCATTGCAACTGCCTGGAACGCGAGGAGGCTCGGCCACTCACACTTTGAATAACTTGATGCGGGACGCGCAGCAAGAAATTGTTGAACAAGAACTATTTCAAGAAGTAATTTTCCATTTAGAACAAGTTGAGGCCGAGTGTCTAACATAACCATTTTTAAGCTCATGGCCCAAGCTCGATATGTCGGAACACTGGTCTCTCAGCTTTCAGTAACGGTGATCGAGCTTGATGTTACGCAGGACATGGCGTTACTGTTCGAAAGGGTAAGTAAATAGTCATCCACACCGAGAGGGTTAGTCTGACCACCGGAACAGGTATCCACTGAGGAGGAAGACTTCAACGACGAACCGACTATCACCGATCCCTCAGAGCCAGACGTCGTAATCTGCACGCTAATCCGACAAGCCCTAATTGTCCTACTCACGCGTGCGCACCGTGGTGCTCTACTAGACGGCATGTCAAATGGAAGTGCAATCCCCGCTCTAAACGCAAACGCGGCCTTGCGAAAACAAGTCCCCATCCTAGGGCCCGTCGTATCACTCCTACGATACCGTGCGATGGTCCAACGGGTCAATTTTGAACTGAAGAAAGTATTGGCCGGTCTTGGGCGAGCAGGCATTCAGGCAGTGCTTACAATGACAGGAGCGAGCGAGCCTGGCCAAGCCTTCGTTGAAAACTTGTCTCGGTTTGTTGACCCGCTAGGGGACGGTTCTCCCCAATCCAGCATACATCACCGGCTAGACCAAAGTTTAGCTTTGAGCGGCGAAGCACTACTGAGGATTGAAGACAAGTACGTAGAACCTAGCTGTGCGCCATCTAGTCGGTACTTATCACAATAATAGGCATCTCATTCAGGTCACATTCCAATCTCCGACCATGCTCAAACTACACGTTGTTCAGTCTCAAATCACTGTCCACGATCATGGTCAATTGGGCGATTATTTGCGCACAGATGTCGCAGCTCGCGTGGTTCAGTATATCCAAGAGGTAGGAAAGAATCTCTTGGGTGAATTCGCAAATTCCGAGGCGAAAGGACTAGAGTATTCCAAAACTTGGTTCGTCGACCCAATTGCTGGATATTGTATCGGACGTTGGCCTGGGGGGAAAGGGTGAGTTTGAACGCAAATATTCACATTGTCTTCGCTCAATGGGTCATGGTTCTAGGCGCTTCCAAGTTGCGATTCCAGACAATGGACGCTTACACTGTGAAGCAACTGCTGATGTCCAAGGCAAACCAACAACCTTACGGTTTGACGATGCTGGACAAGGTGTGATATTGAAGGACTGGGTTCGGTCAGTTATGTCCCATTCGCTAAAATCTGCTTCATGAGTTACACACTATGTTTGGATGTGCACACCGGCCTCATTTTGAAGTCCGCTCGAGTAAAATCCACGATTTTTTCGGATTTCATGTAGTAAATTGATAACCCGTCTGAATCCATCTTCCTCACTGTTTCTCACCACAGTGAGCGCATTTGACAACAAGCATATAATACATCCACACAGGTAGCTTGAGCCGCGCACGCTCTGTTCAAATAAGAGCAAGTCGTGCTCCTATCGAAAACCTAAACATGAAGTGGTTCAAGAGCAACCACCTGGCCCGGTCATTCATTGCGCAAAGCTGTGCTGTGAATCAGGAAGCTTATAATCAACAGGCAGCCTTTCTCCGTCCCTTTTGGTTTCCTCCGTCAATAGGAGAATTGCCCCTATTAGAATTCCAGATACCTAAACCGCGAAGTCTGTCTATATGCGCGATCGCTTATCACGTAATCTATTCAGCGACTCTTGGCAAATCTCCTGTTTGGATCCCGCCCACCCCCTACAACCCGGCCAGAATGGTCCAATGAACAAGGGGTTAGGCACATAAGAGCTTCGAGCACACATGACTTTACCGCCCGCACGCGTATATAAATCCAAGGGGAACGGGTGATTTCAGCCCCAGAGTCCCCCATCACTTCCTCCACAGCTCCCCTCCGTCTTCGTACACCCTCACTCTTTTGTAGCAATTTATAAAATCCCTCAAGATGCCCTCGGTCTCTTATATTATGCTGCTATTTCTGTTCTCCTCCTATGCCGCTGCACGCATGGCTGTCCCCCATCGGCGGGTCGTTGACACTTGTGCAAACATCAACATCAAACTTCAATTGCCCCTTCCTATCCAGCTACAAGTTTGCGCGTGCCTTGGCCAGGTTGACACTTTAGTTAAGAGCAATGTCGCCCTTAGCGCTGTTGTGGGCAAGTTAGGAGGTATCGCGAACGTGACCGCATTGGTGACTAGCGCGGTAGGTACCGTTCATATGTTCGCTGTGGCTTGCTGCTAAAGTCATGAGACTCTTCAATTGTAGATTGATCGTGGTACCGGAAAGTGCGGATGCTCATACCCCGACCATTCAATTCCAGCTTGTTCCAGCACTAACCTATGCAACTTTCACTGCCCGGGTACTTCTCCTCTACATCATGCCAGCCCTATACTGATTAGACTGAATAAGACGACCGCATCAAACACAATGGCAAATGTGTTTGCCCGTCGAGCAAGACAGACTGCAACGGAAAATGTGTCACCGGCGCCTGCTCCTCCCAGCTCCCCTCTTGGAGCTGCTCCACCTGCTCTGGAAAGCGGGACGAGCTTCACGCGCTTGTCGCACGGAGCAAACGAAGTGGACATGGAACGCCTAATTGGGTGCGGAGGTCTTTGAGTGTGGCACATTGCCCGGCTGGTACTGAAATGTGTGGAGTGTACGGACGCCCGGACGCATGGGAGTGCTTGAATGTGAATCAGCATTTGGAGAGTTGCGGGGGATGCGCTTTGTGAGTCTTGGGCACTTCCAGTGTGTACATGCGATGTTGACGCTTGTGTCGCCCGTAGCTCCTTTTTTCCTGGACAAAAGCCGGGCATGGACTGCTCGGAGCTACCTGGTGTAGATTCTGTTGAGTGCCAAACCGGTAAGAGAACGCTCATTTTTTGGGAACAAAATGCTCTTAAATGACCTGTTGCACGATTCTAGGCAAGTGCCTGGTGCACAAATGTCAAGAAAACTGGACGGTCTCCGCCGATGGACACTCTTGCGAAGCTAGGAGCAATATCCTGGTAAACCGCAAGATCTTATCGACTGATCCTTTCATCGGAAATGACAAAGGCGGATCTTCCAAGGCCGATGCATTCCGTAGTGCAGGCTGGTAGTCGAGGCGGGCTTTGTTGTCTCTCGTTTATCTGGGTTTGGGACCTTGCTTTCTATCGCTCTGGGCACTTTGTACTTGTGTCATGTCTGCCGTTCGTTCCTACGTTGTTAAAATAGCTTATTTTTTCCTGAGCTGAAGCTAAAATATGAGAGAACACATTCTGTGGGTTCAGTTTCTGCTGAGCGCCATGGGTAACTCTTCGTTTGACCATGCTTTGGCAAATCGTACTATCAGTGCTTGAGTCTCTAATTGACCACTACTACGGATGTATGCTAGAGTAATCTTGACGATAGAGTCCTACTTACTTTTTCTTGCTTACTCGCTACCTCCGGTGCCTGACGAGGACTACAGGGCAACAGTTTCTGCCATCGACGGGATGTGCTTATCATACTCACAATATCAGTATGTGTAGCAGCGCCACTATGAGATGTTCCGTTACTGAAACCTATTGGATCAGTTCCAGAACTCCAGTTCCCTGGGATATGCAACTGAAACCCATGATTCGCTCGCCAACAGGCATTCAGTACCTTGGAGCGATCACACAAATCCAACAGGTTCGACTTGCCATAAACGGTCCGGGTCTCCCTGGGAGCAGCTCCGGCCATTTGGTCTAGCACCGCCTAGTTAACCTGGTCGGCGCTAGACGGTGCTGGGTTGTTTGGTCCAGCCAAGGCGTTTCTCCAGTGCATTACCGGTAACGGATGGCCCCATTACATGACCTCAATGAGCCTTTTGGACACCGAACGCTGATTGCTCGTTGTCACACTCCTTCTACTGTCTTCTCGTACCCTACGAATACTATGTTTATCCAGATAAAGAAGGCAAAACAGAAAGCTAAACAGAAAGCGCACCACTATGCAGATAAACTGCTTGGGTCTACATCACTTGAGCGTGTAGGCGAACAATCGTCTTCTGGCTCGATAAATAGTTCTGAGACGAAAAGTACTGCCGCAGCTCCTTTGACAGCATCGGATTCTATCATTTTGCTCGCACCTCCTACTTCTTCATCCCGGGCTAGACGCTTTTCTGTCTCGCAGCCTATTGTAATTCCCCCGGTCCTAGGTTCTATAGACACCCCACCATCAACGAGATCTCAGCCCGATCTTTCTGATACAGGAAAAGAGCCCTCTTCATTTCATGTCTCTGAGTCTGCCTCGATCGCATCCTCAAGTCCCGGGCGGAACGGTAAACGCACGGCGTGGTTCGGGCTTAAAACGTTGATTGGACTGCTGAACGAAGGCACTAACAAGTTCGGACCGCTCAAGTCTGCATTTGGTGAGATTTTAGGATGTATTGAGATCTACGAGGTGCGTGCTTGAATCAGTCTGGCACATAACCGCGGGTCTGACATTTCGGCCCGCACAGCGGGCTGCCAAAGGGCGTGAGGATTATAAAACGCTTAGAGACGAGTTGGATTCCCTATTCGAAGAGCTATCTGGTTATCTGGGGGGATCTGCGCCGCCAGCAATGACATCCAGTCTCAAGAACCTAGCCAAGTACGTGTCGCATTCGAGATATGGATATATCGTGCTAATCTGTGGGCAAAGGGGTATTGAAAGGGAGATTGGGTTCGTGCAGGGAAAGGGGAAAAGGAGCGCGCTTGGGCGAGTCGCGGAAGCTATGGAAGACGCAGATGAGATATTTAAATGCTACCGGCGAATCGAAAGACTTCTAGCACGAGTCACGGTAAGCGTATTTCAGGCATCTTTCGACGTGATACTGAGTGTCTTGAAGTTCAACGCGAACATCAACACCTGGAAGGCTGTAGATGAACAGGCAACCGTACGTGCGTGTAATCCGGAAGAATAGCTGGCTGAACGAACCTATCTTCATCTTTAGCAACTTCGTCTGAGGTCTCTCTCTCCGTCTCTGGCCGCCCAGTATGCCTCGGCTGAATCAACCGACTTGCGTCGAAATGGATGTACACTGAACACCCGAGTAGATCTCCTGAACCGACTTAAGGCCTGGGCAGAAGACGGCAGCAGCAAAAGGATTTACTGGCTCAACGGGATGGCGGGCACCGGCAAAACTACTATTGCATATAGCCTCTGTGACCAGCTTGAGAGCAACCTGACACTCGCCGCAAGTTTCTTCTGTTCGCGACAACTGCCAGCATGTCGCAACGTTACGCTGATTATACCTACCGTTGCATATCAACTCGCCCGCTTCTCCCTTCCCTTCCGACATGCCCTCTCCAAAGTGCTCGAACAGGCTCCAGACATTCGCACTCTCAAAGTCTCGAAGCAGTTCCAGAAGCTTATCGTCGAGCCCCTATTGGAAATAGAAAGCACGATGCCCTCCGATCTTGTGGTGGTGATCGACGCACTGGACGAATGCGACAGCAAGGACGGCGTCGACCAGATCCTCGAGGCTTTGCTCTCACATCCTCCGGGACTTCCGATCAAGTTCTTCATGACAAGCCGCCCAGAAGCGGAGATTCAGGACCAGATGCATTCTGGACAAAGCAGAGGCATTCCCGAGAAGCTGGACCTCCACAACCTCGACCGCTCTGTTGTACGGGAGGATATCAAAACGTATCTGAAGGTCAAACTGGACTCTCCTAGGCTGAGCCTGACTGACACCAACCTCGAAAGGCTTGTTGATCAGTCGGGTGTCCTATTCATCCATGCAGCTACTGTCGTACGTTACATCGGAGTCAGCAATTTCTCTCGGAGCACCAAGCGACTTGCGCAAGTACTAGCCGCGTCTACGTCGTTGCATATGGACACCACTCCAGAGGTCGATACTTTGTACGGGGACATACTTAGGGCAGCGCTCGATGATAAGACTCTCAATAATTGCGAGCGACAAGAGATGAGAGACGTACTGCATACCGTCATATGTGCCCAAGAGCCGCTAACAGTTAGCGTCATAGCCACTCTCCTTAAACTCGACATTGATTCAGTGCAGGCCGCGCTACGGCCGCTGAACTCTGTACTACACCTATCGTACGCAAATGGGGTTGTCACTTCGTTCCATGAGTCGTTCCCCGACTATATGCTCGACAAGCATCGTTCTGGACCGTTCTACTGCGACTCTCATGGCCACAACGCACTACTTGCTCATCGATGCTTCGGGCTCATTGAGATGCGCAACCCGCCGTTCAATATCTGTGATCTTGAGTCGTCGTACGTGTTTGACAAGGACGTACCCGACTTAGATCGAAGAGTCGAAACTATAATCTCAGATGAGGTATTCTATGCTTACCGATACTGGGGACCCCACCTAGTGCTCGCGAACCCTCTTTCAAACCTTCTGGATGCTTTACATGACTTTCTTTCAGTGCGGCTACTACTTTGGATGGAGGTTATGAACTTGAAACAATGCATATCAACCGGGGTTGGTGTTCTGCATCGGGTACAATCATGGCTGCAGGTTGGTGATAATATTACCCACATATATTTGATTTTCTTACACGTAAACAGAGGGCTAATAGCTCAGATGACGTTCAAGAGCTCGCTCTGGACGCTTGGGGGTTTGCTTTAGAATTCTCAACAAGCCCGATGTCACGCAGCACGCCTCACATATACATGTCTGCATTGCCATTTTGGCCAGATCATAGGCCAATTTCAACCTACTACCTCCCGAAAATGCAAGGCTTATCCCGATTAGCCAGAACGGTAACAGGGAAACGAAAAACAGCGCCGCTTGCAGTCTGCACCACTCATAGCTCGGTAGCATCGGTCGCATACTCATTCAACAGTACACGTATCGTTTCAGGCGCTTCCGACGGCACCATACAGATCTGGGATGCGGACACTGGTCAGCCGGTGGGTGAGCCACTTGAGGGCCACAGCGGTTCGGTATTCGCAGTTACCTACTCGCACGATGGCACACGCATTGCCTCTGGTTCTGCAGACAATACCGTACGGATCTGGGATGCACACACCGGAGAGATGGTCGGTGAACCGCTTGAGGGCCACACTGATTGGATACGCTCGGTTGCGTACTCGCCCGACAGCACACACATTGTCTCCGGCTCCGATGACAACACCCTACGGATATGGGATGTGCACACCGGCCATATAGTGGGTGAGCCGCTTGAGGGTCATAGCGGTTGGGTGTACTCGGTCGCGTACTCGCCCAACGGTATATATATTGTCTCTGGCTCTGATGATAACACTCTACGGATATGGGATGCGCACACCGGCCAGACGGTGGGCGAGCCGCTTGAGGGCCACACCGGTCCGGTATACTCGGCCACATACTCGCACGACAGCGCATGTATTGTATCTAGCTCCCAAGACGCCACCATAAGGACCTGGGATGCACGCACCCGTCAGATGATGGGTGAGCCACTCAGGGGTCATATCAGCTCGGTATGGTCGGCTGCGTACTCGCCCGGCAGCGCAAATATTGTTTCTGCCTCTGCTGATAAGACCGTACGGATCTGGGATGCCCACACCGGAGAGATGGTCGGTGAGCCGCTTGAGGGTCACACAGGCTCAGTTCTCTCGGTCGCATACTCGCACGACGGCGCACGCATTATCTCTAGCTCCCAAGACACCACCATACGGACCTGGGACTCATACACCAGTAATATGGTGGATGGGATGCCTGATACTCATTGCGCGCCCATGCAGGCCGTGAGACAAAGCGCCCCGTCCCAAGATATAGTCGCAGCCGATCACGCGCCTAGCGTAAGAAGTATAATCGTTCCCGGCCCAGAGGAGGGACAAGCTTTGGGTGTTCTTCTGGCGTTCAACCCCACACCATCCAACCGGTCCACCGACGATTCACATGCCGACTGGACACTAGATGAAGACGGATGGGTACTCGGAGATGATTCCAAATTGCTCATATGGGTTCCACCTGAAATGCGCCGTTTGCTCCTACTCCCTCGTACTCTGGCTATCATTCCTGCAAGTGGCTTGTTGGCGCTCAATTTCAGTAATGCGAAACTTGGCGAGGATTGGCACCACTGTTATTGTTCTGAATTGGTTTTGCCTGTATGACAGTACATCATTCTCAACTCTCTGTCCCCTAGTTTTATGCCTTGCCTGAATCTCACCACACAAAATGTTCCAAATATTGGGAACTTAATCCGCAAGGCGTTTGCGGAGCAATCGTGCAACGGTTCGGTATTTAGTTCCTTACAAAACTAGGGCCACAAACTCGTATGGGAACGGCAACAGACGAAGCGTTCTGTGATTGTTGTTCTGTCACTTGTGGGCATTCGGCTTCGTTTTTTTAAGATGACAGGAGAACTGAAAATTATTTACCATTCGCTGATGGGCAGAGGATATTATCATTCGTGTTTCCAGTCCTGCAGATATGATGACAACGAGAACGTCGTTCGGGTTGCTTCAGGAACGGCACTTTTCAACGTCGTTGAATTTAGCGCTTGAAGTGGCTGTAGCCACCCACTGGCCCTGGTGCAACTCTTGATCTGAAAGCTGCTTACCAAACAGAGAGTATCTAGGCGTACGTCCCTGGAGCTCAACATCAAGTGAATGTATCTAGGCCCCGTACGCTATGAGCAAGCTGTAGAAGTGCCTTTTTTGGTACAGATGCTCTAGATTTCGCCCTCTAGTAAGCCAGGCCAAGCGTCGTCCAGCAACTGGTGCCTTGCCCACGTTGTCTTGTTCTATACACACCCGTAAAGACCGATGACCGGCTCAGCACATCCGTCCTGCTCGGGAACAATCGGACGAGCGGTCGAACATTTCATGCCTAAAATGGATACGTCAAGACCGCAAAAGGAAAGCAGAATGCTTGTGCATGTTCGATGTTCTAGTGCTAGGTGGCTTATCAGTAGGGCGTGCCTGCATGTTGACGTCAAGGTGCTCGGAGATAGAAAATGCGGTGGCTGGTTTTAGTAGGGTATATGCGCGGTTTTGGACTGAACTCGAGTGCCTGTAAGTCGAGGATTGTCAAGTTGGCGGTTCTTAGAGTAGTTTTATTCTTATCGTATATTTCTCGGTACAGAGGGCTATATATAGGGTTGAAGGAATAGTGAACGTGCCCTCAGCTTCACCGCTACTTTCGCTCCTTCTCACCCAGCTATGCGCGCTTTTGCCTTCCTTTCGACTTTACTGCTCGCTCCAGGGATCGTCTCTGCCTACCCAGCGACACCTCACCGCCGCACGGGCGATACCTGCTCGAACATCAACCTCAGTATCAAGGTCCTCATTCTCACCGTGAACGTCAAGGTCTGCGCGTGTCTCAACGGGATCGACGCGCTTATTGCGGGTAACGCTAACCTAGGCCTTGCGGTGAACGTGTTGGGTGTGGCGAGTGTTAAAGCTCAGGTTGCCGATGCTGTAAGTCGGCTTCGTGGTCAATCGTACACGACTCAAGATCGCTGATTATTTTACGGGAATTAGATCAATCATGGGAACAATAAGAGTGTGTGTACGTACCCGGACTATGCGGTTGCTTCGTGCACGACTACCAACCCTTGCGACTATCAATGCCCCCGTACGTCCTACCCAATCCCCGCTCACATAACACGCTAACGCTACATACCATCTAGCTGGCCGAGTGAAGGTCAATGACCAATGCGTGTGTCCCCCAAACCAGATCGAATGCAACGGCAAATGCGTTGTAGCGAGATCATGTCCCTCCCAAGCTCCGTGCTCGGGTCGATACTGCAAACGCGACCAAATGCGCATCGAGGCGAGTGCCGAGTACTGTGAGACTGATCGGCCTGGAACGGAGGTATGTGCTGTGCCGGGAACGATGGGTGGATGGGAGTGTATCAAGACGGGGGAAGACTTGGAGAGCTGTGGGGGATGCGCTTAGTGAGTTTTAGTTGCGGTGTCGTCGGTGATGAGATAGACGGCTAACCGCTGGTTATGATAGTCCTTTTTTCGAAGGGCAGAAACAGGGCGTAGATTGTTCGTCGTTGGATGGCGTGGACGTCGTGTCCTGTATTCGGGGTGAGTGGACATGTGTTGTGTCGTGTGGGTAGTTGTGATGACTAACACCGGATTGCGTAGGCGAGTGCCACGTCCGCAAGTGCCAGGCTGGGTGGACGGTCTCAGAAGGTGCTCGCTCATGCCAGAAAGGCTTGTAAGCACTGTGCAAGCGTTGTAGTAATCTTGGTGTACGATTCAATGTGATTGGCTATGCCGCGGTGGAGTACAACCGGGAGTGAGTAAGAAAGTCACGTGAGAGCGGGGTTTGTCATGCTTTTCGTCAGCGCGGAACTTGCTGGAATGGACTTGAACCCGCCTCGAACATTCTCGATTACTCGGGCTGATTCACTCGCCTGCTGTGTACGCGTATCCCGCCCGACTCTACAGTGCTATAAAAGACGGGATGTGCGCCCTACCGCCCTCCATCACTTCTTCCCGAGTATCCACTCGTCTGAGCTTCACTGTCTACTCCACACTTGACTCGCCACCCAGTACTCTCTACTAGCCACACAATGTTTGCCTTTGCGTCTCCCATCCCCGCTGCCTTTGCCGGCCTCGACGCTCTCCAAACCCGCGCTGCGCCTCGCCAGTCGACCGAAGAGCAATACTTCCGTACTCTTGCTGAGGAACATGAGCGTGCCGCCGCCTTTGCCCGTCAACGTCTCCAAGAGACTCGTCTTCGCCAACAACAGCACGACCTCGAGGCCAAGCTCCGTCTCCAGCAACAGCTCGCTGCTTCGCTCCAAGCCCGCACCCCGATGCGCTCCCCATACCAGTCCCGCGCCACACTAGACCGCGCTCTCCCTGACATCATCTTCGAATTCGGCACCGAGGAACCTGAGGCGTACGGTGGCTATGCGGAACGTATGCACCACCGTGGTCAAGCTGCTATGCTCGAGCGCCAGAAACGTGCCGAGGAACAAGCGATCCTTCGTGCCCTCTTTGAGGAGCAGCGTCGTACCCAGGCCGAGCATGTCGCCGAGCTGCACCGTAAGCGCGCTGAAGAAGCCAAGGTCGAGCGTGAGCGTATCATCCGAGCTCAGCGTGAGCGTGCCCAGTTGGCCGAGCGTGAACAGGCCCGCCGTCATTTGGCTACTCGTGCGGTCGAGGAGGAGAAGCTCAAGTCGTTCTTCGAGGCACTTTTGAGCGCTATGAACACTGAGAAGGAAGAGGGCGCTGATCTTGAGCGCAAGAACGTGAGTCCTCAACGATCTCCTGGGGTTGAATTCGTAACTGACTTGATGGTTCAGGCTATGCGTCGTAACACTGTTCCCACTCCCGCCCCAGTTCAGACCCCCGCCCCTACTCGCGCACCAGCCTCTGCTCCTAATTTCCCTACTCCGGCTCCCCGCGCAGCGTCCCCCACCCCGTCCGTCGCCTCTGACAGCTCGGACGCATCCCTCCACTCCATCGCCCACCTCCAAGACAAATACAACTCGCTCTGCTCCTCATTCACGTTCCCCTCTACTCTCGCCTTTGCCCCCACCAACAACTCTCCCGCATCCGCCCCAACCCTCTTGTTCAACCCCATCAACGCCCCGATCCACGCATACGAACACGCGTTGACGGGGTTGTTGACCGAGCTCGACGCGGTGGAGAGTTTCGGAGATGACCATGTGCGGGATGTGAGGAGGGGCTTGGTTAGGCGTGTTGAGGCCGAGTTGGAGGGGTTGGAGGAGAGGAAGAGGGAGATGTGGAGGCGCAGTGTTGGGGAAGTTGAGGTTCCTGTTGTGGTCGAGTCTGTCCCTGCTCCTGTCGAGTCGGTTGAGGTCCCCGTCGAGTCTGCTCCTGCCCCTGTCGTCGAGTCTACTCCCGTTCCTGCGCTCGCAACGGCTATCGATCCCGCCAACCCACTTGCATGGCTCACCGCTCGTCTTGCTCAACCGTCCGAATCTGAAGACAGCGAAGTCAAGGCCGTTCGTGAGGGACTTTCTGCACGCTTGGCCTCCGAGTCTGCAGCGGTCGAATCCAAGCCCGAGTCTGTAACGGTTGAAGCGTCCGAACCCGTCACTGTCGAATCTTCCGAGCCCGTTGCGGTCGAGCCCTCCGAGTCTCTCGCGGTCGAGCAGCCCGAGCCCGCAGCGGTTGAACAATCCGAGTCCGTCACGGCTGAACAATCCGAGAATCTCACCATCGACGAGCCCGAAGACCTCGCGCTCGAGTCGTCCGAGCTTACTATCACTCCCCGGTCTACCGAGTCCTCCCCGAGTATCGCGGCCGAGTCCCAGCCCGAGGCCGAGCATGAGCACGAGGTTGTCGAAACCACAGAGGCAGAGCCAATCGCAATCGAGGTTGAAATCGTAACGGAGACGCATACATCCACCGAATTGGCCAGTTCTTCCCCTGCTCCTGTTTCTGAGCCCGAGAAACTCGCCGAGCCCGAGCAACTCGCTAATATGACCGAGCCCGAACAACTCGCTGACATTGCTGAGCCCGAGCAACTCGCTGACATCACTGAGCCCGAGGTCGACTCGCACACCACCTCCACCTCCACCGCGCCCGAGTCTGTCATCTCCGAATCCGAATCTGAGCCCGAAATCCTTACCGTGCCCGAACCCACCAAGTTCGTCCAAGTCTTCCCCGACTCGGACTCGGAGGTCGACACCGACGTAGATGCGGATTTGGTCTCCGAGCTTGCGGACAGGAAGAGCACGAGTGGTGCGGACGAGTTTGAGATGCTTTAGTCGTCTCGCTCTCTCCCCCTTTCTTTTCTTGCGATTGATTCTTTTCTCGCACCACTTCACCCTTCCCTCCCACTTGACTGCTGAATTCTGAACGAGTTTGACGGACTTTCACCATCATCCAATCACATATGCAATATTTACTACTTATCTGTTTCAACTATTCGTACTTTGTAAACTAGTAATTCTGATATCAATTTTGTTTCACTCTTAACCCTCTGCGTGCGTTGCAAGCAACCCGATTTGAAGAACGAGCAAGTTGGGGTAAGAATTCCCCCACTTTCATTCAAGTCGCCTGTCAGGTAATGTGCAAAACAATTATAGCAATTAAAACATCCACTTCAATCTACGCAAGCACCGAATGACCCATCACAAAACAGCCTACACAAGCACGAAAAAGACACAACGTAACGAACGCACAAAGCAACACATTAACAGCAAACAAAACATGAATACCCAGAATGACGCAAACGTTTAATTATGGTATGTTTTCACTTCAACTTCAACTCTCCCCTTGAAGCTCAGCTAATTAGCACCAGGCACGACCACCACCCGAATACGCTTCACCTCCTCTCCAGTCTCGCTCTCATACACCACCAGCGTCTGCTCGTCGAGTGCCTCAACCCCGCGCGTCGAGCCCGAAAACTCCAGGACGCCCGTCTCTCCATCCAAATCCGCGTCCAACCATTCGGGGTACTTCCACCCCTCCTTTTCGCCTACTTCAATCTCCACTCCGTACGCAAGCTCGCCTTCGCCTGTCGACTTGCTAGCAGCTGGGTTCATCTGGAGCGCAAACCGGAAATCCACACCACCACGGATCACGTAATACTCCACCCCATTCATCATTGTCGGTACGACGACCACCGTCTTCTCTCCGAACCCAAGGCCGAGGTTCAGGCTCCCAGTCCGACTCGCAGCGCGTGACATGGCATCCAAAGCCCCGCTCGAGATCATTCCAGTACTTCCAATAAGCGCAGCTAGCTCGGGTCCAAACATCGACTCGGAGCACATAGACTTTCCCTCAAACATGACACTATCATAGTCCTCATAGGTAGCCATGTGGCCGGACACGGGCGTCCGCATCCGTGTGCGTTGTCCATGCTTGCTCAGCGGCGTGCCGAGACCGAGGCTCCGGTGGCTGCGGCGCGAGGCAGGCGAACCATGCTTGGATCCGGGCTGCGAGCGCATACCGCGCCAACTGCGGGCTCCACGGCTTGGCGAGACAGAAACGTTGTAAGAACGCTCAGGCGTCTTGGGGCCAACGAGCGCGTCCCCACTAACTTGATCTTCTACCAATGGGGCAAATGAGAAGACTTAATCAGTCATATATGCGTGACTCTCACCTTCCTCGACATAATCACCGTTCGAATCAACACTCGACACTTCCTCTACGATTGATAGGCGCTCATTTATGGCGCGAGACCGGTCCAACTCGTCCTGAAGATATTCCACATCCGCAAGCTGAGCCACAATAATAGTCAAGTAGGCCACGACTTCGTCTGTACGACGATACACAATGCGCAGCGAGACCCGCAGGCGCTCAGCCACATCGGGCGCCTCGCCCCAGAATTCCGTGCTCTGAGGAACAAAGTGAAGCCAAAGCGGGATCATCCCAGTATCAGACTCGTCTATCTGGATCACGTAGGGAGAAGCAGTCGCACGTCCAAACCCAGACTTGGTAGGGGCTACTTCGTTGCCTGTCTTGTTAATGGGCGCCTCGAAGCAGAACTTGGACTTGGCCGGAATCACGAAAAAATGCATCCCGTCGCGGTTGAGGTGAAAGACAACGCTCGCCATAGATCCCGAAGCGGACAAGTCAGTGCCAGTATAGCTAGTAGTGACTGAGCGAGAAGACTGCAGCGGCGTTCCAAAGACCCGAGGACTGAACGTCAAGGCGAGAGCAGCGGCCAAACCAGAAGAAGCAGATGAAAAGATAGGAGCCCTATGAGTGTCTAGCGCCGCAGCAGGGTATCCCAGCGATGCTCGGGCATTTGAAACGTCCTCGCCACGAGTCACCACGATTGACAGCCGACCAACCACTTCACTCGTGGCCGTGTGCACGATCCTCATAGAATGCTGCACGCGTTCGACTGTATCTGGCGAATGACCCCAGAACTCGAGTCCGGGTGCGTTAAAGTGCAACCAAAGCGGCATGCATATATCCTCGGGATCGTCCATCTGCACACTGTACAGCGCTGTCTTGGTGCGTCCAAATGTAGGCGTTCTGTCTTCGCTCTCATCGCCTATCTTGGTGACCTTGACGGCAAAGCAGAACCTAGTACCCGCGGGAATAACATAGTAGTACACCCCATTCCCGTCGAGATGAAAGGTCAAGCTAGCCATCGATCCAGAGGAGGACAAGTTGGTGCTCGACTGAGTTACCCCCGAAATAATAGAAGGGACCGATGGGGAGGCAAAGGCCGAAGTACGAGCGACTGCCATCCTAGACAACGGAGACCCCATGTTGCCATCGATCGACGCTTGGAAACGCTGGCGCACGAGTCGCTTGAAAGTCGGCGAATGCTGGGACGTAGTAGGGGATCCATGTTCTCCCCGAGCGACGCTCTTGCCTTTCCATTTGACGGGAGAGGAGATGATAGCAACACCGGTGTTAACCGATTCCTGGAATTGCTGGACTCCATCGTGAGAATGGCTCGAGCCGACCTCGGAGATATACTCGTCGGTAGTGTCTTCAGAGCCAAGGCTCCGAGCGAGGCGATCGAGGAGGTTCTCGTCCGTGAGAGTATCCTCGGACGGGTCAGGCATACTGCTCTGTTGACCGACAGATCGCGTGGATTGCCCGGCGCTCCAGGGATCAGCCGCAGCGCGCTGTGGCCGAGGAGCTCCGCCTTCAGCCATCTTACGGCGACCAAGTTGCCCATAACACAGAACCATGTTAGGGACCGATGACTCCGAAAGCGTCTCCCAGCTTGCAAGCGAGCTAAACTCGGAAGAGCCCACCTCCGAACGGTCCAGCATCGTGTCATCGAAGAAACGGTTCTCGCCGACCTCGACAAGGCGTGAGCGAGGAACTCCACTTCCGCGCATATTTGCCGGGCCTTTCCGGTCCAGATTCTCAAGCTTCGCCAGTTGCTCGAAGAGGCCAAATCGGCGAGGAGCACCTGGCTTTGGGGTATCGTCATCATCACTTTCGTCTTGTTGGGGAAAACGTGTCTAAACGAAATCTTCAATAGCCGAAGGCAGATCGCCCAAGCAGGCAACTTACGTCTATAACACGCCCCTGAGCTTCAGCTTCCTTCTTCCCAAAATATTCTCGCTTGAGGCGTGCCTTACGTTCGAGGCGACGAGTCTTCCATGCATCCTCTTCCACCTTCAACGCAGCAGGAGTTTGGTATACGTGGCCCTTCCACAACGGTGTAAATGGATCTTCTTTGGATTTGGCATGCGGACGAGGAACTGCCGCCGGAATGACAATCGATTTCGGGATATTCCTTGCAGCCTTCTTGCTATGAGCGCTGCGCTTGCCGAAAGCCACACGTTTCTTGAAGAAAGTGAGCTTCTTGCGAGGCAGTTGCTGGACGATCGTGCCGATCGGAGGATTGGGGGTACTAGGGCCCGTAGTAGGCTCGAGATGTGCCGCCGACGAAGCGACAACAGGGGCCAGTTTCATTTCATCTGCGAGCCCATGAGCGGCAGACGTAGGGCTAGACAACGGCGAATGCTCGGGATGGAGATGAACTGTAACTCCACTTGTACCACGCTCAGCCTGATCCATTGCAAGATCCTCCTCAGTACGAGAGGCGTCAAGAATCTCGACCTTTTGCTCGACGTGCACCTGAATATCGTCCACGCTACCAGGTTTGTGTTCGATTTCAACCCCTTTGCAACACCTAGCGCCGAAATCCGAGCTGCTACCGACGAGGGTTTGACTGGATCTATGTCGCCGGCGATAGTGGCCAAAAAGGACGAAAGGGGAGATGAGGCAGCCGCGTTGTAGTCCACACAATATGAAAATAAACATGACCAAAAAGATGATCGAGATAACAAGGCAGATGACCACGGTAACAGCGGTCGTGCTCCAGCCAGCCGCGTTCAAAGCCAAAGGAGCGAAGTAGTTGGGATTGTCGATAGTAAGACCGTAGAATATGGAAGAGTTAAATCCCCATGCATCGCTAGTGACTAGAACGTCGATCTGTCGAGAAGGACTATTCGGAGGGACCGAACCAGATAGCGTATGAGCCGTAGGGTTGAATACTAGCCACGAGCTAGAGTTGAACGGATCACAAATAGCTGCATGCATGTTCCAACGGGGGTTCAAGCGAACCGACTCGATGAGGTCTAACGTGAAGTTGTGGGAGAACAGCTGCTGGGGCTGAGTAGTTGTACTCAACTCGCGGTGCGGGTTCCATGGTGAGGCGTTGAGCAAAGATACTTGGATTTCAGACGCGATTTGTCGCTCGCCATAGGATATATTGAGCGGGACAGACGGCAACTCGAGAGGAAGCTCCCGTGTTAGTGGGGGAACGCCATACACTGTCTCATTAGCGCTAAAAGGGACTAATATCAGAATACGTCAGGGGTATTAATGATAAGCGCCGCTACACACCCGTCAAAATAAAGCCAAGGATATTTGTCCAAAGAAAACGAAACTCCAATCTCCCTGCGTGAGATGTTCATATCGAGAATTTGGCGGGAGTTGTTAGAGAAACGAAGCGTGTTGCGGATGGTCGAAAGACTCCCGTCCTCGTATAACTGTCGATGGAGCCATTGGAAGTTGTACTCAAATAGGGTACCGGGAGTGAATTCGAATGGAAGAGGGGCTCCATCCAGCTCGAGCTCGTGCTCAGCAACGTCGACTGACAAGCGCTGCTCAATGCCGCCAGCCCCGTAGACATCAGAGCACCGAAACACGACGTCCATCGAAGTAGATTCAATAGGGGCCACTCCAGACAATGAGAGAGTAGCGTTATCAAAGTGCAGCCACCAAGGAAGTGGCTCCAAGTTTGACGAGGAGGGATGGTATGCGCTATAATATAGGCGATGATTGGCACCAGAACCATTGCAGAACGGTTGGAGCTGCACACTGAACTCCGCGTTGGGGTGGATCCATACCCCAGTAGTGGTAGAAAGCCGAGTCGCGTTTACAAGGCTCATGAGCTCCGTATTTTGCTGGCGTTCGAGCGCATTAGAGAGGTATGGTGGTGCTCTATCAGATACATATAGGTCGAAGGCCGTGTCGTTCTGGTCCCCTCCCTCGAGTGCGGTGGCCACAAGGCGAATACGAAAAGGAGAGTCGGGGGCCGTGTCGGGTGTGCCAGTGAATACCAGCTTGTCCGAGTCGAACCCAATCCATTGAGGTGCATCTGAATCGTGTTCTATGGTGATAATGAGCTGCGTGTCGACGAGAGCCCCTGAGTGCGAATCGACAACGGCGAAGGTCGTGGGGTCGAGTTGAAATATGAAAGGGACTCCAACGCGAGCGACAGGGATGTTCTGAATGCGAGCGGGGCGCTGAACAGTGACAGACAAAGAGCGTGGAGTGATGTTAGCAACTAAGGCAGGTGCAGCCACGCAGAACTGGCCAAAGGCGAAGAAAAACAGCACGAATGCGGCGAGAACCCGCATCGTGTTCAGCATAGTTGAAGGCGCAGTCGGTGGTAAGAGCTTTGCACTTCTCAATAAAGAAGATTAGCGGGTGCTGGCGATTGTTGTGGTCAAGTATCTGAGAATAGTGTCGGTTAGGGGTTGAACTCACCGGTGCAAACAATCCAGTGGCAATTTCCAATATCCAGTGGGGGTTGTGGACAATTCGTTTATTTCCCGATGCAGAATTTGCTGAACAATACATCCAAGATATCTTCTATACCTACATCCCCAGTCACCTTGCCGAGCTCCTGGCTCGCATACTTTAACTCTTCCGCGGCAAACACCAGATCGCCCGGTCCTAAGGCTCAGTGTCAGTCTTGCTGGAGGCATTTAGTCTTAATAACGAACCATAAGAGAGAGAGGCTTCCAAATAGTGAAGCGCGGCATCCATGTGTGTGCGATGTCGTGCGTGTGTGATGAGTGGCTCTTCATCCTGAGATCCACTCTCGAATCTAACACACGACCGGAAACCCGTCAGGGAGTTATTTCCCCAAAGGAAAGCAAAATGGGTACCTCTCTTTCAGTAACTCAGCTAGGCCTTGTACGAAAGCTCCCATCCCTCCTTCATCTACGATACTGCCTAACCACACGCGCTGGTCTGGGAATAGCTGACGTGCTCTGCCCATATCCTCTGGTTTGGCTTTGTCAAGTTTATTCAGAAAAACAGCAGTATCTGGCGAAAGCAATCCGGCCACCTCGTCGTCGATACCCAAGCCAAGATTCTCCAAAGATACCACGCATAAACGAAGGTCAGCCTCCTCCACTGCCTTTTTCGCTCGCTCAATGCCAATTTGCTCCACGGTATTCAAATCACCCCCAGTGTCCATAAGATATCGCAGACCTGCAGTATCCGAGACACGAACAGGAATACCACCAACGTCCAGAGATACTTCCAAGACATCCCGGGTTGTCCCAGCGATGGGTGTGACAATCGCAGCAGGTCGAGCAGCTATGAAAGACACTCAGCATTTGAGAAATGACTAGCAAAAGTAGAAACCTACCCAAGTAGTTAAGTAAACTGCTTTTACCCGCATTGGGAGCACCAAATATCGCGAGCTTGACTCCAGATCGCAGGATTTCTCCTCTTCTATTGTCGCTCAAGTGCGTCTGGATCAAGGCAACTAGCTTTTCCGTACGTTGTACAACTTCGAAAAAGTTTCAGCGCGGGAGGACACACGAAAACACATCCACCTACGTTGCTCCCAAACCCCTTCCTCGATTTCCTCCCCTTCACCAAAATCAATGATTGCTTCGGCTAAAGTGCGACACCCAATGATGTCATCACGAATGGCGTTGAATCGGCGACGAGAGTCACCCTACTAAATCCCGCGAGTGGTTCATGAGATCTATTTCCGGTCACATCGCGCAATTAGGCGTACCTCGGCGACCCTCATTGCGCCTTTGCGTTGTGCCTCAGTCTCCGCGTCGATGAGATCCGCCAGACCCTCTGCCTGAGTAAGATCAATCCGACCCGCCATGAGAGCTCTGCGGGTAAATTCCCCTGGTTCGGCGGGACGACATCCTGGCTGCGCGGATAGGACACGAAGTACAGCCGCAATAACGGCGCGACTAGAATGCAAGTGGAGTTCCAATGAGTCTTCAGTAGTAAAGGAACGTGGCCCTGGAGGATGAATAGCTCGTCAAAACATTCACAGGCTCAAGAAGTCCGCGCACTTACCACGGAAAAATACAGCTAGTGCATCGTCAAGCACCTCCTCGGTTTCGGGGTCAATGACCTGACACCGTTTTAGTTTCCAAGGCTGAGAATCGAAGCTCGTAGATCTTCCAGTGTTGGGTGCGTTTGTGGTCGCGGGACGGAGTAACTTGAAGGAGAGCTCTCTGCTTCTGGACCCAGATATCCTTACAACTGCAACTGCGCCCCTGCCAGGCGGAGATGAGAGCGCGAAAATTGTCTGTCGTTCGACTGGTGATGGCTCCAAGGGGTGGTTCACTTCAGCCCGTTGAGCATCAAGATGATTTACGTGAAGAGACCGAATTAGGATGGACGAATGATACCGAAGAGTATGTCGTATATTAGTTTGATAGAAAAGTGACGGAGCAATATTTAATTTTCTTAAAAGGGATGCGCCTGAGCCACAGTAGATGCGTCGATGCAGGAACATTAAGAACAGTAAGCAGAGATATTCGATGGGTGTGGTCGCCAAGAGAAGTGCCTGCCATTGGCTTTCCGCATTGGTCGGGCGCTTAGTGACTCCTTTGCCCTCGCACTAGGACCCAACGACCAACTTCATCCTCGCTAACCCCTAACGCTCCGCACTCACCTCGACTTACTCAACACACGTCCTGCGTGTACCCCCGCTCGACCGACACGACCTTTTCACGAACGACGCCAAAGCGCTGAGCGCACGCACAGCCTCTTATTAGTCGGAGAAGAGATTCTGTCCACCTCCAGCGGACCACATCATGGGGCAATCACGTTCGTTACCTACTTCTATACCCTCCCCTAACATCCGCTCTTTTCCCCATCTTCGTCTTCCCTATGATCGAACAAGTGCTGAAGGAGACACGTCGCTGACGTTCGACCATGCCATTCCATTGCCCCCTGCCACTGTTACTGCAGCATCCCAATTTATGGACGAAATGGAGAAGAACTCCAACTTCAACGCGGGCGAGCTAGAGCGTCTCAAGCGAAGATTTATGAAACTTGACGCGTACGTTTAAAACTAAAACCTTGAAAGGACACAACACTGAATAAAAGCCAAATGCAGAGACGGCTCGGGCTCGATTGATCGCGATGAGTTCCTCCAAATATCGCAAATAGCGAGCAATCCACTGGCGTCTAGGATGATTGCCATTTTCGACGAAGAGTACGCGAAATCATAATTGCAGTGGCTCTTGGCTTATATGATTCGTACTCAGCGGCGGAGGGACCGTCGACTTCCAAGAATTCGTGGGCGGATTGAGTGCTTTTAGCAGTCGAGGCGGTCGTGAAGAAAAACTCAGGTGTCAGTAATGTGCTCCGCTCCTTCCAGGTCTTCTCTGACTTCGCACTTCAGTCGCCTTCAAGGTTTACGACATGGATAGGGATGGGTTCATCTCCAACGGAGAGTTGTACCTGGTTCTTAAGATGATGGTTGGCAATAACTTGAAGGTATGTGTAGAAACCAATCATATGGATTGCTACGGTATAAATAACAATGGATCTAGGATTCGCAATTACAGCAAATAGTTGACAAAACGATAATGGAAGCGGACAAGGATGGGTAAGTCTCCGCTTACTTAGCATGCTCTGGTCCTAACCCCCATTCATAGCGACGGAAAGCTCAGCTTTGAAGAGTTCACGGCCATGGTTGCAAAGACTGTAAGTGATAGCCACTTGGTACAAGTCACAGTCTAACCCGGCGCTTCGATAGGATATTGTGAAGCAAATGACTCTGGAAGACCTATTCTGATTCACTCGGTCTTTTCTTGGCTTGTCGTATGACCTTTGTCCCCCGGTTCGTTTTGTGATGCTGTACTCACGTACCATAACTATTGTCAATCCTTGCTAGTCATCCTATCCTGTTCTGCCGTCTCCCACAAACACGGAATATCCTGTCAAACAGGTGTTTAGTAAGACAGGCTACTCAACAACCATCCGTGTGCCGTAACTGCGGACTCCTACGGCCGTTTTGTTAAGGCGTCCTCTCCGATTGGCGCTCGAGCATGGTGGTTATATGCTTATCTCTCGGCTCTAGGCTTGATGTAGATCTCGAGCAGCATCGAGCAATTGGCGTCATACGCTGATCCCGGTAGGCAACTCATATGTCTAACCCATTATAGGTTCGTCCAAGCTAGAACTGGGCACAAACTACCAAGGAACGGGTGCCGTAGCAATTCGGGCTATCAGAGGCTGCGCGCGCCGCGCGTTCATCTTTGATCACTGCATTCGAGACTCGTCGGTCGTTCCCACCGATGCCCCTATACTCCTGTCGAGACAGCAGTCTCTCAGAGTTTACAGTATGGAGTATATCCTTCTTGGTCTCGGAAATGATGTCCCTGTAATGCACACGCACACAGCTGAACTCGAAGAAGGGGAAGTACCTTAACGGTGGACCGGACCGCAGAACGCCTTCTCGGTCCCTCGCTCACGCTGCGCCTGTGGCTTGCCCCCTTAATGATGCGGGAATGCACCAAGCCGAAATACCACGGCGCCCCAAAGCGACAAAGGGGCATGCGAGCGACGGTGTTCCACATGATACTGGGAATTTGGACTTGTGAAAGTGTGCTCTTGGAGCCAGTTGGAATGGAAGATTCAAAAACACCATCTATTGGGGTATGAATCTATAACAAGAGATACATATACATCACGTATTAGACTTCATCATTTCAGCCAGATCGTAAATAGGAGCGGAGGCAATAAACAAAGAGAAAGAATAGAGAGTCGGAAGGTTGCGGGTAATAAATATTATGCGGTGGACGCAAACGCGGGGAAGGTTTTCAAACTGACAAATAGTCCCAATGACGAACAAGAAAGAAACCGAGCACACCGAGGGATAAGCGAATCATCTTTGGAACTGAGTCGACTGAGTCGCCATCGACCGTGGCCATCCTTGTAATTGTGCTTGTTGGGCCTGGAGTTGTGCAGCGTAGAATGGATCGGCGGCCGCATACGAGTCGCCTGGGGGAGACGGAGACAGAGAGTGCGACTGCATCTCTGGGGAACTTGGAGGCGCGTAGCGGTAGTTCACGCCCTGCTGCGGCTGGTCAAAGTACATGTCCCGGCCGCCTGTGGGTGTCGTCGGGCCTGCGTGCGCGTAGCCACCGAGGGGCGCATACGAGGTGTTAGGCGAAGATGGGACGGCAGACTGGGGGAAGTGTGGGAATTGGAGGAGCGCCTTGGATAGCTGTGCCTATGAGACAGAAATAAAGTATAAGCACTTGTATATGAGAGCGAGGGGCAAATGATGCTTACATGTAGGGCAGCGAGCTCGAGCGCCTCGTTTCCGATGTGGTTAGCCTTGAGAGAGGCAACTAGGTCGTCGATGTCAACTTGGCTCATAATGATCAAGTGTAAGAGTGGTTGAGTAGGCTGTGTAGTGTTTACTAGTGAGCACAAGTGGGGCGAAAGACGGGTGGCAAGAGCTGGGACTGAGACCGGTCTCTTTATATGCGGTGCGGGGCAGGTTAGACAAAGAGCAAAAAATCTATCAAGTCCGGAACGGAAGGAAGGAAACAAGCGAACGGCGCGAACAATCAGGCGCCTGAAATACGATACCCGTGCGTTCTGTGTTCTATGTTCGCCGTCGGGTTATACATAGTGGAGTAATTGGACTTGCGGACGCGGGACTCGGCTCGTTCGGACCGATCCCCATCCGACATTTCCCCTCTGCTGCCTCCGGCCTGTCCCGCCGAGCGGTGTTACTGATTTCAGCGCAACCCCTGCCCCTTATCACAGGCGAACCAGATAAGCCTAATCGCCGTGCGCTCCTGCAACGTAGTCGAGGCGCGCAGCGTTCCTCAGGAGGCCGGCAGTCGGCGTGCCAAGTGCCTGAAACGTTTTCAGACCTCAGCCCTGCTTACACGCCGTTGCTCGACTTGCTTGTTTAGAAAGAGAGCTGGAGATAACTCGAGCGTGCGTCTTATCGTGGATGAGCCTATCTACCAAGGAGATGACGAGGTGCCTCACGTTTTGGGCTTGTTGTCGTCACTCCGCCCATCAGAGCTACTGCCGATCGAGGGGTCTAACAACCACGCGCGGCGAGAGCAGAAGCGAGTTTTCATAGTGACGTGCACATTCAAACGCTGCGTGGATGATCAACCCAGAATAAACTCATTTTGCGCCTCACGGGTGCGGTAGTTGTCACAGACCGGTTCAACCCCGGTCCGCGCACCCTCCGCGCACGATATACGGGGATAGAAAGTATGTAAACTCCGAGCATGCGGGTGGAGCGAGGATTGCCAGTATATTCCCACCCTGTTCGTCATGTCCCAAGGCGTGTGCCTTCGAACCTTCTGTCTGAAACCCCCGGGGTTCTAAAGTACTCTCCTGCCTAATCCACTCAACCCCAGATTATAAGCTTGCGTTCTCAGTCTGGACTGAACGAGAGAGTCTGGGCGGGAACGGGGAATTGACATAAATGTACGTTCATCAATCTGAGCCTGCCGCATTCGCCAAACCAGGTACTCGAAGAGGATGGTGGCTGAAGATGATGCGTTCTGAGGATACCGCGCGCAGGGTGCCTCACCCCAAAGGAACTGTATCCTGCACTTCTCCATTTTCCCATGCAACAGTCAACCATTCTGGCACGTCTCGTACGAAGAAAGGGCGAGACCACCTGTATAGGAAGTGACCCCCGGCCTCTCACAGGATAACGTCAATGTGTCTAGGGAAAATCCCTCGGCAATGTGGAGAAGTTTAAGCCGGCAAGTCCAGCTCTCGAGCACGATTTGGTGGCGACATCCAGCACTGTTTGGTGCTACCGGTAGGATCTCGGATGAATAACCAGCCCATGAATGCTGGGAGGCGCAAGGCACCTGCTAAGTGCGCTAGTCTATGTGACCCTAGTTTGCCTAAATTAAAATGATATTCCGGAAGTTCAATGATCATCGGCTGCTATTTGTGCGCTGCACAGCAATTCTGATGATCAAGGAGGGTCTTTAGATTAGATAACTCACAGGTACGCCAATGGGATCATCAAGATACCCCGCACTTTACGACAACGAGGAAGTCCAGCGCACGCGGATTTGACTCTTCTTGAATTCGGATTATCTGTCACCGCGAAGCTTGAACTCAAAACATTCTATCTTTCTCTGTTCTCTAACGCGTTCGCTCGAAAGACCCCATTCGGACACTCCTCGGAGGATTTTAAGCGGGGTAGTCGAGACTACGCTCAAAACGGGGAGCTTGGGTGTTACAGATCACCAAGCAACACCTGTCTTCGAGACACGAACGTGCCACTTGATAACATATCGGCGATCATTTTTTATTATTTAGGAAAGATCAGCACAAATCCAAATTTACCTTCTGTTGTTTCCTTGATAGAGTGCTTACCATCGGCGGAATCCATAGCCGCTGTTTCAAGGGCCAGATAAACGCACAGCATGGTCGCTGCGATACTGAGCCGATGGAATTAGCTATCTCTACGTTGACCAATCGGCCGTATCGACTATCTGGTGGCGACCGGAGTATATGTGTGGGGTTGAGAGGTTGAAGCGCGGGCTAGTGGTGGAGCGGACGCATTTCGGTAAATTCGCAGTTTGGGTAAGTCAGATAGCTAATCATCTCTCAAGAAGACACCCAAAGATATTTTGAGTCACCGCTTGTGAATGAAAATAAGAACCAACTCCTCGACTGGCACGCCGGGAGATTGTGGCTATGTCGGCGGGAGCTCACTTACTTGATTTAAAAGTCGGGGTGAATTCCAAGCGAGCCACGCCCGGCGCCGTTTTTACGGATGGTTCGCGCGCAGCACATGCAACCAAGCGAACAGGATGAAGCTCGGAGACAAGAAACGAGGCCCGTACTCGCTAACACGTTGCTCCACAAGGAAGAAAACCCGCAATTATGGCGCCACCGTCAGCAAGCGTTCGTGCGCTTCAACTGCGGCTCCATAGGCTGAATCCTGCGGTTATTATGAGGAACGGGCAATTCGGGGCGACCGGGCCGCCACAGACGCGAGGTGAGGCGAGGCGGGTAAAGAGCACCGAAGTTGTCCTAAGAAGAATGTAGCATCCTAATTATACGCAAAATGGACTAAGCATATGGTTCTTTCTAAATGGGGTGACGCTCTTGTCTGGGTTGTCACGTGATCTACTGTTGACTTCAACTTGCAAGTGCCGCCAAATCCTTTGCTGAAGATCCTTCACTTGTTCTAGGAAATTGTCATAGGAAAATAAAACTACTACTGGTACAAAAAACACTGTGCGGTGCTATCACCATGGCTTCTCGTTCTACTCGGGGTATGGCCTCTCTCCAAGACGCCATTGAGAAACTGTCTCTTCGCGAAAAGCTCCTTTTGTCTCAAGCTATTTACGAATGTGGCTCGACAAAATGGGACGAGGTCTCCAAGATGGTCACGACTCATCCGTTGACTGAACGTCCCCAAACATTTTCGCCATCGGTGAGTTGCTATTTCTAACCTCAGTCGCCGCAGGATCATCTGATGTGTTTTGCGATACAAAGAATTGCAACGCTATGTATAACCATCTTATGCGCGATGTAGGATACACCGCGTATGATCCTATGATCTGACAGAGTACGCACTGCCTGATACGTTTGTTTTGTTTGGCAGGTCGAACCCACCTCCTGGTGATACTACAGCTGCTCGAGGTAACGTGCATAATGTCATGTTTTGGCAGTTTTAGTGACATCTTTGCGTAGCGGATGCCCATAAACAGATGGCGTTTCATTACTACCAGCAACATGTCCAGGCGCTGAGGGACTTGATCGTGGCGGAAGAGAACCGTTTTAAGTGTGTGTATTATCGCGACGCGCATGAGTGTATTGCATCTGACATTACGTAGGACACTCACCACCGAGATTGAAGAGATCAACGCAGGGAAATGGGACGACAAAATACTTTCAGATCTCAATGGTATGCACTCTACCTAAGGCAATATCTTAATCTTACTCCAAATGGTTGCAGCGTCTAGCACGAGTGAAGGATTTGCGCGACCTTCAGCCTCTCCACTTCCAAGGCACATGACTTTGAATATGGACGACTTAGGCCAGCGCGCTGATTCGCCTTTAAATTCTCCCGCTGGGCGCTCTACACGGGATGCAACGCCCGCAGACATGGGTTCTCCACGAACTATCCCAGGCTCCCCCGCTACCAGTCGTAAGTTCTCAACTAGCATAAAGCTCGCACACATACTCAAACTCTCCTTCCAGGTTCCAAGCCAGTTTCGACTACGTCCTCTGGTTCCCGTCCTCCCTGGAACTCTAAAGACAACAAACGGGTGCGTGAGAAGAAGGAACGCCGTGCGCGCGAGCTTGGTCTTTCACCACTAGTTCCGGACACACAAGAAGTACCGGATGATATTGTTCCGGACACACCTATCGAGGATGTGCCGCAGACGCCGGTGGTTGGTTCGAGCGGTGTGGACCTTGTCGAAGCGCGCAGCCAGGTTTCGACTTCTGCTTCGGTCTCTGCTTCGGCCCCTGCATCTGGGACTGGGAATGCCGTACCGGCTGACGCCGGTTTGGCTGAGACGCCCAATATTGAAGATGCTACGCCGACGCCAGCGGGTACGTCGGTGACAGCCGACGCGCCAGGAGAGCCAGATGAAGACGTCGTGGAGAGCTCTCAGCCTAAAGATGATAACAAAGGAGGCACTGGTACGCCTGTTTCAGTCGTGAGGAATCGTTCTAGGCCTTCTAACGTGTGTGATTGTGTTTAGCAAAGCGCCGTGCGTCGGATGTCTCCATGGCGGACGCCGCGCGTGAGCCAAAGCGCCCCCGGCAGGAAGATACAGAGATGGCAGATGGATCAACTGTCGCTCCTACAGGCAAGCTATTCATTATCCCGGATTTACTATTTCTCACAACCAGTGTTTACAGAATCTCCAGAACCGTCTACCTCGAACACATCACTTGTTCGACCCTCTGTCCCGCTCACTTCAACGCCCACACCTACCTCCACAGCGCCTCCGCCCACCGCCCCTCCTGCGCATACGGGAACTAACAAACGTTTCCAAAATGTCATTACGATGGTCCACCAGCAGATATACCAACACCGGGGCGGAAATATCTTCCATAACCCAATCAAAAAGTCCGAGGCACCAGACTACTATGAGATTGTGCGCCGGCCGATGGACCTCAAGACTGTCAAGTCTCGCATAAAGGACGGGGTGATCTCGAGCGCGGACCATTTCAAGCGGGATGTGTTTTTGATGTTTGCGAACGCGATTATGTATAACCGCCCTGGGACGAGTGTGAACGATATTGCGGCTGAGGTGAGTGGCTGGACCAAGGTGTTGCAAGAAACATACTGATTTACTTGCTGGTCACGACAGATGATGATTGAGAGCGAACGCCACATTGCGGACTTCCGGGCGGCTGAGGAGTTCAACAAGCCTACGCGCGGGTAGTGTACGACGTGTATATACGCCTGGTCTTTGTATAAAATAACTCGCTATCCTCGCATAACACTTTTTGCCTAAATTACGATACACCAACAGTCTCAAAGCTCTACAGTCCGTACCTCCCCCTCCTTGATGTTGTACTTCCGCCCAACCCAGACCCTAAACCTGCCCCAATTGAACTCATACCTAGCGCACCCTTTGCACCTGCACCCTCCGCCCCAGCACTCCCTCGTGTGCCTTCCACCTCTTTGACCCGCTCTTCTGCCTCGCGGACGGCACCGTCTATCCACTGCAGACTCTCCAAGTGTGCATTCAAGATCGCCGAGATTTGCGCCACGGGATCGTCTTTAGCTGCTTGTGCAGATGGTCCTGATGAGAGATCGTTGACGCTGTCGATCATCGTGCTCAGCCCACGAGCAAGCGAATCTAGCTGGTCGGCGAGGGAAGCAGCAAGCGCGTAACTGTACACGGTTTGATCAATTTGGGCATTTCGACTAAGAGAAAGATGAATGTTTTACTTACTTTTTCTCTCGCTGTCCGTCTGCGGGGCCTACGTCGACGCCTAAGCTGTCGCTCCCGTATATCTTCTTCATTTCATGCTCGTAGCCGTCCAGCGCGGCAGCCACGCTCTTTTGCTGTTCCTCGATGTTGTCGAGCGTGCCATCAATGCCTTGTTGGGCGGCTTCGGCGGCTTGGACTGCGCTATATAGGTTGGATATCTGCCATACACAGCGTAAGTCCCATTGAAAATGACAGCGCCAAACCGAAGAAATGCTCAAGAAATTTATGCACATACCTGGACACCGTTCTCAATCAAAGATCGGTCCCAAACTTCGACTTCCTGCGCCGTGCGCCTAAATTCCTTAGTCTGGGAGTCAAGTTCCTCCTGCCACCGGTTCACAATCTCTTCGACCGATTTTCCTCGTAACGCTGAAGGCGGAATCGCAGCTACTGAAGCAGAGGTCGCGGTTCCCGTGGGGGCTGTTGTAGTTGGGGCGAGCGTAGATGTTGTAGCAGCTGTTGTGGCTGGCGCGGCGGTCGTTGTGGCTGGTTTACCAAACAGACCTCCCCCGAATGGTGTAGAGGCAGCCGGTGCAGCGGTATCGGCTATCCAGAGAAACTTTTGTCAATACGGACTTTACACATTGGCAAAGTGCGGTGTTCACTCACTCTTTGCTGGTTCCTTTGAAGCAGGTGTGAGACTAAAGAGTCCGCCGGCCGGCGTAGCAGTTGTTGTACTAGGACCGGCAGCGGGTTTGGCTCCAAATAAAGATGTGGCGGGGGCCGCGGCCGTTTCTGCAGGCTTTGCTGGCTCCGCAGGCTTAGCGGCCTCTGCTGGCTTGGCACCAAACAAACCTAGACCCGCTATAACCAGCAGTGTTAATTACAGACATGGCAAGAAAGTGCTAGGTACATACAAGTAGCCGCCCCAGTAGCTGGCGCCGCACCGAAAAGTCCAGTCGCAGGTTTGCTCGCATCGGCAGCAGGAGCAGAGGTGGAAGGTGCAGGGGCTCCAAACAGGCCGCTGGCAGGTTTGCTCGCGTCTGTCGAGGTAGTAGTTGGTGCGCCAAATCCAAACGAAGGTTTGGGGGCGGTCGTCGAGGCAGCAGGTGCGGCCGCGCCAAAAAGACCAGCGGCAGGTTTGCTCGCGTCTGTCGCAGCAGTGGGGGTCGCGGCAGGAGCAGCACCGAAGAGAGATGGTCTGGTAGTGGCACCTAGAGCGGTTGGAGCAGCACCGAAAAGTCCAGGAGCCTTGGGAGGTTCTGTGCTGGCAGGCGCATTGGTACCGGCAGCTGGGGCCGGGGCACTGAACCCGCTGAAAAGTGGTTTTGCTGCAGCACCTGCGCCTGCGCCAGCAGCAGGCGTAGTGGAAGCGCCGAAGAGCCCCCCAGAAGCTGGCGTAGTAGAGGCACCGCCGAAAAGATTTGGCTTTGCAGGTTCAGATGAGGTTGCTGCTGTATTGCCACCAAACGAAAAGGAGGGCTTGGGGGCGTTCATAGTATTGGTACCGCCAAATAGGGTGCTCCCAGCAGGCGCGGCGGGTGTAGTTGTACTCGCGGCTGGCTGAGCACCGAAGCTGAAGCCCCCCGAACCAAACAATGGAGCAGGCGTTGTCGTGCTGGTGTTTGTGTTTCCAAATAGTCCTCCAGTTGGTGCTGGAGTCGCCGAAGCTCCAAACAAACTTGGCTGAGTGGTAGCAGGAGCCCCAGGTGTCGAAGTGGTGTTGGTCGTATTAGAGTTATTTGCGGGTGCACCAAAGTTAAACGCCATTTTGCGGTTGTCGAGTCGCGTGTGTTGAGGAGCGCGAGTCACGTGGCATGCAGACCCTAATAACATTACCAAAAGGCTTGCCCCTTTTTGCTCCTGATTTCCTTCAGTCTCGGTTTCTGGTTTGGTTCACGACTCTGGTTCACGACTCACGACTCTAACGACACAACATTTGGCTTAGAACTCTCAATCTTTCACATTCTTGTATTCACTCAATATTGCGGTGACGCGGTGAACCATGAATAAGGTGTTCTCTACAAATAGGTGAGTATGACGCTGCTTACAGAGTGCAAAATGCGGTTCTTCCCTGTTAAAACTCACCATAATAAGTAGAACCATTCGTATGGAAGACGTTGTCTATACGCTGAACAATATCATGGACGATATAGACCGCATGTATGCAGATTCCACCGGTCCCGTCGAAGACGTGCGCATGGAGGAGGTCTCGTACGTACCGCTTCGAAAAATTCCTCGACTTTAACTAAACACAAAGACTAGCTCAAAACAAGAGCGGGTATCTGAACCTAGCGATTTCAAGTACGTCGTCACCCCTATAGTCATCCAAGTGTGCGCTCACTCATACCCCCTATTCACACAAGTTTGCCCTCCATTCCTAGCTCTCCGACCTTGCCCTCCACTCTCCCTGGAGATATGGAGCTGGACTCAGATTTGGCTAGTCTCTACTCAAGCCAATCTCAAAGTCCCGGTTCAACGCCCTCTTCGTCAAATCTTACCACACCATCCACATCGCCCACCGCCTCCATCTTCCTGGCCGACGAACAACTCAAGGCCGACACATCTGCTCGTGGCGGTTTGCCTGCAGTATCCGCCGAAAGCTCTCCAGGGAACTCGTTGTGGCTTGGCTTGGAAAACGCCGATTGCTCGCGCCTTAACTCATCACTTGTGCTGCTCCCTGCATCTTTAGCCTGCTCCGAGTATGAGTTCACCAACAACCTCACCACGGGTCCATTCGCACATCTTTCACCCAGCGTCACACCATCTCTTGCAGCTCCATCGGGGCTGGGTAATTCGGATATCATATACCAGACGCCATTGCCCTCTAGTTCGGGATTTAGTAAGGTGATAGAGCCCCCTCGAGCCCCTGTCCTGGATCCTATGCCCGGCGTGTCCCCACCGCATTTGACTATGTCTCGACCTGCTCTTCCTCCTCGTCCTATCACCCTGAACACACGCGACCCACCCCCGCACCTTCCAGCGCTTCGCTCTCCTATACTTCCTTCCACCCCAAAGTTGGCACAAAGCCAAGGCTGGGATGCTCCTGTAGACCACATCAAGCACAGCTCGACATATCTCAGGAAACAGCGCCAGTGGGTACGGATGAATATCGCCTATGGACTGCCTGAACCCAGGACCATGTCACCGTTTAGACCTGTGGAGCACTACCGGAAGCAGTATGTGCGCACGTATCCGTCTACGGCTCCCCTGCGGAGTAATCGCATGGGCGCATTGAGTCGGAAAGTGAGTTATGCGCCGAAGACGCTTGCACGCGGGATGTGGGACCCATGGAGGAGGGAAGGAGCTCTAGAGCGAGCCATTCTGTTTCAGAGGAGGAAATTGAGGATGTATGAGGATATGCAGACTCGGGAACAAAATACACTCGAAAGTGGCCAGAATGAGGAAGAAGACGATTCTGACGGAGAAGACCCCGAGGATGCTGGACTAGAGGTCGAGGATTCCGTTGCGTACTATCAATCAGGCGAGAGCCAGGAGCCGGCAAAAGAGGCGTGCGATCCGGAGCTGATGCGACTATGCGTGAAAGATGGGAAGCGCGTGGAACCTAGTCCTAGTGTTGTACCGGAAGCGCCTCGCAGTGCCAACGCTAGCGCTTCAAAGAACAGAGACACCCCGCAGCCTGCGGAATACGACCCCGAGACGATGCGATTATGCGTGAGGAATGGAGCACGGGTTCCGCCCCCAAGCACCGACACCATCGCTGCATCCTCCTCCGACTCTGTAACGCTCGATCCACAAGCTGCGGTCGCCGTCCAAACAATCCTCGCCCCCAAGCCTATCGTCGTTCTCAGCCGGTATGCGCCTCGCGCCCAATCTCCACTCAGCCGATCGTTCGTCTTCCCTCCTCTAGCTGTTCAAGTACAAGTCTCAAACCAAGCAACAGAGGAAACAAGTGTCACGAAGGCGTGGACATGGAAAAAGTTTACATCGATGGTGTTCTAGATTCGAGGGAAAGCATATGACTCCAAGCTTGGTTGTGGTCACCCGATTTTATAGCTTATCCAAACATTTTTAAATAGCTGAGACCGTTAGTTTTGCAAAACTCATTTATCGTATTATTCATTCGTTGTGTTAGTTTTCAGTAGAATGCGCGAAGCTGGTTGATTTCAAGGCTAACCACCACTGGACAAGTATGTCCAAATAACTTGACGGACCACGTGAAGTCGACATTATTGCCACCGACCTCAAGTCGGTACCCATCTACCAACCCATTTACCTTCCCTCGCAATCACAATGAGCGTATGGGTATTTCATGACTCAAACTAAAATGTTGACATGTAACAAGTTGAGCTTTCGTTCTGTTAGAATACGACCGTCGAATCCAGTCCAACAAGCGCCTACTCCGAGACACTCGAGCAATGGAAGATCAAAAAACATAAACTCGCAGCAGCACTGGAGGAATTTCTTGACGCTAGCATTAATCTTAAGGCTTCCTTTGAAAGTCCGCCAACTTCCCCTAGCGACGTTCGCATATTTCAGTCAGCTCTTACGGAGATCGACAAGGATTTGTCTTCAGTGCTTCCACTTGGAGAGCCATTGAATACGGTGCATTTTACACTCGCGGGAATGCGAAACAATTCTACGAAGCTTGTGCCTATCAGCTCTCTCCCTCCTGAACTATTGGGCCATGTGTTCACTCTCCTGCCATGCCACTGCCTCCACGACGTTTCCTTGCCTGGTAAAGAACTACAAAGATACCCCGACGTCTTATTAAAAGTTAGCACCCACTGGCGTCGAGTAGCCCTTAATACTCGTTCGCTATGGTCTCACATCGATATACTTCCTTGCGGTCCTCGTAGCACTCGGTTTTACTCTATGGCTTACGACTCGCTTCAGCGAGCAGACGGCGCTCCGCTACATATACACATTACTCACGAAAAACCTACCAGTCGTAGTCAGGTACTTAGAATGCTTGATCTTATTTCGCCATTTGCTCCACAATTTCGTTCGCTAGAGTTGGTGTCATCGCAGGACGGTGCATGGATGTATGGGGCCGTTTTAGCTGGCTGCGTCGGCAGCAGTTCTCCAGGCTCTATCAAATCACTCGTCTTAACCAAGGATAGCCGTCCTAGGGTGAATCTTACTCGAGAGCTATGGGACACATTATTTTTGCATCATTCTTGGGAGGACTTGGATTGCATGCTTCAATCCATTCAGACCCTCCATCTAGAAGGGGTCGGTCTTGACTTGTCTAGTCAGGCGTATTCCGGACTCACCAGCCTACATTTTGGGTCAGAAGAGCCCACTACAAAGGCAAAAATCGCCGCGATGTTATCTGCCAATCCAGCCCTCTGTGTTCTGGAGATCCACCTACTAGTAATGATGCCAACAAGGGAACAAATTGACCCTATTGCGCTCAAGCATCTGAAACAGCTCAGTGTCACTGGGGTAAATGACAATGACCTCGGGCATGTCTTGTCGATCTTGGCTCCAGGACCTGAGGAGCTAGCTGTTTGCATTGTCGATTGTGTCAACGCCAACAACAGTGAACTCATCCAATCCTTTTTCAGCCGTTCCAACATTTCAACCTTGTGCATCAAAGCATTGGGACTTGAAAGGCTAACTTTACACCTACTACCCCGCGCACTGTTTAGTTCTCTTCCACACCTACAAACACTGGTATTGCAAAACGCTTGGATAGCCGATGTGGGACTGGGGGTTGATCGATACAAGACATGCTTTTCTCACATGACGGCAAGTCCAAAGTTGCACAGATTGTGCTTAAGCGAGTGCTGGTTGCACCCAGCATTTCTTCGTCGTTTACTCCCTACTCCGCACATTGAGGTCCTTTCGGTCTGGCATTGTTGCTTTGCTAACGGTGAAACTCCTCGAGAAATTGGCGAAGCCACATCTCTTATCGAGAAACTAAATAAATCACTTCATGGAGTGGTTGGTAGAGTAGAGCATGGCACAACCAATCCGTTCTTTATATGATTGCTTTCTCGTCAAGCCCAACATTCTAGTGTACTTATCTCACTGTATGGTATGTTCGCTTTGTAAAGGAGGGCAATCTAAATAAACTTCATTCGTGAAATTTGAATGCTATGCTCATACATCCATGTACATTTCGCTGTTGCCTCCAGTTACTTAGAAAATAATATCACTATCACGCACAACCGGGAGGCGCGCAACGTAATCACTATGTGCGCCAGCCGCGCCTTTCACGAGCTTTCCCCATGATCCCGGCCAACGCCAGTCCCAAGTGAGAGTTCCGCCCTGGGTATCAGCAGTGACGTTCGAATTGCGTGCTTCGACGTGACGAGTGTAAGTGTTGAGCTTAGTATCTATGTATGAAAAGTCTTGAACTGCAGTTCCGTTCGCTACCACGCGTGTTCCGTTGGGAGCGGTAAGGAATGATCCGGTCGAGAGCCGCTTGGTGAGGATGGTGCTCGCGGGGGTAAGCGTATTGGGGAGATATGCGCGATCGAATGCGTGATTCAAGATCGTATTCCCTGATAAGTGGATGTTAGAGGCGTATGCAGTGACGAGAAGCCTGCACTTACATCCAGACGCATTGTTCTCAGTCACCAGCAAGAAATCGATATCCAGAGGGTATCTAGATTACAGAAAAATCAGACAACTTGTCCCAGCGCCACTGACGAGCATCCAACTCACGAATAGATATCGCTGATAGCTGGGAGCCCGTTGTGAGTTGAAATGGACTTGCCGGTGCTTGTCTGGTGAACAATCTGGCGAGTAGAATTGCTCAGATAGCTCTGCACATTCTTGAAACTTAAGTCCTGTGTCCAGACCACCTTGGTCGTCTTGCCGCTTCCTGTTATCACTTCAGCCTCGATATGCAATGCGCGTGATGCGGTCTCGGTGACATTGACGTCGGTGGCTGCCGCAACACCTGTGACGCTCGACGCGCCATAGTCGGGGGCAGTGTAGGAGGTGATCTTGCCAGTGGTGGGTGCGGAAGATGAATCCAAAAACACCTATATCACGAAGTAAGTTTTAGGTATATGCGTTCAAACGGAGCCTTTTCTAACTTACCTGGATGTTCCCAGAGACAAACCAGTTCCCTAGAACGATAAAACAAAAACACGATGAGCACTGGGCGGTAAAGGTTACACTGATGATAGCCCACCGTTAATGGAATGATCTGCAGATGCAGCCCCGCCAGCGACAACATCGATGGTGATTATGTGGTTGGCGCCATCAGACAAGAGAGGAATAAATGGAGTCAAGTCAACTGAGTATGTAGGCTGATCGAACGACCCATACGCAGAAATAGGCCTGGAGAGGAGCCAGTTAGTATTCAACTAGCTGGAACAATATTGTTGGGCTTACCTCCACATGGTCGGAATAAAGCCACCGGTAAAGATCACAGGATACGGGTTTACGACCCCTGCCAACTTTCCGTCCACCAAAAGGCGCGCCTGAGGCAAGTCCAGCATCAGTATCTTCAACGCCAGGCCAGTTAAGTCGTCTCCGCTTTACCTCACGATAGGCACCCTTGCCATAAGTAGTGCCACTAGGCAGCTTGGGAATCCAACCATCTGCTACGTTGAAATACTACACGAGGAGGGTACGTCAAGTTTGACCAGGATTAGAAATTGTGAACGCTAGGATAGCATACCCAGAACTCCTCCGCCGAATTTCCGGAAGCGAATATTTCAACGAATGCCTTGGCAGCGTTTTGGGGAAACTTGATCGTAGTCTGTAGAGTACAATCAATAACTTGAATACCGGAAAACTTCGATACACCAACATGCAAGGAGGGAGGGACCGCCGCGTAGTTCGCCTGGTCAGGGGACAAGTTTGAGAGCGGGATGATCAGGTCCGACTTGGGCGCGGAGGGAGTGACAAGTGTTGGAGCAAAGAATGTCGCAGATAAGCGAACTGACAAGCCAAATTCAGTCTATGAATAGTACAATTGAAAACAAACATACCGTCATATTCGCCATTGAGACCAAGGCCAGTATCCACGATGTTGTTCAAGTCAACAATCAAACGTCCAGGCTGGGCGAACAAAGGAATGTACTTTGTGACATCTTTCAACTGATCGAAAAAGACGTTTAGAGGGGATTTATGGTGAGCAATAAGGAAGACCGACGTGTGTCCAAATGATACCCGTTGTTGTAGGTTCCGCAGTAGACGTACGCCAAATTTCTACGTTCTACAAATTCAAGTTCAGTATGCAGCCCACAATGTCATGGCTGCTTCTTACCTGGAAAGTAACTGCTGCAAGACGATCGTATTGGCGCTAAATTAAAGAACGTTAATTCAACCAATAGAGTTCAATCTGCCCGGAGACTTACGCCTTGAGAAGTAGCAGTCCAGTTCAAACTAACACCAGCCCATTTTCCAACAGCACCGCAGTCCGTAGGAGGCTGAACCACAAGATCCGTACCCGAATAAGATTTCTTTCCCAAAGGAAGGATTCACACAGTAAAACGTACCGTGTACTCGATAATCTCAGGCTGGTAATAGCTGTTCGCAAACGTGTGGCGGAAAAGCTCAACAGTGCACGACTGCCCGATTTTAGGAGTAATCGGCGGCTGAGCGACTTGAAAGTTAACTAGAGGAGCAGTCGTATTTGCCGATTGACGTGTGTAGACCTGAGCCTGAGAACTAAGCGAGAGCGCAGAGATAATCAAAGGCAGTTTGCTAGAGAACATCTTGCAGCTATCGAAATCGCAGTCCGCGCGAAACGAGACCTTTTCAACCAAGCCACCAAGGGCAGCAGACGCAGGGGAGAACCGGGATGAGGAAAAGGCCCAGGCGTCGGCAGCCCAGCCTATAAGAATGCTAGTTGCCGACTGCTTCTCATTGCCCCATGCTTCGAACAACATGGCTAAGAGGCGATTTATGTATGAGATGACGCGTCTGTCAGCTTGGATTTTCAGACATGGCAAAAGAACCAACATGTTCACGTGGTTCTGTTCGCACCTTTGAGCACGTGCCACCACTTCTTGCTCTTATCTTCGAAATGAACTCGACTATATCCTTCTTAAGTCCATATGACTTTGCTTCGAGATCCAAACACAGACACTTTGCCAGCAAGGAAACGAAGAAGCTAACCCAAGCAAAAGCCTAGGTATTTTACTTTACTTTATTTTCTACGGGGGGCTAAAGCTGTTACAACCAACCAGCACCAGCTATTTTCATCTCAATAGCAAGACGTCGTGATCGAATACAGACAAACATATAAGTTCCCTTCAATAAAAAGTACCTCCACCCAATATCGGCCTCGAGCAACCGACCGCCCATCTTCCCTCCACCACAAGCCCTTACACTGCCTACCCCAAAAAGGACCAGGTGGAGGTCATTAACCCGCATTTAGCTTTCGGTGATGGCCAACCGACTCTAGGTGGAGGTCACGTGGTAATAGTGATCTCATTCTGAGGGCGATCAAGAAAGGTATACGCAGCGTGTGGGCAGTATATAAAGAGACATTGCAGTTGGGGATAGATCATCAGTTCTCCCCATCTTCCTACAACAACAACTCAACTCTCTTATTACTACTTGACCATGTCTTCTCAACCTTGGAAGTGCGCGCTCGTGACTGGAGGTGCTGGAGGTACGTTGTCCTCACTACCCAGGACGCCAGGCTTTTGGAGGCGTCTCTCCGTGTCACCGTCATACTAATATTACATCGAAATCAGGTCTCGGAAAAGTCTTTGCCCAATCTCTCATCAAACGCGGCAAGACCGTTTACATCGCAGGACGCACTGAATCCAGTCTCGCCAAGACCGCTAAAGAGATCGGCGCTGCAGGATACTTTGTCGTCGACGTCGGTGACATCCCTACCCTCCCTGCTTTTGTCGAAAAGGTCACCAAAGAAGCGCCCGAGGTCGACTGCGTGATCAACAACGCCGGGATCCAGGTACGCCCCAACGCGCTATTCGATGTCGGGAATGACGATTGACGAGTCGGGATGACGTAGAAACCATTGAACTTTGAGAAGGGCGCAGACCTCAATTCTATAAGCCAAGAGATTAATATCAACATCACGGGCCTGGTACGTCCGCTCTGTTTCAGACCTGATATATCCGTATCTGATTTAGTTTAATTGAATTAGGTCCATCTATGCGCGCTTTTTGTACCGCATTTGAAGTCCAAGCCTCATGCGTCTATTATGAACGTCGCATCGGGGTTGGCGTATGTCCCTATTCCAGTTGTTCCTGTTTACTGCGCGACCAAGGTCAATTCAACTTCCTTTCTTTTGTGTAGTTTGGGAGGCTGATGTTGTTGGGCGCTGATTTAGGCATTCGTAAAGAGCTTCACGCTCTCACTGCGCGAACAGCTTCGCTCGACGAATATTAAAGTCGTCGAGCTCTCTCCACCCCTAGTCGAGAGCGACCTTCACAGGGACCACGAGAATCCTGACAACAACAAGTAAGTCTACCTCCATCCTACTCGCCTCATCTTACTTATCACCCCTATCTTAGGAAATCAAACACCCCTATCGCTTTGACCCAAGAAGAATGGATTGCCGAGGTCGAGAAAGGATGGGACGCGGGTGCAGACGAAATCGGGGCTGGGTTCTCGCAAATCGGAATTGATAAATGGCAGGGTGCATTCGGAGAGATGCAGAGGAAGATGGCCTCGCAGTCCCACTAAACGAGCCGAAAGGATAGGAAGCAAAGGTGGGGGTGGTATCTCTGGAGGTTTCAAATGGTGTATGTCATGAGATGTGAAGTGCGATAGGCTTGAATGAATATGTCTTTGGAGATCGAGGTGTGATATGCTGCAGGGTGTCGATAGGCGGATGTAGAGAGATATCGTGCTGGACGGGTGGCAAACTAGGGCTTGGCGTAGCTATAGGCCACGTTTGTGTATTGTATGCGCCATCCATGGCCTTTCCCCAGGCGCCTCTTACGTTCATCCGTTCGGTTACACCACCGGCCGAAAATTGCAGCAATGTGGGGTGGATCACGCCTTACTAGAGTTTGATTAATCTTCGGATGGTCTATTCTTAGATATTGTAGCAACATCAGCCACCTTGTGATATCGTCGAACCGACGTGCATACGGCGATACTTCGTTCAACTTGGTGGTACATCTGAGCCAACGCGACGTGTTGGACAGCACAGCGCTCTTGAGGTCTTCCCTTATCGACCTGTCCTGGCTCGTGCCTTTATCCCTTGGTATTTGTCTTGACGCGTACCTACCTGTCGTACGTACAGATACCATAGAAGACACATTTTTGTCAATCTTGACACTGGTCTGACACCTTGACATCCATTACCAGTCTTGGCTGTCGTCCCTCCGACTCATTTCCGCCCTGGCTCGACCCTCACCCGAGGAGGCGAAAGGATCGCCATACGCCTTATTGACTGTTGTTTATACACGGTGGTGAGAGACAGTACCACCCCCTCCACCTCTCCATGACGTCCACGCCGATTCCCGATATTTCCCAAGCCGATTCTACCAGCTTGGCACAAGTCGATCTCCTCATCCTCGGCGCAGGATGGCTCTGGTATTTTCTCCGCCCTGTACTCGATTCGCGCGGGCTTACCTATGGAGCGACGACGCGGACTGGGCATGTGCCAGGGACGATAGCGTGGACGTTGGGTGTAGATAGCGTAGAAGTGCTGCCTAAAGCAAGGACGGTAGTGGTAACATTTCCGGTGCTGGAGTGGGAACTGCTCGATGGGTTTATGCAGGCTTACGAACGTGGGAGGGAGTGCCGATGGGTCTTGCTTGGGAGTACGAGAGGCTGGCAGGTGCGTTTAATTTCCGACCTGCTGCTCTGGACGTCGCTCTTGGCTTTGTCTATCGTTTCGCCTCGCGTTTTGTCTACTTCGAGCAGCTTAAAATAAGTCCATGGGAAAACGAGTGTCGAGACCGGTGTCCTACCCACTTGCGCTATCTGACTCCTCCCACACTTTGGCTTTGAGGCTGCCACCTATCTAAGCATACACGTGTCATTTTGTCCAATAGGATTCGCTCTCACTGACGCTAAACTAACGCAGACCGGCGGCGATGGCCAAGACAGCTCGGTGATCACTCGCCACACACCTCTACCACCGGACGCGCCCGCACGGTCGCTCGTCGAGCAGGCGTTTCTGGAGAAGTATTCCGCTCGGGCGACAGTGCTGAACCTCGTAGGACTGCACGGGATCCCCGAGAGCCAAGAAGGAAAGCCGCGCGTGGTACCTAACTTTCTGAGGCGTGTTGCACCGAGCAAAGAGGCGCTCCGGGCAAAGGGGTCGTTGCATTTAGTACATGGCCGGGACGCGGCTCGGGCGGTTGTGACGGTGCATGAGTGCGCCGGAGAAGCTGCGGGAAGATGGATCGTGTCGGACGGACTGGTGAGAGACTGGTGGGCGGTTGCGCTGGAGCTCGGGGATGAGCAGGTGCGGGGGTGGGTGTTGCAGCTGATGCGGGAGCATGGTGTGAGGGTGCTGCCTCGCGCTGTGGGCAGTGCGGGGCTCGGGCGTGTTGTGGACGGTGCGGAGTTTTGGATTGCGCTTGGCGGCGGGCCCGAGCGTGTTGGCATGAGCGTGTAACGTAAATGAAATAAAATGAATACAGGTCTGAGCGGGCGCCAGGAACGGAAGTGTGTGGCTGTGGGGTGTTTTGACAAGGTGCGACGATCATTTGGATTGGGAAATTGTGGGAAGTGAGAACGTGTGCGCTGCGATATCGGGGCGGGCCGCATGGTGCACCGGTCGTAATAATAACAGCATAGGCGTCATCTGGTGGTGCCCAGAGGTGGCTGGCACCAAGCGATTGCTGCCCGAGATGGCTGGAAATTCGATTCCGCGTGATGTCATGTAGAAGTAGATAATTGGCCGGTACTTGAGCCTCAGTTGCTGCGCAAATCTTCCCGCGAGTCGACAGCTCTCACCCCCTGTGTGCCCACTACAGAGCGAGCGACGACTACAACTACAACGAAGGGACGAACAAAGAGGATAACGACACAGCCCCAGGCGGAGACGAGCAACACCGGCGCTAGTTCTAGACTAAAACCCCAGTTTGAGTAATCTACAAACTTATCATTCTGACAACGACCCTCTCGCTTCTGGTCCGCACCACCCAACTCCCTCAAGAAGACTCGCCGCGTCGAGGAGAGAGGCATGCCTCGCCCGTCCCTACTCCAGGCCATCTTCCAGCAGCCGTCCCAGCCGTCCCCTCCCTCGCCGCACGTGATGAAGGAGCCGACGCATGCAGTGGCAGTCCCCCCGCGCAAGGGCTGGCGGTCTTCTCTTCCTTTCAGGCGCTCGACACCGAGCGCTCACTATGTCGACGACGGCTCCGACGGTGTCCAGCCTCGCAGCCCGATCACCGGAACGGCCAAGACCGGTGCCGGCACAGGCCCATCCATTTCGACATCTAAAACCAACGACCGACGGGGACGTGCTGTCTCTCGCCCGTCGATAGTCGCGATGAAGTCCGACATCGTGGTCCCCACCCTCGCGTTCATTGCCTCGCCCTCGCCTGTCTCTTCAGTTTCCACTTCACCCTCTCCCACGCCGCCCCTCATCTCTCCCGCGAGCACGCCCAAGTCGAACTCGCCCTCGTTTACAGACGAGACGAGCGACTCGTCCGTCGAGCCTGAATTCATCACGCCACCGAGCTCGCCCAAGCCTACCGCCCACGATGTTCTCGTAAAGGTATGTTGTTTTCTGATGCGTATGTGCTCCAGCTTATCATCGTGTCACTAGCACGCTGCCAACGTCTCCGAGACCCTGCCTGCCCCTACCGAGTCCTTGCTTCTCAGCGCCTCTGTCACGCTATCACGACCGACAATCACACCTGGTTCCTCTGCTTCTTCTACTTCGAGCTCAGACTCGCGTTCATTGTTTAGTTCACACTCGAGCGATACAGAGACAGCGAGCCGGCGATCGAGCCCCATGTCCTCGCCACCATCGACGCAATCCAAGCAGTCCACGCAGCAAACTCGCACCCATGGCGTTCGCCAGACTCCCTTATCGGGCGTTCCCGACTGGGCCAAAGACGTCAGATGGCTAGTCGGTCCCCAGCCGGCCGCAAAGCGCGCCGCTCTCACAGCGCTTGCCGACCCAAATTTCACTCCGGTTCGACAAGTGCGTTCTGCGACGGCGCCGAGTCGGTCGAGTCTGCCGGTTGCTTCGTCATCACGAAGCGGGTCTGGTTCTGGAAAGCATTCCGGTGTGAATCAGTTTGGTTACCAAGGGCCTAGTCGACCCCCGAGTAGCCGGAGATCAAACAGCAGGCGTGTGAGGGCAGTTACGGAGGGACGCCGCTCTGGCAGCCGTATGAGCGCGCTGGTCGAGGTCAGCGAGGGCGAGGAAGCGGGCGAGATGGGAACTATTGGCTCTGACGGCGTGGCTCGCAAACGGTCTACTTCGCAACAACGAGCTCGGCCAAGGCCGCACTCGATTAGATCCTCATCTAGTGCGAGCTCGAGCCGCACGGTTTTGCCCACCCCGTTGCCCGCATCAGCTAGTGAACCTGTTGTAGGCGCTGGGTATGTATCACTCGCCCATCCCCGTGCGGTGTACACGCCGTCCAAGACCCTGGATCGCCCAACGAGTGTATTGGACCTCTCCAAGAGTGGACTGGCGCAACCGACCATGAGCACGATCTCGATTATCCGTGGGGCTGGACGAGGACGACGCATGTCCATGTCCCTATCACTCAACAGCTCTCGCACTTCTCTTCGGTCCCTCGGTGGACTCTCTTCGCGAAACCCCTCGATCACCTCGCTTGTCCCAGGTCCGGGTCCTTCGGTACCGCTGGCTTTACGTCTCGAGGACCTCAAGGGCGCGTTGGGACTGACGTCGCACATGGCCCCGCCCCGCAAGGTACAAAATTCACACGTGATCGTTCAAATACATGCTGTCGCGCTTGATGCGCTCGACGCACTCATCGTGAGCGAGCGAATGGGCAAGGGCGGGTCCGAAGGCGCTGGGTTCGTCCCCGGACGGAGCTTTGTTGGGCGCGCGGTCGAGTGCGGGTTCGAGGTTTCGAATGTGAGCCGCGGGGACTGGGTCATTGGCTTGGCGGACATTCGGAGGGTGAGCGTCTATTCTTGTTCTTGTTCAGTTCTGCGCGTGGCCGGCTATGCATTTATTCGGATGTTGACGTGTCGATCTTTGGTAGTGTGGTGCGCTGGCCGAGTTCATAACGATCGATAAACGCCGGGTGTGTTCGATTCCGCGACCGACTGAGTTGTTGACGACAACGCAGTATGCGTTGCTTCCGCTGTGCGGTATCCCTGCGCATCGTGCGGTCCGAACGATACCGAGTGGAGCGCGTCGTGGGATGCGTGCGTTGGTGCTTCAGGCGCATGATGGAGCTGGAGCGCTAGCTGTGCAGACAATGCGTGGGCTTGGAATGAAGGTCACGGCGCAGGTCCCGGTGGGCGTACGGCCGGAAGGCATGCTTGGGCAGGATGTGGAGATTGTGGTCGGGGACGACCCTGTAGAGGTTATTGGGAGGCTAGAAGAGGGCGTATTTGACGCTGTGGTGGATACGGTCGGGGGACGGAGCGTGTGGGATGCGTGTAGGCGGGTTATGTGCTCGGATGCTCATGTGAGTGTTATTTTACGTCTGGGCGTGCTTTTCGTTGGCTGCGTACTGACGTGATTTCATTTCTAGTTCACGACGCTCGTAGGAGATTCGAGCGATACCGTCCCGTCCATGAACGCACACGTGCGCTCGTCCTTTCGCTCGCTTGCCCGCGCGTTTGCGAAAAAGGACAAGGCGCTTGCTTATCAGTGGGTTTCGCCCGCCGCCGATCTCGACCACGAGGGAGAGGACGTGAAACACTCGCTGGGCGCCGTTGCGCAGCTCGCCGCCTCTGCAGCCTACGGAGGGGCGCAAAGCGGGATGATTCCTCGCGTAGCGTGCTCTTTCCCATTCGAGAAGGCCCCTGACGCGTTTACTATTGATGAGCATGGGAGAGGACCGTTGGTTCGTGGAGGGACTGTTGTCGTCCGCGTGCTTTGAGCAGCACTAGTCTTGGCTTTCTCTTTCCGACGATTCACGACTCTGCACTTTTTCTCTTTCTCTGTACTTTGTCGAGTCCGTGCTCGCTGTCCCACGGCCCACCTCATTTGATTCATTCTCTCCATTCCATTTTCTCTGGCTACGACTCTGACTGACTCTGCCTCTGGACATTGCTCTCGCATCACCACACACGTCGATGACATTTTCTTACTATCTCATACGCACTGACTTTACTTTACCCCGCCCGATGTATTGCGCAACTTGTTTTGGTTTTGTTGTGTTTTACGCTTTACACTGCGCTTACCATCGGCTTAGACTTCATTTTATCATGTAGGATTTTTCTTCTTTCAATTTCTGATCGGTACATTAGGTGTTGTCATGTCCTCCTTTTTGTATGATAGGCAATAGGTATGACTCTGGAGGTCTTTGGTCTCCCCTCCCTGACTCACAAGCGTCGGTGTTCAAACAATAAGCGGTCTGATAGATTGAGTAAACATTACATGTCCGAATTAGAAGAACTTGGCAAAGTCGTAGGTCTCTTCTCCAACGACGGACACCACCTCGGCCTTTTTCTTCCCTCCAGCTCGCACGTTTCCGATTCGTTGTGGGACTGGGGCGGCTTTGGGCTTTAGTTTCGTTGCTGGCTTGGGTTTGGCGGCGGTGCTGGATTTGAGTTTGGGCTCGGACGGGGGTTGGTGTTTTGTTGCAAAGGAGACTTTTTTGGCTGGACGGGTTGGGAGGTCGGTTTTGGATTTGCGTTTGAGGACTGGGGTGGGGATATCTTCCTCTTCGCTCTCTTCTTCATCGTCTTCCTCCTCGTCTTCTTCAGATCCAGACTCCATTTCTTCGTCTTCGTCCTCGCCGCTTTCCAACTCATCTTCCTCATCCTCCCTATCCACTTCCATCAACTCCTCCCGTACCGGCTTCTCGGCCTTCTCAACCACAAACGCCGCATCGAGTGCAACATCCCGCTCATCAGGCGCACCCGCATCGAGCTGGATAGGCCACGCCCGGGGTGCAGCACGCATCTCTTTCAGGGAAAGGCATGCCTCCAGCGCAGGATCGGTAGTAATAGAGTGATTAGAAGAAGAGGGAGGGACGGCGAAAAAGGGAAGTCGGCCTTGATTCCAGTCGCGTGCAATTGAGCGGGCTGTGTCGGATAGATCTGGTGCGCCGCCCTAGATGCACGTGTGGTGTAATGAGTACAGGTGCCAGGTATGGATATATGCGATGAACTCACCCTGCGTATCCGCCCGCTCGCGCGTGCGACACCTCCCAGGAATGCGGCGATGTCGCCAGGCGTAAACGTCGGAACGTTGTAATGCAGAATCAAGTCCTCATGCTTTGCCCGCGATACAACATACGCAGCTGCACAAATAATAAAATTAGTTTCTACCATCTCAATTAGTTCAAATGAGGAGCTTACCCGCCGCATCGGTCTCTTTCCAGTGAACAAACGACCCCCGATTCCGCACAAGCAGATCCTTCGCCTTGCTCATCTCCACCTCGTCCACGCTCAACTTTCCCTTTGTCCGCGTCGCATTAAATTGGACATATCCCAACCCGGGCGTATCGATGAATTGCAAAGTGCGCCCGGCGTGCGTGAGCGAGATGGCTTGGGCCCCGCCAGTCGTGCTTGCGTAGGTCGCCTTTTTGGGCTGTTGGATACCGGGTGTGTAGGTAGGTAGGGCAGGAGAGGAGATAATGGAGTTGAGGAGCGTAGATTTCCCGCTCTAGAATAGCAGCAATGTGTTATGCGCGTGGTTCATTTCGCAACACCAGAATGACTTACATTAGTCAAGCCAATCACAGCAATGCAGGTCTCGTCATCTCCAGCCCGAGACTTGGTAGCCTCAGCAACAACGTCAAGCAGCACATCCCTCGAAACCGAATCCAACGAAGCCTTCTGTTTGCCCTTATCCGCGCCCAGCGTCAATGCAGGCACAAACCCGTCCGAGGCACGGAACGCGACAACAGGGCCTGTGACCTCATTCCGTAAAAACGCAAGCCATCCCGCGAGAACTTCCTTTGGGACCAAATCTGTCACGCCACAGACGCCGAGTCAGACCCCTCGATTTAGAATGTGCAAAAAAGGCAAGAATAGGGAGATAGGCAAAATAGGCAAGGACGCGCAATGTCGCAGAATGGCAAGAGGAGCAAGGGCAAAGTGTCAATGATGGGCAGCTTGGCTTACCGGTCTTGGTAAGTACCAGAATGAGAGGTTTGCTATTTTGAGCCAAGTGCTGCTCGAGGTACTTGCTTCGGAATGTCTGGGGGTCTCGTGCGTCGAGGACGTAGAGCACTGCGTGGGCGGTATCGAGGACTGTGTTGAGGCTGGGTAGGCTAGAGTCGATGAGGACGGGCGGGGTGTCGTCGTCCGCTGTGATCGGGGTGGTAGATGAGGCGGCTGCTGGGACAGGTGCGGATTGAGATTTTGCCTCTTTGCGTCGCTGCTTGTCTTCTTCCGCCTGGGGAACTGTTAGGGGTAATTCAATGCCGCATGATAGGCTGTACTTGCCTGTCTTCTGCCCATCTCGATCTCGGTGAGGATGTCCTCCTTGAACGGGAGCGAGTTGGGAATACCTGGGTCTTTCTTGTGCTCTACACCCAGCCTCATGAGCGTCACAATTAGGCAACACAGTGTCCGACACTCACTCGACTTCCATTCTGTAACTTTCTTCGCATCGCGCTTCCGTTTCTTGTGCGTTTCTGCAACCTTTTGACGAATCTTCGTCCTCTGATGTGTCGTCCCCCTCTTACTCGTCTCTACACCCCCAAAAATGTGTCAACCCTCCCGCCAAATCAGTGCTTTCTCATTGAACTTACTTTTGCGGATTCGGGGCATGGCGTTCTACAGTATGGATGGCTGTACGGTGTAGGCGTTCCAGAAGAGCCGGCGCAGAGCCTCAAAATTCATCTCAAATTCTCTGGCGCTTGCATCAAATCACGTGGTCACTCATCATTTTGCCTGATCTGGCTGGGTTGGTCGGAGACTGAAATGACTAGGCGCGGCGGTCGCAATGGGACGGACAAAACGGAGGTGGATTGGGTTCAAAGCGAGGCATCGAGAATACATAATTTGGATAACAACAGGTTGGGGTAATAAAACAATATTCGAGAACAGAGTCACAGGCAGGTGGTAAACAAAAGCGAGAAAGCAAGTAGTATACATTTGGGGGACGAGCAGCGATGGAGATGTGGTCGTTGTGGTGGATGTTGACTGAAGAGCGTCTGGATGTAATTAATGTCCGCGGGGCTGACGTTGGGTAGCGTCGAGCTCTCGGCATGGTCGGGCGAGTGTGGAAATGGAACGAGACTGGGGCAGATTGAGACAGATTTGGTTGGGGCAGGCAGAAAGCAGGAGTGGGTAACGTTGTTGGGTATGAAGGGGTAAGCGGGTGCCTGACAGACGTCTACGAAAGACGCCGTGGCACCAACGGCGAGGGATCGTGTCGGGGAGCGTAGGCGCTACGACCCTCACGATCATACACGAAATGATACAGCCTGAGCGAGCCAGGTAAGAAAAACTAAATCGAGGTGCAACCCTCTGCACGTCTGGCAGAGGGACGCATAAATAGAAAGCGGGCACACCTAACAGCCGTGCGAGTAGCAGAGCGCTTTGCACTTGGTGCAGAATATGTTAAGGCCACGGCGGCAGCGGCACGGTTGCGGCTGGTGGTACGCTTCGTTGTGCTGGCAGCTGACCGCGCCGACTTTGCAGCCGTTGACGTTGGAGCGCTGGGAGCCAGAGGCAGAAGAGCTGGAGTACGGAGGGGTTGGTGGGCACATCAATTGGGGTGGACAGTAAGGGCGAGCGGCAAGAGCATGCCTGGCGTTGGTTGCCCCGGAAGACATATCAGAGTAAGGCGAGTGCGGCGGCGTTGGTAAAGCAACTATGGCTGAGCGAGCACTGCTGGTGTAAGACCTGGGGGACATTGTAGCATAGACGACCGTGATGGGCAAAGGTGGGGTGGTGAGTAGGTGAGTGGTGGTAAAGGCTAAGGGATAGAGGAGAGTGATTTACAGGGCTAACGTTATATAGGAGACTGAATGAAGCGCGGGGAAGATCAGGTAGTGGAAGGGCGGTGATGTGATGACTCGGGAGGAATGGCTGGAACTTGTGTCGAAACATGATCTCCCGGGAGGGTATATGTAGCACAGGCTGATAAACCGCACAGAAAAACAAGAATTATTTCATGGAACACAGAAGATGGGCGGGTGCTGTGATCAAGCGCGCAGCACACCACGACCCGACGAGGCCAAACACACAGACAAAGCGCAAGACGTGTGACATCAACTCACCAGGACATTCTGGGACGTGACCGACGTGTTATGCGCGCAGGAAGCCTGCGGGTCCGCCCCCGACGTGGACGACGCGCCGGAATGACTCGATGGGGCCGTTTGTTTGAGTCATCGCGCCCTGTGCGCCGCCACCGTCGAGTCATTTCCCATATACAGACGCCCTGCTCGGATCCGTGCGCGTGTTTCGACTGGCCCAGCCTGCGTTGAGCGCGAGGTGCGACGGGACTGGTGTGGCCAGAACCAGGGGACGCGTGGTCCGTGACTTGCCTGTTACTCACCGTTACACGCTGTTATGCGTGACGTTACCACTCGGGGTCCAGCCCCTCACCGAGGCGAGTCAACCCCCAGCTCCGTCTATGGATAGATTTGCGACGACGATTGGCTCTTTGCTATCTCAGCCGCCCGTAGGTGCGCAGCCACTGCGTATGGAATTCTGCGGCCCAGACCCCACATGACTTCATTTATCATACCTCATGCAAATCATCCCCCACCTAGCCCCATTTTCCTTACGACCATCCCTCGGCAAGCTTAAGCTTTCGAATGTGTTATTTAGCCTTCTCTGGCTCCTCAAGCCTTTGTTGCCATGGACAAAGTTTCAATCAATGGCATACAAGGCTTGGACTCTCTTTGGCCCGACTTCCCACTACTTGAGCCCGACCCGCCCGTGCGCAATGCTGCCTCATCTATCCTCTCTCAGCGACGGCCCCTATTAATCTATCTCTGCCCTCATAAACATCTCCTAGAGTCATGAAAGGAGTAAAATGGTGGGACGGTCGGCTCACGGGAGAAGACAGCATCATGTACGTCCCCTATCCCCTCCGACCTCCTACGGGCTCCACGCCACCGCCTAGGCGAGATAGCTAACCTCCAATCTCATCCAGCTCATTTGCCTCTGACTCGGTAGTCAGTACCGTATCTAGCAAGACCACGATCGCCGAGCACATGGAGCAGCGCCTTGCAGGCCAGACCAGCCATTGTGTGCGTTGTCACGCGATGTACAACCCCGGGATAAACTACTGGGGCGCCTGCCGTCTGGCACATGTCTTCGATGGGGGAATACTCGGACTGGGCGGCGACTTGAATGAGGTCCGATCGAGCGAGGAGTCAGTGCGGAGGGAAATGCTCCTCGCGCGAAAGGCACTGGACGCTGGTCCTGCCGTCCCTCGCGCAGAAAGGTTCTGGAAACGAGCCGTGTGTTGCTTGGACGTGTTTCTGCAAGAGACTGCACCTGGGTCGGACTCGTGGGGCAAGGTCCAAGGTCCAGACCTTTGCTACGTTGGGTATCACTCGACGACACCCTCAAAAATCGATTACAACAGGACCAGCGTTCGACATTGCTCGCAAGACTCTAATTGTACTTTGATCGCTGCCTAATTAAATAATTAATTGCCGTGGGAAATGATCACATGCAAATCCCCACATTGCGCGGACTGCCACCGACCGCCACATCCCAGCCTCGATCGACCATGACGACCACCGGGGGTGAGCCAGTCTTGCCTGATGCGCAACTGAGTGATCAAAGTGAATACACGTTGCAATAACTGTGACCACAGGCTAACAGCTCCTCAGTCCTCCAAACCGGGCCTTTGACTCGCCATGAACAGTCACCAACACCCCCCGCCTACCCCGAGGAGGATACACGTCCGACTTCGGACAGAGAACTAAAGGCTTGGTATGCATCACCACACTCCCCTTTTCACTGGATTCATTTCATCGCCCATCAGGTATGCCTACGCGTGGGCAGCCGAACCTTACGTCGTGGTGGCCATTGCTACCTTCATACCACTCACGCTCGAAGCACTCGCGCGCGAAAATGGACACCTACTCGGCCATCCGGACATTCCATGCACACCCAAGGCTCTTCCCTTGCCCATCCCAGGCCCGGACCCCCCACACGGGCTCGTCGCGCCCGACCCGAACCAATGCATCGTGTACCCGTTCGGGATCCGGATGGCGAGCTCGAGTTTTGCCATGTACACATTCTCGATCAGCGTGTTGTTGCAGAGCTTGGTGATCGTGTCCATGTCCGGTGCAGCCGATCACGGTGAGTCTGTGCCCGACACGGAGCGAGGGTGATGTGGCGCTCATCTCTGGGCGTGTTGGTGTGTAGGATCATACAGAAAAAAGTTGCTGTTGTTCTTTGCGGTGCTGGGCAGTGTCTCTACTATGCTTTTCATCGTCGTCAAACCCGGTGCTTACACACTTGCTGCGCTATGGACTGTGCTATCCAACGTGAGCACACATGTCCGCCTGTATCCCCAGATGGGCGACTGACGCGCTTGGTTGCTCGTGCATAGATCAGCTTCGGAGCGTCCTTTGTCCTACTCAACGCCTTTCTCCCTGTGCTCGTTCGGAACCACCCCGCAGTTCTGGCACAGCGCAAGTCGGAGCCCTCTGACGATTCCGAGGACGCCCAGTCCACCGAAACCGATGCCCTCCTAGCGCCACACCCAGACTCATCTTCGGCACACTCCGCGACGCTCGCAGCTCTTGGGCTCTCGACAAAGATCTCGTCCACGGGCGTAGCGATCGGCTACCTCGCCGGCGCGTTCCTCCAAGTTCTGGCCATTCTCATCATACGCAGCGCGAGTTCGCCCATTCTCGGCCTCGAGCTCATCTTGCTCATGGTCGGCACGTGGTGGGCTGTGTTTACTATCCCCGTTGCGCTGTGGATGCGCCCGAGGCCGGGCCCGCCTTTACCGCGTGCAGGGGCGAAGCATGGGGAAGAGGGGGGAGAGGAAAGGATAGGGTGGGAGGCTGTTGGGTATGCGTGGAGAAAGCTGTGGGTCACCATTCGACTAGCGAAACAGTTGAAGGACGTGATGTTGTTTTTGGCGGCGTGGTTCTGTATGTCAGATGGGTAAGTCTTCCTCTCTGTTCCTTCCCTCATTTCAGCCCCTCTTGTTGTTCCCTCGATCGTTTCTCTCGTTCTCACCTGATCATTTTTACCTTTGCCCACGACTTTCATCTCTGTGGTGATGTTCTAATTCGTGTTTCCATTCATAGGATTGCGACGGTAACGTCTACGGCGGTCTTGTTCGCCAAGACCGAGCTGCATATGGAGCCCGCGTCGTTGGCGTTCATGTCCGTGATCGGTACCGCATGTGGGATTACTGGCGCGTTCTGCTGGCCTCTCATTTCGCGCTTGCCTGGCCTAAACCTAACCCCACCCCGGACGGTCTTGCTCTGTGTCGCACTTATGGCTTGTGTACCCGCTTATGGGTAAGTGATTCGTTCCCCCACCTGCTCCCCTCTGACTTAGCACGACATCACTTGCGCAGACTTCTTGGATTCCTTCCTATTGTCAAGCGAATGGGTTGGGGCGGCCTTACGCACCCTGCGGAGATGTATGGCGTAGGCGCCGTGTACGGCTTCGCGATGAGTGGTGTGAGCGCTTACGCCCGCAGCGTGTTTGGGGAACTTATTCCGCCCGGGAGCGAGAGCGCGTTATTTGCGCTCTATGCAATTACTGACAAGGGTGAGCGCTCAATTCTTTGTTGTTTTCGATTGTGAGTCGGCTGAAACTGTGTGATGACTAGGTTCGTCAATATTTGGACCTGCGATTGCTGGTTTTATTACAGATAGGACTGGCAACATTCGCAATGCGTTCTGGTTCCTTCTTGTGTTGCTCTTGATCCCTCTTCCTCTGTTAGCTATGATTGATGTTCAGCGAGGAAAGCGGGACAGTCGTAAAGTCTCGCTGGACACGCTCGGTGTGCCTGTTGATACCGTTGGACCCCCAATCGGACACTAACGCTTATGTAGTTTAGGGCGCTATGTTGCTTTGAGAGACGTTTTATATATAGTTTACATGTACACGTTGCGTATAGTCGTTTCATAGTTGATATGCTAAGTGGTACGTCGAGCACGTCGCCCGAATAATACACCCCAACCCCCCAAATCGCCCTCCATCACCGCCACCGAGTTAAGCGTGCAGCCTAAAATTGATGGTCCATACCATCTCCCACCCTCACAGCGCCCGCACTCCCTGAGCCATTCGGACTCCCGTTGGGGCGAGGCACGATATCCCCACCCCCCGCCAACGGGTCTTCCCATACCCGACTCCCGTACCTCGGGCTATCTATCGAAGACTGCCTCGAATGTTTGTTCGATCGTTTTTTCTTAGGTCGACGTTCAGGTTCTACAGCGCGATAAGTGAGTGACAAGTTTGAAATGAAATAAGCCGATCGTTTAGGTTTTTTAGCGAGACGGAATGAGGACGAGATGAATAGAACGAAAGAGGTGAAATGGATGGACGCACCGGTGTATATCGACCCGCCGATCCCAGTGGTTGCGTCCTCGTCCGGAAATCCACCGTCGAACCGCCAGCCGTTGCCTTTTCGCGGCTTGCTCCCTACAACATTTCATCCACATATGTGCGATTCAGAAGAGAGCACGGCAGAATCAGATGAGCGAAATGTCAGAGCGACAGGTTAGAACAGGGCTTTAACAAACGCGCAAAATGTCAGCACGCACCTCTCGGCGCCTCGACCTTTGTTCGGTCATAGAACCCCTCTGAGTCGTCCTCGCGCCATAGCGCAGCGGGAGAGCGAGCCCCACCGATCGTCGATGCTGCGGGAGTGGGCGCAGCAGGGGGTGGGGTGTCTGGGACTTGGTCTGGAGCAAACTCGGCGCCATCGAGCGCAGACTGGGGAAGTCGGTCGTTGTAGCTACGCGAGGGGCGTGGTGGTTAGGTCATACACAGGCTAGAATATAAAGAACAATAACACGCGAAGAAGCGGGGTGATAGGAAGGGATGAGAGGGCTAACCGATGCGACCACTGGCTGCGCTTCTTGTGCCGCTTGATAGTCGAGTCGTCTACTAGCCCATTCCGAACAGCCCACTGCGGCGTCCTCTTCGAGTTCTTGTTATTCCGTACGGTCTGAATGTAGAAATTATGGATCTGGCCTGCGGTGGACGTTCGGATCTTAGGTGGGAACTACGGTGGCGAGTGTTGGGCTTAGCGCTCACCTGGGACGTAGCCACAGACTGTAAGGAGGACGTTGATCCAAAAGTCTTTGCCTACTCCGAAGCGTGCCGCGACAGCTGTACGACATATATGTCAGTTGTGGATGGGCAACTTGTCATGAAACGAGGTGATCTACCAAAGGGAGGCAGGAGAAAGCCAATCACAAAGATGAACCCAGTATAGGCATGATGACGCTTCGGCTTGACCTTGTACCTGCTATTAGGGGGCGACATAGTAGACTGAGTAGATACCAGAGGTACACTCGACAAGAGTGTTACGCCGAGGTAAGGAGGTGGAGGGGCGGAGAGGGACAAGACAAGGCTTGGCTTTAGGCTCAGTAGATTTATCGGCTGAGGCTGAAGCGCACGACCCGCCCACGGGGAACAAACACTGCCATCAGACGCACCCAGTCCACTCAAGAAAGATGCTCTTCAGAATCATCGTACGGCTCGGCTGCGGGAAAAGCACCCGGATGCAAACCCCCACATGTCGACGGAGCGGCGCCGGACTGCTCAACGGCCACCGTTGGTCTAGCAATACGCAATCTGGATAGGGTGAGTGTGTTTCATGGGTCCCCCCACGGTCAATATTCACCCGAGCCGCGGCCGAACGTCCATATGCGTTTATGATAAAGCAAGGCAGCTCGCCTTTTCCCTCAGACTTTTCCCACTCTAGCCGGGAAAAGTCCTTACAGGTGCACCATGCTGCTGAACCCTTGCGTATGCGACACGGTTGTGATCGAAGCATAATCTTTGAACGAACGTACATTGATCCAAGGGACGGAGGTATACGGAGACACGGTAAGCAGTCGGGCACATGTAGCAAGCATTTACATTCAGAAATGGAATGCGCATTCTAATGGAACAAAAAGATCGGTCAGTTATTTTCATTCTCGGGGTATCTCCTGACTCATCAAAGATAATCGCCCAGGAGGCCTTCCAATGGAAGATAAGATGTACTCACCACGGTACCCAACTCAGAATTGGTGGTTCAGCGAATCATCACCATTGCGACGTGGCCCGGCGGAGTCCGCAGATCGAAGCGCCGTGCGCTCGCCATATAGGCCTCCGACAGCATCCTCTGGGCCCTCAATATCGGATACTGAGCTATGCCGGCGACCAATGCTGGTATCGCTTCGCCGGCTGGTTCCTAGCGCATCGTCGGTAGTCCTGGACTTTTTCTTCTTTTTCTTCCGACCGCCATCGACGTCTTCGTAACCGACTCCCGCGTGGGCGTCCGCCGTTCGTCCCCAACGATCCTTCTTGTCCTTGCTCCGCTTCGAGCTCGAGCCCTTCTTCTTTCCTTTGCTCTTTCGCCCGTCCAGTTCCATGCCTTCAACCTCAGTGGCCTCGTTGAAGTTTGCAGGATATTGCCAGCGCCGACCGCTTATGCTCGATTGCGAACCAGACTGCTCCGAATTAGCACGACGGCGGGTGCGACCTTCGCCATTATAATAGTTCTCGTCTTCTTCTCTCCAGAGAGTGGGATCGCCATTTCGTCTCGCAAATGGATCGCCTGACTCGGCGTTTGGAGTGTCGCCCGCGACTTGGCCTTCTTCGTACTCTTGGCCTTCCAATGTCGATTGCGGCAGACGTTCGTCATACCTACCGCAGATGATCAACGTCTGTCTACAACGCTTGGTATAATCACATACCTCGAAGCCCACTGGCTGCGCTTCTTCTTTCGCTCGATCTCCGAGGTGTCGACTAGGCCGTAGCGCTGGACCCACTTTGGCGTCCGGCGGTTGTTCTTGTTGTTACGAATGTTCTGGATGTAAAAGTTGTGTCCGTGGCCTTGCGGAAAGAGCTCTGGTCTCAGCTGTCTGCAATGCGATTCGAAGGATCGTGGGTGCTCACCTGGGAAGTACCCACAAATTGTCAGGAGTAGGTTGAGCCAGAAATCGCCCCCTAGGCCAAATCTTGCAGCTACGGCTACTCATCCAATAGTTCAACAAAAGAATAATTCCAGAAGAAGGTAAAACTGACCAAGGGGTGGAAATAACGTCCCAAATATAAACAACAAGACCGCGTAGCCATGATGGCGCTTTGGCGTCAAGTCGACCTTAGTAAACTGCTCTGGCCGATTCATGCCGGCGACGGCGAGTGTGCGAGCAGGTGTGGTGGGTTTGGTGCTGCAGGTAGCGAGATGAAGGTGGTTCAAGCGAAGGGTTGATCAGGGTGGGGAGGACGTCAAGACCAGGATCCTTTCGGCCATTTGATGCGTGTTGCACAAGACTTGCACAGCCACACTCGCCATTCATTAGTTCTGTCTCCGTGCGTCTCCATTAGCCCCGTGAGTACGCTTATCATGCCACGACACGCCGCCCCGGCCGGACTTACAATCTCGGACATCCGCTGTGCATATATTCCTGTTAAATATGTGGCTCTGTGCGCTGGCTGGGTGTCTGTTCTTGCCACTGGAGCTGAAACTCGGGGAAATACCAAGCGCCCCGGGGTGTCAAAATGGCACTGCGGAAAACGAACATGAACATGCCGGGTTGTCGTAATATTTGTTTATTTAAATAATGAAATTGTTGAACATTATGTATCACCACAACACAAAATAATAATACAGAAACATTTCAGCGATAACGCATACATCTAACAGCTTCAGTTCCTCATGTACCTCCGGCTCGCAGCCCAAGCCTCCAAAACCTTCCTATCTAACTCTTCTAGTTCCCTCCTAATCTTGCTTCCCAACTGAAGCTGTCTCATGCGTACATCTTCATCCTCGTAGTTTGCTAACGCATCCATGTTCGCGAGAAGGTCTGACAATGCCTGTTCATGTGCACGGACGGACATGTTGTCCGAAGCGTGTGATAGCACAGGAGAGGGCGGTGTACCTGGAGCCGAGGCGTCTCGAGCAATGGTATCTAGAAAGTCTAGACGTTCGGGAAAGTTGAATTTGTTGACTTCGTGTCGGAAAGCAGCTTCCATGTTGTCTAGGAGCTCCATTGGGTTGGAATGGGAGGAAAGTTTGAAGCTCGAGGAGATTTGAGCACGCTGATAGAAACATGAATTGTGTCGGTGACATGCGATAAGCCGTGTGGCAGGGGTACGTACCTGCTTCCCGGCTCGCACGTTCAACTCATCCGCAATCAACGGTTCCACTTCCTCGGTCATCATCGAGAAAGAGTCGGCCTAAGGACAAGAATATTAGCTCCTAAATTCACAGACGAAATGCCTCAACATACATCAAGAAGGGGGCGCCGACCCGCATCGGAAGAGAACTCCGTCTTGGGCGTCCTAGCAGTGGAAGGCTACATAAGAAAACAAACCTGTCAGTACATTCCGCCAAGAAACCCGTCAACCCACATACCCCAGCTTGAGCATTAATTGGCTGCTGATAGAACGCAGACCGGGAGCTATCATTATGAGAGGTACCGAAAAACGACGACAAGAGGTTGCCAAATTGGCTCCCTAAAGCTACCGCCCGGTCTCTCATTTCTTGTTCTCGGTCCTCTTCAGCCTGCATTTCACGAGCCATGCGTTCGGAGACGTCATCGTTTGGGGCGTTTTCTGAAGAAGAATTGTCTTGCGGGAGAGTCTGGACGGGTTCGACTGGGGTCGTGTTACCGTTGTCTGGCTCAAGAAGTTGAAGGATAAGGTCCTCGATACGTGGTCGAGGAGGCACCACGCGGAGAACTACATTTCCGAAAGGCGAGTACGGATTGAATCCTATTTTTCCATGGAAGGGTCAGCACCACAATCTTCGAGGACGCACGAGAAGGAACCAGACTTACTAGGTTGAAACAAACCAAACATACTAGGCGCATACACAAGCTCGACTTCATGATGGTTGCGCATCTTGGATGGTCAACGAGGTGGGAGTACGATTGAAGGGGAGGTTGTGTAGGATGAGGCTCAAGCCCCACCCCAGACCAAGCGAGTCTTTATACTTAACCGAACTGGACGCGTCACTCAGCGACGCGCGTCGGCGCTTGCGTGTCCCGCCACTCGCGCCATCCTTTTCGAGCATCTTCTCGGAAGCGCCAGGCGGTCCAAGCGCCCGAACTCAAATTCGGAACAAAGCACAATGGGATTCGTTCTGGGGCTTAGAAATACATGCATGGGTGTAGATTGGATACTTTAGGATTTATTTCTTCACAATGCTTACTACGTCTGTATGCGGGTGGTTAGTTCGGCGTCTGAGAGATGAAAGGGTTTTGAGAGTATACCTTCGTCTTCCAGGATATGATCCAGTCCTACTTTTTGACCTCGAGAGTGTTTCGCGCTGGATCCCCATACCACGGCGCTATTGAAGTAGGCAGTTTAGTAAATTCTTCTTACAAATTAGGTGAAACATGACTCACTATTTCATCTGTTTCGCAATCTCCTTATGGATAGAGTTACAAAAGTCTTCAACGGACGACTTTCCTCTCCGTAGAACGACAGGTGAACTATAATCAGGCGCAAGTCCGCGAGGCTTCGTGTACCTAGAATGGAGAATGTTAGATTGTAGCAGGAGGAAACGAAGATGCAGCTTACACTCGAACCATGTCCAGAGCCGTCCACATATCTTCAATAAGCTCGTCGATATTCATCCATTCCTTTGATGAAATTGGGCAAGAGTTTGGGATCTTATACAAGAGATCCAACTCTTCGATCGAGATTGCGTCGATCTACACAAGTAGTTGGCGTCAGCCTTGAGCGTTGGAAACGTTGCTTGGCTACATGCCTTGTTTAGGACGTAAATAGCTGGAATATAGACTCTGGGAGTAGCCATTTGATTCAAATCCAAATATTACTTTAATTATTTGAGGCGCACCTGTTTCCTTCAATGACATCAATAAGGTCATCGGCTGTAGCATCTGGTTCGCGAATGGCTACGTCGGCATTACTGATACGGAACTCAGAGAGTACGGCTTTTATAGATTCGTGGTCAAGGTTGGTAAGAGGAACAGTATTGGTGATAGCAATACCACCCTTGTCCTGTATATCCACAAGCATCAGGTAGGCCATGCGTAGATCCAGGAGATAGACAAACCTTCTTCCGTACGAGAATCTGAGGCGGTTTTTTGTTTAATCGGATGCCAAATCCTTCCAACTCGGATTCAATGACCTTCTTGTCGCCGAGAGGTTTTAAGACGTCCAGTACGATGAAAATGAGGTTACATGTTCGAGCCACTAACGGGACGAAACGGTTAGTTGGTTCGTACTTGCATATATCTACTTTGACGGACCTGCAATGACTTGTCTTCCTCGACCTCGACCATCGGCGGCTCCTTCGACGATACCGGCTGTAGAGCAGATTATAAGAATCAGAGTGTCGACTGATGGGGAGATTCATTTACGTAGATCGAGAATCTGGATAGGCGCGCCGTGCACTTTTAATGTTCCAGGAACTGTCGTGAGCGTTGTAAACTCGTATGCTGCTGCCTCCGAATGTGTCCCAGTTAACTTTGACATCAAAGTAGACTGTCAAGAAAATAAATTAATCACAATGTCGTACTGTTTATTTGAGGGAGATCTCGTGCGCACCTTTCCGACAGATGGGAATCCTACGAAACCCACTGATGCTATACCTGTTCTTGCGACATCGAAGCCTACACCTGCTCCGCCCCCTCCACCGCCAGATGGAGCGATGAGTTCACGGCGTAATTTGGCAAGTTTGGCTTTCAAGAGACCCAAATGGTAACTGAGCTATTCTTTAGTGAACTAGTATATGCGATTGTACGTCCTGGGTTTACCTTGTGGCCTATAATGTGGAGGCGAAGATAAGTAAGTACACTATTTGCGATTTTTTGGGCTACCCACCTTATTCTTCTGCGCTAGAAGATTTATTGATGTAAGTCGACGGCAGGACAACGTTGCAGGAAGAGATACATACTTCGAGCCTGTAGGAGAGAACCAGGTATCAAACCCTTGCCATATACAGATGAAAACTTGAGTACTCACCATTTCATCTTCAATCTCCTTAATCTTTTGAACGGTCGTCATGTTGGGCTAGATATATTATACAGAAGAAACGAAAAGAATTGAAGCGTTGGGTAGGTCAATGACGACTTGAAGAAATTGAAGGTCACGAGACTGCGTGTTTATTAGCTAAGACAAACCAAAGAACAAGTTCCTAATTTAGCAGTCGCTATTTGCTCTCCGTTACCAACGACGTCTCCGCAGCTCAACCTCGCAACGCCCAGCTCGTGCCACTTGACACACTCCCTTTTCTGCAACTGTTAATTGGCCTGTCGTATCTCAGCAACTCACCCTCATTTCTGTCCCAACGACATCATCATAGCCCCCTAAACCCGCACAGCACTATACCGCGGCGTATCTAGCCCCCCGGGCGTGTTCTTTCGCCGGTCGCGAGAACAGACACCAAGCTTGGCTGCTTGCTCTGTCCCATCACGAGTGAATCTTTCTCCTGAGCGTTCGTCAAGATGTGCTTCACCGGTGCCTCGTGGAAGCGCGAGGAGGTCCGAGACCATAAGGTACCTGTGCTATGGTTGGCCCTGTTCAGTGCTGATAGCTGACATGCAAACCAGTTTGACTTTATCGATACGAGGGATTATCATTCAAAGAATTTTGGTATTCGAGTACGGTATGTATTCTCCTTCGCTACGCGATGTCGCCGGCCGGCTTACACGTTTGTAGGTATATCTGGATTTATGTGCTTGTCGTCAAAGCTTTCCTCGTCTACATGTCTGATATCTTCACGGCCGTAACCATGTTGTCATCCGACGGCTGGACCAACCAGATTTACTCCAAATGTGGTACGAACTGTGCTATCAAAATTCAGTTTGACATCGCACAATGGGTTTTCCTTGGATGCATTATCTTTTCGTTCCTCCTGGTGCGTATTTTCTCTGCCTTTACCACATTTGTATTTCTAAATCAGGCTGTGCTTTTAGCTGGCGTATGAGGCCCACAAGGCCAAAAAGATTATTGCGAGTCGTGATATCTCCTATGCGTTCACCAATGTCATGGCCAACGCATATTACAGTCTTCGTACGTTTATTTACTCGTTTTTCGCTTGGAGGGTTTTAATTTAAGTTACCTATGTATAGGCTCTTACGATCATTTCTGCTTCTTCTGCCAAATCGAGAACTCGACGAAAAAGAAAGATGATTTTGCATTCTTTATCTTCTTTACCTTCAAGGGTTAGTTCCCACCGTCGCTCGCCAGCTGTTCCTGCTGATGATCTTTCAAACCAGGCTGGAAGCGTCTGTTGTTGGCCGACGGGCCCCGCCAGTCGATCAATGCCTTGGTTTTGTACTCGTTCTGGCAGGCCAAGGATGGCTCTTGGGATCCTGAAGACTACCTAAAATCAGACGAATTGCTTACTTCGGCCTTGTTCCTCACTATGATGTTCACTGTGCTCGTGTTCGCGGGTAGTCTGTTGCTATTGTTGATCGCCGCTATCTGCTATGTTCCACTTCTGTGTTATATCCAAGGGAACCTGAAGGTTAGCGCTGATTCACTCGAAACGATTGATGCGTGCTGATGGAACTGGTCCTAGGAATATTGCTGCCACAAAGTTGACAAGGTTCGTATTCTTACCTGCGAATGCTCGTCCTTTCGTTACTGAACCCCTTACCACAGCGTATCGGAGAGCTTATCAAGAGGAAGATTAAGATTCGCCAGCGGCAAGAAGCTCGTATTGCGCACAAGGAAGCGGCCGGCGACTTTTCCCATCGCAAGGACAAGAATGGTCAAGTGGTTGGTGCACCTCTTCAACCAACGCTGCCAGACATCGATATCGACGACGAGGACGTCCCTCCCGTCCGTCGTGGGCCGCCGCCGCAACAACCCCCGTACATGGGTGGGGAACAGTACTGGAACCAGGATATGAAGGGCGACGCTCATTCCATGTATTCTGGCTACGCGCCCAGTCAACAACCTCCGTATTATCATGTTCAAAATGGCCGGCCTGATTCATATTATGATGGCGCAAGCGATTATGGTTCGACCGCCCACCTCGCGCCTGGCCCGGGGCAAATTCCGCCCGTTCCTATGGGAGATCCCCGCGTGCAGGCCCCAGCCCATGGTCAGTACGGCTACGACCCGCGGTATGCTGGGTATCCGGAGCAGCCTCAGTATCCCCAGGAACACTACGCGCAAAACCAAGTTCCTCAGTACCAAGCCGGAGACCGCCGGTCGCGCGGGAGCGGCCTTGCGTACGACGAGCCGGACCATCCGGATGCGAGGCCGCCGTACCCTGATACCCAGAGCTCACAAGGGGGGTTGCCGAGCTACGATCGCCGAGGCGGGAACGATGGCGGGCACGCGGGTGGGTATGCAATGTAATTCTGAACTGTGGACAGACTTTTTGCGTCGAGTTTTCTTTCCTGTGAATAGCGTTCATTTGGCTCATTTGCTGTGTATTTTCCTTTGGATTTTTAATGCATTGGTTCGATTGCTACCTGTTGCCAACGAAATGAATTAGAGGCGGGACTATTTTCAGACAGGGGATAATTGATGATGTTGATCAGTGGTGATCATGAAAAACGCGTGGCACGCTTGTGTTTGTTTGAATTTGCAACGGGACAATACTCCGCCCCACGGGCCACGAGTCTGTATATGTAACCTGACCAACACACGCCTTCCCTACTTAGCCCCCCTTTCTGCGTCTGCCTCATTGTCTGCGCGGCCCCCACGTTATATGTTCTCCCTTTAAGCCTCGATTCTCATATACGTCGTCTTCCAGCCCCCGCATATTCATTCTATTGCCCGTGTCCGTTCATCATCCATTGCAAGCCCACCTAACGACAGACTATGGCCTCTACGAGCTCTCTCCAGTACTCCGAGCGCAGCCCATTCGCTGCTCTTCCGCTCTCGCGCTTCTACGCCGTCTCGGACTCGAATGCGCACCCCTCTTCAGCGAAGAAGTCATTCACGCCTGGCTCTGCATCGCTCAAGCGTCGCATGAGCCCAGCCACTTTTGCGAGTCCGTGCAAGAAGAGGGCTACCGACGGCGCGAAGCCTTCAACACCGGGCGGGTTTGCTGCTCCGCGTGCCCCTCGCGTCGTGTCAAAATGTCTTTTCGAGGACGTCGAAATGGACGCGGATGATTCTGGGTTTGCTGGGAGCCCTGCGATGAAGCTGAACTACGATTCTGTTCCCTCTGGTTCTGGCTCATCCTCCTCCCTCCGTGCGCCTTTCATGGCTTCTCCACTGCTGGGCGGCGCACTCTCGAGTCAATCCACCCCTTCTGCGACGCCGAAAACGCTGCGCAAGCCGGACGCGTTGACACTAGCACCATCACCTGAAATCATGTCCAATCGCACCCCCAATCGCAACGCTCCCCAGTCCGCGTCCCGCTGGATAGCCTCGAAGCCACGAGAACCGGACGCACACCATCCTGGGTTTGACGTCTACTGCGATCCTATCGGATATGACGCGTCTTCGCTGTCTTCGCCCATGTCGTGGGAGGACGACCAGAGTGTTCCCGATTTGGTGTTCGACTCGCCGAAAGAGAATAGCGCCCCTCCCCGAAGAGCAAAGCACATGCTCCCTCCTATGGCGTTCCTCAAAGATGGTCCCTCAAGTTCTCCGCTTTCGAATACCCCGAGGCGGCCATCACTACTTGCCAATTCTACGAGTGTTGACTCGCCGTGGGCACGCATGCAGCTTGGAGATTCCTCCCCTGACTTTTAGGCTTTCGGACTGTCTGTTTAAGGTATGTTTTGTTCGTTGCTTGGTTTGCCGCTGCGGCTAACGTCCCTCCGTAGTACTTGCAATGGTTGTGGCTCACGTCAATGGTTTCGCTATGCACTATCTCTACTAGGAAGACTTCTCAATCCACTGACAATGTCAATGAAACGTTCATTCACGACCTCTGATCTTTTACTCTATGCTTACCCCTTCTCACTCTGCGTACCCATATGAACCGCCTCTTCTTCTCATTCTATCTCATTAACCAATCAAGTCATATGGCCCCGCGCTATTTATACTGCTTCACTTCGTATAATATTCTTTTCTGTAGCAACTGTACAGTGTTTTTGCATCAATTGCATTGGGTTTGTTCATTGAACATTTGGGCTTGTTTGTATCGCGTCGCGCGTCTTAACATTGACTCGATTAGGAAGGTGAGTCCCAACGGAGAGGATGCAAACACGTGATCATATCAATCAAGCTTCTCCAACTACGCCCAAACTCTGACTCCAATCACATCCAAACTCTAATACATAACTCCCGCCCATGTCACAAATACGTCTCATTGTAAACACCCTTTGTATGGAATACGACCCAAGCGCCTTGTCAATTGTCTGTTTCCCGATTGATACGCGTTTGTCAAAAGGCGGGGTAAGAAGACAGCTCAGACGGCGGCAAGCTTTAAAACAAGCCCAGGCGTGGACCGGCCAGACATAGGATCTACGACAAAAGGTTTTGACGTTCCTCCGAACTGACAGGAATATGTGATATAACCAAACATGGCACAGTCCAAAATAAACATTCACTTACCTTCCAAACTATACCCTGATCGCCAGGGGAGAGTCTGAACCTTCGGACTATGGCAGCGACGACGACCTCTGTAGGAACCTTAGAGACAGTGCAACTAAAGGTACTTGCTTTGACTTACTAGTCTCCAGCAACGCGAACTAGGGTTCGGAAGTTGTGTCAGAAGTGATCTACCCACACCCGGCACGTTCTAACCATACCTTGTATGCACTGTTCCAAACAATCCAATCGATCAATCAGACCGCCGGCTCGGCTTGAATCACAGTACTCACATGCAGGAATTGGATCCCCCAAGAAAGGACATCCTTGAAGATACACCCGAACCGTCACCCCCGCCCTTCTGGACGCTGAACAAAAATCGACCACTCACAGGTTCGAGTAAACGCCCGGAACGCGGGCGTCGGCGACCTGCGTTGGCAGCGGCTTGAGCCATCTGTACGGATCCCATTCAAGAGCATCACTTCCCCATGTGTTTTGATCTCGGTTCGCAGCGCGGAGGCTGAGCATGACGAGTGTTCCCGCGGGCACGGCGAGTTCCGTTGATGGGTTCTTGTCTGTTGTCGGAACGCGAAGGGGAATCACCGTGTCGCGGGAAGCACTACGGAAGGGTTTCGTGTAAGCCTTGATGATCACGAACTAAGGCGAGATGCGCATACACTCGTTCAACTACGGAGACGGGCGGGTGCTAGCGTTGATTCGACAAATAGATTAGGTTATGATTATGTAGCGTTCGTGTTGATGTACATACCAAGCGCAGAGTCTCCTTGATGACTGCCTCAAGGAGCGGGAATGCTTCCAAAGTCGTGTAATCCGGATCTTCCAATGAGCATTGAAGTACCTCGTTCCTCAGGTCCTCTTGTATGCTCGGATGCTCGGCAAGCATTTGAAAGATGCACGCCAGAGCACCGCTGTCAAACGCATACATCTCACATTCGGGTTCCACGACGAAACTGAAAACACATACCTGGTAGTATCGTGCCCTGCAAATATCAGCGTACTATAATCGAAATGTATAAGCACTATATCCATGTTCCTAGCTCTTTGGTGATGACGCACTTCAGTTGGCCTAGCATTTCTTCCTCTGATATCTTTTCTTCCGCGCTAGCCTTTTCGTTTGCTTGAACTAATAAGCCTCACATGGTCAGGCATCCCAAGTCAGGTACCAACACAACGCTGAACTTACGCATAAGTGTGACGACATCCTTTTCCGTTATACCCGAGCCTTCTGCACTATGGTTGTACGCTAACGCGGCCTTCTTCTGTTCGAATATCTGTAAGGCTTGCTCATGCTGCACGTCGACAATGGACACCAGCTGTTTGATCGCTTTGCTTGGAACTCGCGTAATGACTGCCCGCCGGAACCAGGCTGGTCCTGAAGAAACTGTCAGCTCTGTTCATGTCTTCAGATCATACGCACCAATCTTGTACAATGTGGGCATGATGGGCCGGAGAATTACGAGTGAGAATAGTGCCGGGCTAAATGCAGCGTAATAGAGTCAGTTGTATTTACGCAACGGACAATATCAAAAAACAGTCACAGGAGATGCTGAATCGCCCTGCTATATTCGCTATCCACCCCACTCAGCGTTTGGAAATCGTGACCCATTCCGCCTTGACCTATCATTCAAGCGTCATCAGTGTTTTGTGTATCCCATGTGGATGATACCACTGATGTCTGAATAACTTGCCGACGGCATCCAAGGCGCTGCGGTGGGCCCACTCGAACATATCGATGTTGGCAACTTCAGCCCCTTGCTCTTTGATTTCATGCTCGATTCCAGCAACGAGCTAGGACCATGTCAGTTACTTGGGGTACTCCTGAAATGGGGTGTCTACCTTGTGTGATATAGCTTGAAAGATAGGTAGCTAAGGAAAATATCGGCAAGAGAGAGATACACGCGAGGCGGACTGAGGGAACCGAAGGCTGTGCACTATATTGGTTGGACTCTTACCACTGAATTACATCCCGCGCCTCCGTCAGCATTTCACCACTCCGGGCTCGTGATTTCGACCACTCACTTTCTCGCAATGTAGTTGAATTGAACAGCGGGGTGAGCAACTTCTCTGGGCGTTAGAATACCACTCGTTGGGGAGGAACCAGGAATCTTTCGCGTACTTTGCGTTGGGCCTTGTGTTTAACGCCTGCGCGTAACGACGGTGTCAAAGAGCATATATCAACTGAATCCAAGAATCGGCCTACCTTTGGAACCGAGTAGGCCAGGTCCTAGTATCATGTTCAAGTTTCTGGAAGATATTCAAGTCTCGTATAGCTAAGATTAGAACGGCATACGTACGCAACATAGCTTTCAGTCCTCTCGAAGCCATTCTGCTCCTTCAGAAGTATCTCCCCCATTACATACGGGTCATTGATATAAAGACGAACACTCTGTTGGGGGAAGTACGATCAGTTCATCGACGAGTATACCAGCCATTTAACCTTCGCTCACACCAAATACCCCATAGATTTTGGCTACCGGGCCATATTGGCCAAGCGAGTCATGAAACTGAAAAGCCGTATTGGGGTTGTATAACGACGGTATATGTCCTTTTGGTTTTTTGAGCAAGCCACACCGCAGTTCATACTTAGTAGCCAACCTTTGCTCCATTTTTCCTGTGGGGGGCCTGGCAGAAATGTTAGACTACGACGTTTGCGTGTTCGATGCCATTTCCGTATTGCTGCTATGCCAAAGTAAACCATAGCAATCACCGAGACATAAGTAGAGAGGCTCATTGGATGCATGTTGAATTTTCTTGTTCGAGTGAGAGGTTGGAATGTGGCTGGGTGAGGGTTGAGAATGCCCGATTAGCTTGACCCAGCATATAAATAATCACCATTCGGCCATCTGCTCTGTTCCGAGACCATCCCATCCCATTGGGCGCACAAAATCTGACCAAGCACCAAAAGTAGGTTACAGTGATTGCAAAGTCTCGTTCTGGGAAGCATTTCTCCTTGCGGTGTACGAATTCAAAAGCGAGAAAGGTTAAAGACGCCCGGTGTTGTCTGATAGAAAGCACGAGAATGTCGTGTACTGTGTGGACATGCAACGCACCAGCAAACACCGGCGCAACGCTCCCAGTGGTTCTAGGCTAGCTATAGGCCTGGTCAAATATCTATATTTCTCGACTACAATGTAACTATCTGAATTAAAAAGCTGGGCGGGCAGATATATTGAGCATTTGAGTTGAGTGCTTATGCAAACGAGTGAATGCACATACCGGACGTCATTGCCTCATGGCTTGAGCAGCTTGTCTAGTTGTTTGCACCCTGCTGTTCCCCTCACGCAGAGTACCGTTCCGTCGTTTGAGCCTCCCTCAGCGTCAGGGATTACACACTTGATATCCTCTGCAGCAGGGCACGGGCATAATACGGGGCTCGAAACGCACACGAGCGTGTCGGGACATAGATATTGGCTGCATGAAACTGTGCATGTTACTGCATGAGCTACAATTGAGAACACACAAATGAGGGTTACTGACTAGCATCTGCTTGTTGGGTCCACATAGATCCCGAACTAGCTCGTTGCTGTTGTTGCTGTTGTCTCTGTTGCCCACCACCAAACATATTCTCAAAGAAACCTCCGCCGAATTGAGCAAATGCAACAGGCAAAAATGTTATTATGACATATAGGGCGAGCATTTCGTCGGTTCCTCCAATATAATTTGGTTAGAGGATAGACAGCGCAAAGGAGTGACGTGGAAGAGCAATTCACGCGAGCGGTCACGTGGCGCTGCTTTACCGCTGACCTAAACATCAACCATCCAGGGTCCGGTAAAAGATTGAATTTGATGAGTCTTAAAAGATCTTCATTCCATTCATCCGCTCTCAAAGTACAGACGCCCCCAGCTTATTTGTCATCTCTTAGGGGTAGAAAAACAGTAAAATGGCGGCGTGAGTTGCTTTCATTCCTCCCTCTAACTCTACTGGATTATATGTATAATACCTGCAACAGTCCAGTTCAACCAGTGCTGCACTCGGGTGTGGGCAAGCTTGTCAAAGCTGATGGGATTGCTGCTAAAGTAAGAGAACGAGATACTCAAAGGCGTATCGTACTATATCAATTACCCCTTTTAGTTCCGTGCAGACATCGAACAGGCTCTCACCGACCCCTCGGCTCGTTCACGAAAACCTCAGCTGCTTGGAATACTTTCAACATCTTCGGCCCCGTCTAGGTCCTATGCACAATTCACAAAGAAGACATGCGAGGCAATTGGCGTTGAGTTTGTCCTGAAGGAAGTGGGTGGAGCACTGGATGGTGGGGTGGATGGAGAGGGTGTCGAGGAAGCAATAATTGAAGCAAACGAAGATTCAAACGTCGACGGCATTATGGTCTACTACCCTATCTTCGGGGGGTCACAGGTGCGTATCAATGGCACTATATAACTTAGCTGCTTGCTGAGCAAATGTTTTAACAGGACCATTATCTTCAACAAGTCGTTTCTCCCTTCAAGGATGTCGAAGGACTTCATGTCAAGTTTCACTACAACCTATACCATAACATAAGGTGCGATGGGTGTTTTCTTATGATAAATTCTAACTCACACGCACGCAAGATTTATTCGCCCTCAGTCACTTTTAGGCGTTCCAGGGCCCGCCCAGTCCCCAGCTGCTCCAACATCCATAACCGACGATGCCCCCGAAGGATTTGCCAAATCCATCATTCCCTGCACACCTCTGGCGATTGTCAAAGCTCTCGAGTCCGTGGGTGTCTATAATACCATACTGGATTATGGTGACCGCGCATACGGACGCACTGTCACAGTCATAAACCGCTCGGAGGTCGTCGGCCGTCCGCTCGCGGCGCTACTCGCCAACGACGGTGCGCGCGTCTTTAGCGTTGACATCGACAGCATACAAGAATATACCAAGCGCCCTGTCGTTCAAGTCAACGGAACCGAGAAGGTGAAACGATACAACCCTAGGCACGTCGTGCATCCGTGCACTTCGTCTTTGGAGCAGTGTCTGGCGATTTCAGATGTCGTTGTATCGGCTGTTCCAAGCGCGAGCTACAAGGTGCCCACGGCCTGGCTGAAGGATGGATGTATATGTGTCAACGTTGCGAGTGAGAAGAATTTCGAGAAGGACGTTAGGGAGAAGGTAAGCATAATACGAATATATGCGGGAGATTACTAACCAATTTACCAAGGCCTCGCTCTACATGCCGGCAGTAGGGAAGATTACACAAATGATGTTGCTGCGAAACCTGTAAGCACACTCTAAACTAGTAGTCAATGTATGAGTTAACTTTTTAGCAGTCTACGGCTATGTCACTACCGCGAGCTACTCGAAGGTCCCGCAACCCCGTCCAATGTGACTACCACCGCACCCAATTCGTGAATGGATCAAAGGTTCTAAGTAGACGCAAGCAAGTCCAAAGCGCGTAATAGAGATGTATGGTGTTATTGCCTAGCGTGTATGATGCAATGTATTGAATTATCTGTCTAACGCTTACAATAAGTAACATGCACCACAGCAAAGAAAGTCCCGATGATTTGTGTATTTGAGAGACGAAACAATAGGCCAATAAATGCACGCCAAGGTTTCAAATGTTAATTAGGAGCCTGTGCCCAAGAACGACGATTGGCGGGGGTCGAAGCTCCAGACGTGATTGGTGTCATGGGAGTCATTGGTGTGGCGGCTCCAGACGGGGCGGGATCATCGACCAAAAACCTTACCCGGTGACGATGAAGCTGTCCACGAGTTTAGCACTTGTGACAGGATACATAAATTAGTCTACGAACCTGTGGAAGCTTGGGGAATAATACGAATAGTAAAGCTGAAAAGTTGACCGCGAAAAGCCAAGGATTATAATGTGTGAAATGGGTTGAGAGCAAGAACCTGGGCCAGCCAGGCAGTTAGATAATGACAAACGCTGGGGTTTTAAAACTTACAATGCAATTGGCATCGTAAAAAGCCATTTTTTGGCTGGCGTATATTGGGCACCCTCGTCAATTTGTTCCCACATCGTCAAGTCATCGTACGCTCCACCGTGCAGATCGGGATCAAATGGGACGCCAGTAATACCGTGAAACATTATATAGGAAATCTGAAGAGCACGTCAGCCGCGTGCGCAGTCACTAGCCGAAGACACAACGCCTACCAGAAGGTATCCCAAGTTTACAATCGTCCAGCTCGCCTCCTGCGTTACACCCGGCAATACATCAATAATGACCTTGGCAACCAAGGTCAATATAGGGTGTATAATCCATGCGCCTGTAACGCGTCAATCATCCAGCGAGCTCTTCATGCCAATAGTAAGAGAATACGTACCTTTTCCGTCAACCCAATCAGAGTTTCTGTTTCGATACACGCTTTGGTCAAGGACCTCTTCAGCGCCATCGCCACCTACCTCCTGTACGGCAACAATGCTCGAGGAGCGCGCGCGGCCCTTTGAAGCGGAACTTAACTTGGAGGAAGAAATAGTGATGGGAGGTGGAACGCTGCTCCGAGTCGGTGAAGACATCGTTTTGGCGTTTCAATGGAATCAATCGAGCTTTTACTATATGACAAGGAGTTGCGTGTGAGCCGGAAACTTTATCCGCAGCAAAGTGACGGGGAACGGTTGGTCAGATAGCCCGAGCCCGAGAATGTGCACTTGGCTAAATAGATCCTCGGCCGCCTTTCGGGCAGCATCGCCTTGTGTTAGCAGCGGGTTCAAGAAACATTCAACGGAAATGACTTACAAAATAGCTCGTGGTGCGATTTTATGGAAGATGGAAAACGTAAGGTGTCTCCGACGCAAGAGTGAGCTGAGACTTGACGTGGTCACTTAAGCGCCCATCACTGGCTGCTATCACGTGATAACCGCCGCATGTGGCTGGTGGCTGGCTTTCTGGTTGACCTCTTTACCACCCCACCCCACCAAGAACCCAAACTTCAGCAAATCCATACTTTCTGGATTCTGGATCCCTAAGTTAATTAGCGCAATCGTTTCATTCTGATGGGTCAAGCAAACTCGAATCTCCAGCCTGAGTTGCAGCTGCAACCAGGCACGTACCGCATCGTTAGCGGTCTCACCGGTACAGCCATACAGGTTTCTGAGCATGATCACAGCAAGGTTGTTGCATGGGAGAAGCATGATGGCAAGAACCAGCAAGTGAGTGGCCGGGGATAATGAATGACGTAGATCATCATTAACAGCATCTACAATCAGTGGTTTGTCCAAAACTCTGGAGGCGGATACAAGCTTAAGAACTGCCAGCACGGATTTTATCTAGCTGTTCCAAGCACCGATATCCATACTCTAGTTTATGCCAGTCGATTCCCAATGACGTGGGTGTTGCTCAAGTCGGGCGATTGCTACATGTAAGCACAAACGAACGTTAATTCGGACCGTGTCACTAAGTAAAAGCAGCGTTCAATATGCCGACAATAACCGGGTGCTGGATCTTCACTTCGGCTGGGCATCAAACGGCAATGAGGTGCGAGGTAGTGACATTGTGACATGATAGGATAACGTATGTCTCCGTTGCGGCTATTGGTAGATACATATCTGGCCTGCCGACAGTAACGGGAACAAAACCTGGCGGTTTGAACGCATAAGGTTTAGATCATTTAACATCTTTCTATCTGTATACTAGGTTTCTTACTGACGAAACGTAGTGACGATTCAGGCGAAGAGCTTCCCGAAGTCTTCCGCAAAGAAGGAAGTCGTCTGAAACAAGAGCTGGACACCAAGAACCAAGAACTGGTGGAGATGAGGAAGAAATTAACTGAGAAGGACCAATCTTTGGTCGAAAAGAGTTCTGTACTGTCTCGTCAGGAGGCCACCATTCGTCAACTGGAGCAGGATCTCAAAGCTAAAGCAGAAGAGCTTGCCCAAGTTCGCCAAGCAAACAGCGAGAACCTCCAACTACGCAGCCAACAGATTCAGCTACAGAGCGAATTGTCACAGCAGCAAGCTGAGACTGCTAGCTTGCAAGGGAAAATGGATAGGTTTGAATACCTCATGGCGCAGGTAGGTAAATTGGATTGTATTTAACCATCGTGATGCTGATCAAATCTCTTAAGATGATGAAGAAGGACGAGGAGAGGCTTGCCAATATACCTTAGCTTGGCTCGGTCCGATGTCTTTACGCAGTTTTCCTCGGCGGTTTATCATGTTTTTCTCTTCTACCAGCTGGTGCCTGCCAACATACAATTGCGTTAGACCTGAGACTCTGAGAGGTTATTTAAGCGCCTATCGCTTGTTTGAGCCAGGTGACCGTGACCTTTAGTAGCCGGTGGCTGAGTATCTGGTTCCTATCTTGCCACCTCACTTGAAACATAGGCTTGGGCAGCTCTGTATACCCCGAATCAATCATATAGTACGACAGCTCACGAATCTACCTATCATTAATGGATCAAGCAAATTCAAGTTTTCGTCCTGAGCTGCAACTGCAGCCAGGCAGGTACCGCATTATTAGCGAACTTACGGGTACAGTTATGCAGGTTTCGGAACATGATTACAACAAGGTTGTGACTTGGGAGAGTTACGAAGAAGAAAACCAGCAAGTGAGCAGGTCAACGTGCGTCTAGAGCAGCTTGCTACTAATGACGCCTACCATCAGTGGTTTGTTCAGAAATCAGGAGATGGATACAAGTTCAAGAACTGCCGACATGGAAATTACCTCGCTGCCCCAAACAGCGACCAGGGTACTCGAATCTACGCTAGCCGGTTCCCGATAGCCTGGATGCTGCTCAAGTTGGGCGATTGCTACCTGTACGCACCATCCGACCCAAAGTTGGATTTACTTGGTTAATGCAGAGACAGAGTTCAGTATCCTGGTAATGATCGAGCGGTAGACATTCACGGGGCTGGAAAACAAACGGCAATGTGGTCTGCGTCAACAGCTCGTTAGCTCGATAAGCCGGTTTATTCTTCCTTTGCCATTTTTTACGATGCATCTATTCCCCATCGGCGACCATCAGTCCAATCAGTTCAAAACTTGGCGATTTGAACGCATTGGGTTTGTGTTATCTTTCTGTTCAAAAGTGGGTTTCTCACCGACGAAATGTAGTAGTGACACTGGTGAGGAGTTAACCGAAGCCTTTCGTGAGGAGGTGGAGCGTCTCAAGCACGAGTTGGTGGGGGCGAGAAATGATATGGCTCAGAAGGAGCGAATGCTGGCTGAGCAGGAGGGCATCATTTCTCAGCTGCGCCAGCAACAGGACGAACTAAAGCACGATAATGCCAAATTGCAAGGGAGAATGGAAGGGATCGAGTACGCTATGGCACAGGCAAGAGCAACTAGACATGTTGTGATCTTCTACTATTATAACGCTGACCAAATCGCTCAAGATGATCAAAAGGAGCGAAGAGAGGTTTGCCAACCTACCTTGAACTAAATCTGTTTCAACATCTGGGACAATTTCTGTTAAAATTCAATTGTGTTTATTATTCTTCGTCTATTTCTGTTATTCGCGGTCCACCAATGGAACCGCTCTATATCACGACGACCGCCGGTTTCAAACGTTCTGGCGGTGTTTTCGAAAACTCAAGCGCGTGCAACTGTGTAGTACCCGGGCGCAAGGTTTTTAATACGATAGTAGAGTGGAAATTGAGTTAATAACAAGGGAGGAAGTCGCAAAAGTGACAAGCCGTAATCCACTTGGTATTTATTGGGTGTCAAATCAAAAACAAAGGAAGTGAGCCTTCCACCTGGCACTATAAAGAGCCCAGGGCGGATACATGCATATACGAGTCACAAACAGGGAAAGGCAGTGTGGGCAAGTCGACAAATCACCAAACAAATCTAAGACGAAATGAAAGGCAACAGAAAAGCCCCAGTACGCATACACCCACGTACCGACGGTGTTCCGAGCTTTACAATGGGTGGTTGTGTCTGAGCTAGCGACAAGCAGATCGGTCGTAGTCTCACTTACCCCTCCTCTAAAAAACATCATAAACTGACATTGCTCACATCTTGGATCTAGCTTTATGAGATTGCCTAACAACAATATAGTACAGTATACGCACTTGTGCTAGAACTTTGAGTGGCGACCCGGGCAAGCGCCCACCGCTCGTGTGAGCCACGCGGCTATGATCATCAGTGGCTAGTTACTGAGCATTCGGCTGATATCTTACCACCTCAAGCATTAGTAGTCTCTACACTCTCGAATTATTCGCACCTTGGTACTGCTTAAAAGGCTACCTATATTCAATGGATCGAGCATACCCAAATTTTCGGCCCGAACTACAGCTACGACCGGGCAGGTACCGTATCATCAGCGAACTCGCGGGCACTGCCATACAGGTTTCGGAACACGATCATAACAAGGTTGTCACTTGGGAGAAGCACGAAGGGGAAAACCAACAAGTGAGTAATGGGCACACCGTCCAGCGCAGCTGGCTGCTAATGATGCCTACCATCAGTGGTTTGTTCAGAAGTCGGGGAGTGGGTACAGGTTCAAAGATTGCCAGCATGGACATTATCTAGCTGTCCCAAGCACCGACAACCACGCCCTAGTTTATGCCAGTCGATTTCCGACCACCTGGGTGTTGCTCAAGTCGGGTGACTGTCACATGTAAGCGCGATTTGATTTGGGGATTGGTTGGGTTTGCTCACACAATGATAGAATACAGTATCCCGGTAGTAAGCAGGTGTTCGACCTCCATTACGGCTGGAAAACCAACGGAAACGAGGTATGAATCAACGGCCCGTCGACTCAATAAGGTAGTTCAATAACCCTTTGGTACTCGTAGATACACTTATGGCACACTGGGGGGGATAACAACACAACTTGGCGACTTGAATGCATAGGGTTCGTGCTATTTTGTCGTATACAACCCCGTTGAATTGCTGAAAAGAATACAGTGATGATACTGGTGAGGAGTTACCTGAACCCTTCCTCAAGGAAATCGACCGTTTGAAACAAGACTTGGTGGAGATGAGAAAGGACATGACCCAGAAGGATCGAATGCTGGCCGAGCAAGCCGAGTTACTATCCCGCCAGGAATCGACCATTCTCCAGTTAGGGCAAGATCTCAAGTCTAAATCAGAAGAGCTTTTTCAAGTCCGTCAAGGGAACGAGGAGACTATTCAGCTGCGTAAACAACAGGCAGAACTAAAGGACGAACTGTTGCAACAACAAGCTGGTGCTGCTAGCTTACAAGGGAAAATGGATAGGATGGAGCACTTTATGGCGCAGGTAAGTATTATGAACTGTACTCTCTTAGGGTTGCAATGCTAACCAGATATCTAAAGATGATGAAAAGGGACGAAGAGAGGCTCGCTAACGTGCCTTAAACTCAATCGAGCTCAATACTTCTGTAATCTCCGCTCAAATGCTCTCATATTTTTAGTTATCATAACGGTGACCTGCCAATGTAGGTGCTGCGTATCAATGTGATCACCAGTTTCAGGAAACTTGTTATGTTTTTGGAAACTCGAAGGCGCGAGTACTCAGCAAAATCCTGCTAAGTTCCGGAGCGCTTCGGAACTTAGCTGGCGCTGACCAAGCACCTAAGCTGATGGAAAGTGGTGATGGGAGGCTTGCCAACATACCTTAACCTAGACCAGTCCGAAATCCACGTACGAATTACATTAGGAGCTCTCTACAAGCCGATATCTGCTAATATATAATTGTGCTGTGACTCTGAATAGTGACCCAACCACCTGTTGCTCGTTTGCGCCACGTGATTATAGTTGATGGGGCTGGGTTTTACTGTCTCACTCAGAACCAGGCTATGGCAGCTTTGTGCACCCCCCAAATCCATCCCATATCAAGACAGCTTCAGAATATTCAATGGATCAAGCATATACGAAATTCCAGCCCGAACTACAACTACAGTCAGGCAGATATCGCATCGTCAGCGAAATTGCGGGTACACTCATACAGGTTTCGGAGCATGATTATAACAAGACCGTGACTTGGGAAAAACATGAGCGGGAAAATCAGCAAGTGAGTGAATGAGAATGCTTTTGAGCGCGGTTTAGTTTTAAGGACGTTCGCCATCAGTGGTTTGTCCAAAAATCCGGAAGTGGGTATAGGTTTAAGAACTGCCAGCACGGACATTACCTAGCTGTTTCCAGCACCGATAACGGTACCCTGATCTATGCTAGTCGGTTCTCAATGACATGGGTGTTGCTCAAATCGGGTGTTTGCCACATGTAAGTAATATTAGATGCACAGTTAGGTTTGCCTTGCTAACAACATGACAGGATACAGTATCCCGGTAGCAATCAAGTGCTAGATCTTGGTTATGGCTTGAAACATAATGGCAATGAGGTGTGAATCAACGGCTCGTCAACTCGATAAGCCAGTTTATCTTTCTTTTTGTCGCTTTCCGCAGATCCACCTGTGGCCCACCGGCATAAATGAACAGTTTAAAACTTGGCGATTTGAGCGTATTGGGTTTGTGCTATCTTCCTGTTCGAAAGCTTGTTTTCTTATCAGCGGAACGTAGGGATGACACTGGTGAAGAATTACCCGAAGTCTTTCGCGTCGAGGTGGAACGTCTGAGACAGGAGGTAATAGAGTTGAAAAGGGATGTGACCCAGGGGAACCGAATGTTGGCTGAGCAGGAGGTCACCATTTCTCAGCTGCGCCAGCAACGGGACGCCTTAAAGAACGATAACGCTAGGTTGCAAGGGAAAATGGACGGTATCGAGTACGCTATGGCGCAGGCAAGTATAACTTACCATGTTGTAGCCTTCCAAGCTTGCAGCGCTGATCGAATCGCTAAAGATGATTGAAAGGAACGAAGAGCGGTTTATCAACCTGCCTTGAACCGAATCTATCCCAATATTTTAGGCAATTTTTACTAAATTCCACGTTGTGTTAATTTTCTATTTCTACTAGCTGTGGCCTACCAATATAGCCGACATATACCATGGCAGTCACCAGTTTCAGACATTAGATCGAGCGACTGTACAGTACCTTAGACTGTGTCTGGAGGTCAACGGACTGGTCGTTGCCCTTCTTTATCTCTCTACTGTAACAGCAGCACAACATGAGATTTCATCTTTGATCCGGCTTTATAATTTTTCCTCTCAACACTGTACACAGTTGTGTTAGATATTTGAATGGCGATCCGAGCAAGCGCCTGTCGCTTGTCTGAGCCACGTGGCTATGATCGTAAGTAGCTGGTGGCTGAACATCCTGTTGATATCTTACCATCTCATCCAGAATCCAAGCCGCGGTAATCATTACACTCCCGAATCAATTGCACATTAAAACAGCTCAACAAGCAACTTATATTCAATGGGCGAAGCGTACTCAAATTTCCGTCCCGAACTGCAGCTGCAGCCAGGCAGATACCACATCGTTAGCGGCATTGCGGGCACGCTCGTACAGATTTCGGAGCATGATTATAGCAAGGTTGTCACTTGGGATAAACACGAAGGAGAAAATCAGCAAGTTGAGTTAATGTGTGTACCTTCTGGCGCAGCTTGCTTCTAATAACCTCCGTCGTTAGTGGTTCGTTCAGAAATCGGGGAGTGGATACAGGTTCAGAGATTGCCAGCATGGACATTACCTAGCTGTTTCGGGCACCGATGACCACGCCCTAGTTTACGCCAGCCGATTTCCGACCACCTGGGTGCTGCTCAAGTCGGGTGATTGCCACATGTAAGGGCGATTTGATCTGAAATTTAGTTTAGTTTGCTAACGCAATGACAGAGTGCAATACCCCGGTAGTAAGCAAGTGTTCGACCTTCACGGTGGCTGGAAAACTAATGGCAACGAGGTACGGATATATGACTTATTAATTAGACCGGTTAGTTTAGTTTTCCTTCATCACTTCCCACAGATACACCTATGGGGTATCGACAAGCACGGAAACAAAACTTGGAGATTCGAACGTATTGGGTTCGTAGTTTTTCTATTCAATAGTTGATCAGTTTACCAGTAAAATATAGTGATGATACTGGTGAAGAGTTACCTGAAACCTTCCGTAAGGAGATGGACCGTCTGAAACACGACTTGGCGGAGGTGGGGAAAGACGTGGCTCAGAAGGATCGAATGCTGGCCGAGCAGAGAGCATTGGTATCTCGTCAGGAGGCCATTATTCGTCAATTGCAGCAGACTGACGCAAGTGACTTACAAGGGAAACTATATAAGATTGAACAGTTTATGGCGCAGGTAAGTGTAACATATTGTGTTCATCTACTATTGTAATGCCAATCGAATAACTCCAGATGATGAAAAGGGACGAAGAGAGGTTTACCAACATACCTTGAACTGAATCCACCACAACGTCTTGAGCAGTTACTTACTGTTTAAATGCTATTGTCTTACTAGCTCTATCAGCAGGAAATTGTTCATATAAGTGTCACATATCAACCCGACCATGAATTTTAAACATTCTGTTTTGTGTCAGGAAACTCAAAAGCGTGAGCAACTAGACAGTACCCGGGGTGGCTGTGTCTGGGCGGGTGGCAAACGAACGGGTCGTGCCCTACTCCATTCTCCTGAAACAAATTACACAATCCTCAATCGCTTACATTTTGTTCGACTTTTCAAATGGTGAATCCCCCATATGCGCTCCTTCCAAAGCCGGGTACATACCATATCGCGAATCTAGCCGCCGGTAGCTCGGTCATAGAAGTACCACCCTACAACCAAAATCGAGCGGTCAGCTGTGGAAATGGGGGCTGGGCAAGTAAACCACACCAAAAGGTACTTTTTCAATGCACGCTTTTGAGTTTTGCACTAATCATGGGGTAAAGTGGTTTCTTCAACGCTCGGGGCGTGGCTATAAATTCAAAAACTGTCAATACGGTGTTTACCTCGCTGCGTCAAGCAGCGAAGAGGGCACGGTGGTCGGAACCAGTAGTGTTCCTACGATATGGACGCTGATGAGAACGCATTCTGGATATGTGTAGGTGTCTAGCAGCTGTCAGAATACAGCTATGTGACTAACCCATCCTCGCCGCTATGCTGTATAGGATTCAGTATGGTGACGAAGACAGAATCATCGACTTGCATTGTGGTTTGACCATGCCCGGTAACGTCGTAGGTAATAATCTTGAATTCTCTATGATCTTCCTGATTCCCTAAAACAGTTGCTCTTGTGGAAATCGCTTGATTGCCCGGACTCGCGGAGATGGCGGTTTGAATTTATGAGGTCAGCACAGATTGCCTCGCTGGTGCTGTGATAACTTATACCGGGGAGGGGGAATTAGTGATGATACTGGCGGAGAGATAGCCGAGCCTATCGAGGATACAGTCAATCTCCTGGAACAGCAGCTGGATGCCAAAACGGAGCAACTCACGTTGAAAGATGGAGAGCTAGCAGCGAAGGAACAACAATTAGCCGAAAAGGAACAACAGTTGGCTGAGAAAATGGGACAGCTTGCTGTGAAGGACAAGGAATTGGCGGTGCAAGCTAATCTACTCGCTCAGCAGAACCGCTTGGAATTATTCCAAACTGCGTTGATTGAACAGAGTCGAAAACTGGATGAGCAGAGTCGAAAGCTGGATGAACAGAGTCGGAAATTGGATGAACTCGCTCAGGTACGCAACTGTTGACCGATTGGTCGATATAAGTGGACCCGAACTTGCTACATTTCTGATTCCGCTGTAAATTCAAAGACGATGAGTCTCGAGCACAGGAGGGCAAACAATGCTGTATAAAGGAAATTAAAACATAAATCTTTATATTGTATGATCAAAAGGCGGCGAGGCCATCTTGAAGTTAGTTCTTTAGTTTCAGCATTGGCGGCCCAAGCACATGTGCGCCACGAATGGTATTCAAATAGTTTCACGTGATTGCCCCTATCTAAGCCGCCCCTTGAATTGGTCGTCATTGTTAGGCGGAGACTCGCCATCGTCGCTGACACTTGGGTATTGCACCATTATATATTCGTCTTGATTTCTGAGGCCCATACTCGTGGCCTTTGGTGCAATGAATCTTGCTCGTCACTCAATCACCGCCACCGCACCAACCCGCATCCTTGACGCTCGTTTCGAACCCAATTCACGGATCTTCACGACATGTACACCAGGAGGATTTGCAGTATATAACACTTGGCCGCTGAAGCTGCTTCGGAAAAGAGGTATGTGACCCATCTTTTGTAGGTGTTGGCTTATATTAACGGTAGGACTCACCAGACGTCCCCGCTGATGCCGGCACGCTCGCCTTCGTGCAGCCTATGCATGCCTCGTCATTGCTTTTCCTAGTCGGCGGTGGGCGAGCTCCCCTGTATCCTGCGAACAAAGTTATCCTATGGGATGCCGTTGCTCAACGTGAGGTTGCCGAGCTCGAGTTTAGGGAACGTGTCCGCGGGCTTGCTACACGACGGGGCTGGCTCATAGTCGCACTCAAACGCAGAGTAGTGGCATTTGAGGTCGGAGCCCGCGTAGTTCGTCGTGGTGAATGGGAGACCGCCGAGAATGAGCGCGGTGAGTGGTGAGTCGTCGGTCGGCCCGTTGCTAGCTGTGCTGACCCGTATCTTGTCGGGGGACCTTGGGATGTGTTGTGCGTCTGGTTCGAATCCACCTAAATCATATGGTATTCTCGTATGAATTACAGGTCTAATGGCACTCGCAACGGCTCCTGATTCAACGATGCTTGCGATTCCTGGCCGACAGGCGGGCCATGTCCAACTTATCACGCTTCCCCCATGCCCTCATCCAGCACCACCCAACCCTCCACCGAACATTCCTCCCACACCCAAGCCACCGCCAACACCTCTTGGCCCCGACATTCCCCTTGGCCCGAACAAACAATCCGTGGCGATCATTGTGGCGCACCAAACTAAGCTGTCGGCCCTCGCCCTCACCGCCTCGGGACGACTACTTGCTACCGCATCTCAGCGTGGAACGTTGCTTCGAGTTTGGGATACGCGCAGTGGGGCCAAGGTTAGGGAGTTGCGCCGTGGAACGGATCAGGCCGACATTTATGGATTGGCGTTTCGCGGTGATGAGCGGGAAGTGTGTGTCTGGAGCGACAAGGGAACTGTACATGTATTCAAACTAGCTCGCCAAGGAGAAGCAGAAGGCGCAAAGTAAGTTACCAATGGTTTTGCCGGGCCAATTAGGGCTAACACGGGTGGAATTAAATAGGAATCGACAGTCGTTCTTTTCCCCTCTCACGCCATTTGTACGTCTGCCAAAGCTCTTCACATCCGAATGGTCCTACGCACAATATCGCCTTCCCGCTCAACCGCCGTCAAGTAATCTCGCCGCACTTAGCACGCAAGCCACCGACCCCACAGCTGACCGAATCGACGAAGAGCGATGTACAGTCGCTTGGATCGAGGTGCCCAGTACCGCGCCTGCGCTGCCATCTCCTTCACCCATTTCGCCGGCCAAACCTAGCAAAGCGACTAGGTCTACCTCGTCGCATCCCGTAAAACCGATCGCGACACCACCTGGGCCAGCTCCAATGACAGAGTACCAGCTCGTGGCGCTCACGTATTCTGGAGGATGGTATCGGCTTTCTTTGCCTCCTGCTGCGGGTGCAATTACACCAGGCGAGACTCGACCTGGAACGCCTACCGGGGGAAGACCTGGCGGATCAGTATTATCGAGTTCACCCAAGGACGCTTCAGTCTTGTCCGGCATAGGGTGGCGGGGCAAAGGGACTGAGGGAGCCGGAAAGGGAGGTGATAGGGGCAAGGGCAAGGAGAAGGAAGATCCCGAGGGAAAGGGAAAGGGCAGGGAGGAGCCAGAGGGCAAGGGGAAAGGGAAGGAAGATCCCGAGGGGAAGGAAGTCAAAGAGAAACAGAGTCGACAATGTGTTTTGGAGGAGTTTAGGCGCTTTGGGAGGTGGGATGGGTGGGGCTAAATGGTGAGAGGCCTCGGAGACTTAAGATGGTGGGACTAGGCTTCCGTCTGATAGATTTCATGACATCTTGATAGTATTCGGTTCGTTGTTTTCTTATACACCACATGCGTCTGCATGCGTTGAGTTTTTGACAGTTTTCTACGCATGTAAGGCTTTCTCTCCACATATGTATATCCCTCTGTTGTGCATATAATCTCGTTGTACACATAACTGTCCGCAGTGGTGCGCCCCTGCGAGCGGGCGAATGTTTGAACGATGCTTAACTTTCATTATCCATCAATACAATGGCTACCGTTGTGTTCTATTAATACATGTTCGTGTAAAGTCCAGTCACAGTCAAGCCACCACGCTCAATGCCAGGCTAGTGCACATTGTCACTACACCATGGTTTCATGCGCTGATGATAACATCACTCAGGAATCAATGCCCGATACCCCCACACCTGCCCAAACCAGATCCTGTGCCATTTCCGCGACCGACAATGGTAAACCCCGTATCAGTCAATGTTACCGCTCAAACCGCGATTCATCTAAAGCCATGTCTCCCAGTAGACATCGTTTTGGACTACATCAAACTCCCTCGCTTTACAGCCCCCGTCCGACTCCTTGACCCAGACTTCATCTTCTGCGCCTCCCCAACAAGCCCTGCAATTAAGCCGTTGTAGGTTTCCGAATCCTGCTGCAGAGCCTCTCGTTGCTGTAGGAGATGAGTAAGGAGAGTTGAAGTATTCGTGGTAAGCGTGCGCATCGTGGCCAGATGGGACTCCAGACGTGCAACTGGGAGTAGAGAAAGTGAATCTGGGGTGAAACCGAGTTAAATGCGTGTTCATAAATGTGGAGAAGCCGAGGGTCGTACCTGGCGTCATTGCCAAAATCTCATCAATCTTCCCGCGCTCAAGCTGTGGCTTTGGCCCCAATCTTAGAGCACCAGATGCAGTTGGAGGTAATCTCCTTGAGGGGCCTGATATTGGGCTACCAACGGGCGTACCCGCTCTGCTGCCCCGTGTAGAGGCGGACCCTGAGATTTTTCCTATCGAGCTCTCGCCTGGACGTGGGCCAGGTGGTGCGGATAAGGGTCGGGGATGATGAGCTTGTGTCTGGATCTGTAGTACCGGGAGAGGCTTGAGTGATGATTGGGGTAAGACTTCGTCTAGGTTGACGGGGACGCCCATTGAGATGAGGTGTTGCCGTCGAATCCGAGATCGCGTCCAGGTCGGAGGGTTAGAACTACTCCGAGGTTGTTGAGTTAAGAGCGAATACAAGGCACGGCTATACAAAAAGGGAGGAAAATAATCAGTCCGTGATTCTGAATGAGTTGCCGGAGCTGTGCAGCTCACCTCTCAGGAGTGACTAGAATCTGTGCGATTCCCTCGACCTGTCGCTCTGGTTCATTGGACAGAAATTCGTCGGGCCTCAGATGTGACCACAGAGGCCCAAGCAGTTCTCCTAGCCGTTCAGAAAGTTCTTGAGGCGGGGGAAGTGGGTCAACCTCGAGTGGTTGCCAATGTGTCGAGGCTTTCGCATCCCCAACCCCGAATCCGCCACGCCCAAATTCGTCCTGTGCTGCGTTCACGAACCCATTGCTTCCCCCAGCCGCGAACGCGTCCCCATTATTGGCGTCCCCGAAATCGCCAAAGTCGCCAAAGTCATCATCAAGAGTTTGGCCTGCGGCTGGTGCCGCGAAATCATCAAAGTCGCCAAATCCATCATCTGCCGGGGCGCCGAACCCGTCGTCATTGTCGTCAAATGCATCACTAGTGTCGAATGCAGGTACGGCAGGTTTAGGAGGAGGAGGAAATGCAGGTGTAGAAGGCGCTGATTTATCGTCAAAAGCATCGTCCACAAAAGACAGAGTTTGACTATGAGAAGGAGCTGGTTTGGGCGCTGCAGAAGAGTCTGGAGATGTTTCACTAGGAGTACCAGAGGGATTGGCGGGTGTGGGAGGGGTGGCCCAGACGGAGCTGCCCCAATCGTCCATAGTCTGCGGTGAAGTCGTCGTTGCAAGGGCGGGAGTTATTTATCACGTGCACTGACTTGCCCCAAGTGGTGTTGTAATTTACCTACGTTTGACCACCACGGCTGTCTAATTTAGGCTTCAGCATTCTATCCGCGACTCCAAAAGTTCTCCGGCTACCTGGCGACCCTGATTTACTACGATTCTATGGTGCTAGCCCGGTGTTCCCTTTGCGCTCGAGCCAAAATATTTGGTCTGCTTGACGTTCAGGCAGAAATACGAGATTCAAAACTAAACAAAAACGACATAATCAAGCCTTGTGCATCCTTCTATTTATCTTCCCAAACACACACATTTGCGTCAACTAGCCCGTAATTTAACTGCTAACGTCTAGCGATCTAGTAGACTAACGCTGCACTGGCGTTGCTATGGACCGTTGCTCTTCTGACACCCGTTCGTCGCACTTTTCTTCGGCGATAAACGCTTGTTGTCCGACGTGGCTACTCCACAAGCCAGATGAACATTCCGCCTTCACTTTACATGGTGCTTGAGTATATGAACATTATCTGTGCCCCCTGCTTTTACAAAAATGCCATTTAGAACACAGTCTGATTATTCTGCAAGGAGCGAGTGGCCACCCCCTCATCTGGAACCTCCCGGTTGTCTACATGTCAGCCTACCAGCACCCGACTGAATTTTGTAATATCTACCTTCATGTTTGAATGCTGGAGTCTCTGGATCTCTTCCTTATGCAATTGCAATTCTTGCTTTAGTGATTGTTGCTCCTGCTTCAATGATTCCAGCTCCTGTCTTAAGCTTTCCGTTGCGTCGAATGTATCGGACTCATCGCTATGAACACGAGAGGTATCACTCCTGTAAGTCTAAACCAAAAGCTCCTGTTTCTATTCTCACGTTATATATTCGAATTTCCATCGTCGACGATCTGGGAGGTCATCCGTCGCAGTTATGTTAATCTACGGAATGGGGTTGTCTTTTTAGATATTCAGTACCTGAGGTATAAAGTAACTTACCCTAGTCCCGTTCTCAGTGCTCCCACCGTGTAAGTTCATAATGCGATCTTTGCCAGGTAATTGCAGCCTTCGTCCCGTGTATGACTATTACCACGACACAGCCCTAATTTAAGCAGATTTCACTTACACAAACGTATCTTCTCCTTGTATCAGATGCAAAACCCAAGTCATAGGATACCCACTGGCACATATGTTTGTATCTAGGTTGGTGTCAGGTACACCAAAGTATGTTCCAAAATGACAATTCTTGAACTGGTACCCCCTGCCAGCGCGTTGTACAAACCACTGATAACGGATCCGTAAATAATGAAGGCAGTTGACACGAATATAGTAGATTTACCATCTGGTGTTTATCGAGTTCCGTTGAAGGCGCCCAACTAACCACTTTGCGCCGATCATTGTCTAAGGCCTCGACTACGGTCTTGGTTGCGATATTTACGATGCGGTAAGTCCCCGGCTTGAGGTCTGTCGCAGGAGAGTCAAACGTCGAGAGGTTGTGACCCATAGTCGATTGGGTCTCTGAGGTGCTACAGCGAGCATGCTAGTCTTTTGCAAATACTGTACGCCTTGCCTGGGCTGAAATCAACTGCAAAGTTTGAAATTACGAGGCCGACGGGGAACGATTCTTGTACGGCTAGTACAGTATGAGCCTAATGTAAATACCCTTCGCTGTATATTCATTCTAATTATGTGGCAATCCTGTTGATGATGCTCTGGTGACCTAGTCCACTAGCACCGTATTGACGTGTTCTAAACTCCGCTATTTTAACATATTCGCTCGCTGCGCCCCCCGTCGTCAACAAATACTTGCTCTCTGATGCGGTAAACTGGCTTCAGGGTTGCTTCACGAGCTAAACGAACAGCTCTCCTGCATTCCACAGCATAACCGATCGTACGAACAATCTCCGTACGACCTACTTTTACAGGGACACCAAGTTCAGATTCATTGCAGTGCAGTCCGATTGTTCTGTGAGGAGCAAACGATTGTCTCCTCGTCTGAAACCTCCCGGTTGCCCACACGTCAGCCTGCCAGCACGCGACAGAATGATGGAGTGATGCTTACCTTCGTGTCTGAATGCCGGAGTTCCCTAATCTCTTCGCTTTGTAACTGGAACTCCCGCTTCAACGACTGGTGCTCCTGCTTTAATGATTGATGCTCTTGCTTTAGCAATTCCAGTTCCTGCCTTATACTTCTCACCGCATCGACAGTGTCCGATTCATCGCTGGGAACGAAAAAGGTGCCATCTTTGAGTCGAATCCAGGAGCTCCTACCTCTATTCTTACCTGATGTGTTCAAACCTCCATCGCCGACGATCTGGAAGGTCCTCTGTGGGTTGTAAGCTAATCTAAGAAATGCGCATTGTATGAACATCATTTCTCAGTGACGAAGTCACTTACTTTAGTCCCATTGTCCTTGCTCCCGTTATCCAAGTTCAAAATACGATCATTGCCAGGTAATTGCAGTCTTTACCCCCCAGAACGGCTGTTAATATGATATAGACATAGCTCAAGCCTTTTTTACTCACACAAATGTATCTTCTCCTTGAACCAAATGCAAAACCCAGGCTATTGGATATGCACTGGCACATAAGGCAGTGTTTGAGTCGGCGCTGTGTACACAAAAATACGTCCCAAAATGACAGTTCTTGAACTGGTACCCCCTGCCGGCTCGTTGCACGAACCACTACCAGCGCAGATTCAGAAATATTAGAGACAGGTGCCACATATATATCTGACTCGCCATCTGGTGTTTATCATGCTGCGCCGAAGACGCCCATCCGACTACTTTTCGCCGATCTTTGTCCAGAGCCTCGATTGCGGTCTTACTTGCGACGTTGACGATGCGGTAAGTTCCTGGCTTCAAGTCCGTTGAAGGGGAGTCATACATCGAGAAATTGTGTCCCATAATTGATTCGGTCTCCTGTAGCCTAAGTTGAGTGATCGTTGTTGTGAATATGCCGATCGCTGTAGATACAGTACAGTGGCTACGGCGATAAGGATGATAAACGCCGCGTCCAGATTGACTGAAACAGATTGCAAAGAGTGGGCGCGTGATATGCTGGACTGGCCTTGTTGGAATTCTCCATTTGTCACCTTAATTAAATATTTGTCCGATTCAGCAATTGGCCTCACGATAACAGCATCAGGTTGTGGGCAAGCACATGCGTCCAAAATTAGCCAGAAAATGATAGACTGAAACCTAGCGGGCTATCTTATTACCCATGGATTGGTCTTAACTATGTGTTATTTACGTTAGAAAGCCCCCAGGGCTAACTAGTCGGCAGGCTGTTGAAAATATCTAGATTTACCCTTTCTCAGTAGATATAGGTAAGCGTTTGCTAGTTGGGTGGGTTGTCTACCACGGGCAGAGCAATTTCGCGAACTGAATAACTAGCTGGCTCTCGGACTGAATTCTCCATATCATGCTCGGTCATCCGTACGACATTCATAGAGCCCGCTATTTACCTGTCCTCTTGACACTTTGCCGTTTTTCATTCCGGTCCATTTCAGCTAGTACCCTAATCATAGACCACTCAAGCCATATTATTCGGGAAACGAACGTTCATTCTCTCATCTGGAATCTCCCGGTCGCACAATAGTTAGTAATCTGTCAACATGCAGCACAATTACTACCGTAACACCCACCTCCCTGACCAAACGCTGAAGTCTCTGGATCTCCTCCTTTTGTAACTGAAGTTCCTGCTTGAGAGCTTTCACGTCGACGGTATCACAATCGTCGCTACAATCGCAGGCCGTTTTGCTTACAAGATTACGATAAGGGTGCTACAGTTTTTTCTCACCTAATACGTTCAAATCTCCATCGTCGATGGTCGGGAGCGTCGTCCACAAGTTGTAGATTCATCTGAGCAGTGTTAATATCTTACACATTATGTCTCAAGCAAGACATTAAGACTCACAATAGTACCATTTTCCTTTTTGGCACCGCTCAAACTCAAAATGCGATCATTGCCGGGTACCTGAAGCCTGTTTGTCACCGCGCGCAATTATCGTCATGCTATATGGTTGCGGCGCGAGTCTTTCTAACTCACACGAAAGTATCTTCTCCCTGGATGGGATGTAACACCCAGGTCATTGGATATTCGCTGGCACATACGATAGTGTCTATATTGGCACTGGGCACACCAAAATACGTCCCGAAATGACAGTTCTTAAACTGGTATCCCCTCCCCGCTCGTTGCACGAACCACTATCAGCATGAAGCCATGAGCTACAAGCAAATGAATCGCACGTAGACTCACCATCTGATGTTTATCATTATGAGCTAAAGGCGCCCAACTTACTACTTTTCGTCGATCTTTGTCTGGGGCTTCAATGACTGTTTTAGTTAACACGTTCACAATGCGGTATGTTCCCGGCTTGAGCTCCGTTGATGGAGAGTCATACATCGAGAGGCCTTGTCCCATGTTTGATTGAGTTAGGGTAAGTTAACTTAGAGTGAACCGGCTGTAGAGTCGCAACACATTGCCACACCAGTGGATTGGTCAGCCGCCACAATAGGTCGGCAACATGTTTGTCACCATGGTTCGAGGCTTTAGGCGCCGCATGATGGCCAAATGGATATACCAACCTACGGGGCATAGTAAAGCGGATTGGTTGGGGAATATACATTATGTACGAAAGTCACAAATGGAGAAGGGGTACAATAAGGTAAAGTTTCATACGCGGGGCATACTATTACACTCAAGACGATCAATACGCAATTCGAAGCTATCAGCGTCCTCCACAGAATAAAGTAAAAACGAGCAAGAAAGAAAGAAACCCTATTTCGTCTTCCAACACAATCAGTACGAGAGAGTTTGGGCCATAGCTGCAGGGGGCGGCAGTCGTCCAGCTGCTTTATCATGATTTCGCTGAGTTTCCATGCTCTGCTCGGCGTCTGCTCCCCCCACCATATCACGTACCCAATCTTCGGGATAAGCATTTGATCCGACCATTTCAGCATGCATATCTTCGTTCGACTCGTGTGTTTCGGTCATCCCGTTCTGAATTGCATTCTCTGAGGGTTCGGCTTGTGCGTTCTCGCTCGTTTGTTCGGTCCAAGGGCCGTCCAAGGTGGCAGCAAGAGCAGCGTCAGAATTGGAGGGCATCTGACCTGATCCCTCAGCTTGAGCCTCTGATCCGGATGGGCCCCCAGAACCACTGGAACCCAGAGAGATCATAGTCGAGTGGGACATCTGAGGAACGGGTCGGACGCCGCCTGGCAAGGCTGCACGAGGAGTGATGAACGACCCTATGGCAGGTATGTCCGTGAATTCTTCATCCGTGCGACGTCGTTTGGCAGGCCTGCTACGAAAATCAAATCAATGGCGTCAGGATGGAGAGCGTTGACGAGGCTAAGCCAAAAGCAAATACCTGTGTGGATCAAATCCGGGCATGTGGACTCGCATGTGACGGTTCAAAGTTGTTCGGCGAGTGAAGGTCTTCTCACATAAAGGATCGTCACATTTATACGGCCGGCGCCCAGTATGTGTTCGACTGGATGGGGACAACGGTTAGGGTACTGAATGCAGATTGCGGGAGGTAACTAACCGATGTCTGGCTAAGCTGCTCGAATCTCCAAAGGTTTTGTCACATGTTGGGAATTCGCACGTATGAGGTTTCTCTCCGGTGTGTACCCGCTTATGGACATTCAACGCAGATCGCTAGGGGGAGCATATAAGCCAGATAGCTAAGCGGCAGATATAATTGAAAACCAACCTGAATAAAACTCTTGCCGCAACCAGGCTGATCACAAGGGTAAGGACGTTCGCCTGAATGTATCCTCCTGAAAGCACGGATGAGCGTAAGAAACTACAAGAACAAACGCTAGTCGACAATGGCTCACAGGTGTCGAGCCAAGTCGCTCTTCCTACCAAACCCCTTTCCGCATTTCGGCACATCACAGACGAACGGCCGAGAGAAATCCTCCTCGCCCTCTGCACCAGTTGCGCGCTCGCCAGCCGCCGCCGACTGTCCAGCTTCATCTTCATCCTCCTCTTCTTCTTCGTGCCCCTCGTGAGGTGATTCCTCGTCGTCCTCGCCTCCAGAACTCCCAACTGCAGCATGAGTGGTGGGTGCGTTTCCTGCAGCGGCCGCGGCCGCGGCGGCGCTCTCCAAGTGGGCGGACAGATGAGCGAGGATGTCCGTAATATCCGCAAAGTTCTGCGGCTGGCCTCCAGCATGTCCAGCTGGGTCAAGCACTTCGCCCACACCGACCAGATTGTCAGCATTATCGACGTGGTGCTGCTGAGATTCCGGCATAGCCTCTCCCGACTCATTCGAGTCATGCTCCAAGGGCATCGGCCCTTGCGGATACCCAATGGGTGGCGGCGGCAAGGGGTACGGTTGTCCAGCAGCAAGCGAAAGAGGATAAGACATTGAGGAGGCGTCTGCAGTCGCCTTCGATTGTGAATCCGCCGCAGACTTGTCTGCAGCCCGGTTCGCCCTCGTATTTGTATTTCGCTGGCGAGCGGCAGCAGCAGCTGCTGCTGCGCGCGACGCCGGGCGGGCAGCCTCAACGGTCAGCAGGTCGGTAATCTGAGCTTCCAATGCGGCGTGATCGAATAGCTGTTGTGCATGGGAGGGGTCGGGGTGCTGTGACGACATGGGCGCACCAGTAGCCGGGCGGGCCTGGCTGTCGGCCAGGGCCGGAGAGACGACGCTTGGGCTCCGCTCCTCGGCCGATAGCCGAATCGGTGTGTGTACGTCTCCTATGTCGTCTGATCCTTCTCCATCGTCGTTCACGACGTCTTCGAGCCGTAGACCCAGCTGCTCGTCGTCGTTGTCCATGGATTCTGAAATACGCATGGTGTACAGCAGACAGGTATAATTCCGGCGTCTGCAATCATCATGGGCAATGCAAGGAGGTGAATGAGAAATAGTTGTAATGGGAATGGGTACCAAGGTGGCGGGTAACAGTGACCTTGCGCACGAGCCAGGTGGTCTGAGCGTTGACACCCCCCAACAGGACACTACCACCAGGAAATAAACAACATACCTTAGCTGACAAACCAATAATGTCTTTTCCTTTAAACTAAGATATGGTTTCCAGATTGTGTTCGTAGGGACGTCGTCTGTTGGCCAAGTGGAAAGATGTGGCGACTAACAGTGAACAATGTTGTTGTTAGACTCGTAAGACCAAGTCCAATGGAAGACTCCGCTTATATTACGTCATCTAAATCGTGCCCGACTACACTGGTGGACGAAATCCGGACTCAGTTCAAGGTGGATTCTTCCATGTGTACAGCTACCCACGTGACCGGGTCCCACCGCACCCAATCGGGGGCATGTCAGTTCGAGGTGGTCAGGTTGGCATGTTGTTTTGAGGTTTAGAATTATATGTTCAAATTATGTAGAATGGTTAATTGGTCAAGGCTTGTCCGATGACGTTCGATGGGTGATTAGATGTCTGAGGTTTGTGGGCATAACTTGAATATAGTGCCGAGTCTGCGAGCCAGTCATTATGTGGGTAGCACATATTTTATTTGCATGATCCTAGGGCCACTTTTACTGGCACCAAATGAACGTAGCTCCAAGAGTGCAGCTCTCGGCAGTCTCACACATGGCTTTCAGCTCTCCAATCAGCGGTCTTTTTGAGGTGCACGATAGGATATACAACAGACGTCACATTAGCAGTTCAACGAGTGCTGCTAGCGGATGGTTTTATGCCAAAACCAGTGCAATAATCAATCGTTATATACAAATATACTATATTATTCGAGACAAAAAGCGAGGGAACAAGAAAATGATGGGGAACGATGTTACCTGAGCGTGCGACTACTCGTCCGGATTGCTCCCATCTGGTTGTTCTTCTCCAGGCGCGGGCTCTGCGGCTGCCTGTGGGGCAGCATCCACGTTCTCAGCGTCGGTGGGACCAGATGGGTGGTCTTGCATCTCCAAGAGGGCCGTCTCGCATGCTAGCTGCCAATCAGGAACATCGGCGAATCTTGCAGCGACAACCACAGCAGGACGACTGGTAATGTCATTCTCATCGGGGATGAATGGGTACTTCTGCTGGTCGGCGGAAAGTGCGGCATCGAGTTTGCTACAACCAAAAGATCAGCATACGCAATGTCAATCTTATGATAATGTACATACGTTTGAAGCCGGCCAGCTCGCTCCGATTCTGGGAATTTGGCAAGCCCTTGACGGACCTTGGCGAGCTTTTTGTCGATATAAGTCCAAAAACTACCAGGCTTCTTACCGTTCTTGAGATCTGACTGATAATCTAGTACATAACTGCGCTAAAGTGTAAGGTATTAGTGCACATAGCTAAGAAATCACTAATAACTTACAATAACGGCATAACGAGCCCAATGCTCTGTTGTCATCTGATAGTTCTCCATTGTAAAGCTTTGCGCCAGTGTGCCAATATCGATCTCACTGTCAATCGACTCAAAGAACTATCCAAGTAGGTTAGTGAACTACAAACAATTGATACGGTTGGTTGAAGCGCTCACTTTCTTTTTCAACTCTGCACGATAAGCAGTGAAAGCGCTACTGACGGCAGCGTTGCATGATTTACTGAAAGCGTATTCGGCAAGGTCGCTACGTTCAAGATGATAGGACTGGAAGTTACGTCGGATGTGTTTCTAGAAAACTCCAAGTCAGCGTTAGATGCGTAACAGGAAGGATATACATACCACAAATGATTCTGTCAAGCCCGTAACATAACTTTCCAGATTTGCATCAAGAATGGACGCATGAAGTCGGGGAGCAATGTATTCCTATAATGGAAAAAATCGTTAATATAGCGGCAATGAGATAGCAACTAAAACCAACTTACTTTGAACACCCTGGATTTAGCAAAGTCAGTTGAATCGCCCGGCAGAGCCGACTTGGGAGCAAGTCCGTGCGCATAAATTGAGAGGATCATATCGTGAGTTGATAGCTGTAATATGTTTGTGTTAGCAGGGAGTAATTGAGAACTGTCTGAAAACACACCAAAGAGTAACCGGAAACCTGAGCACGCTGAAGAGGAGTGACACCAATTTGATCGCAGAGTTTGTTCGCAAAGTCAACTCGTCGTTTTTTTTGTTGTTCGGAAAGAAGTTCGTCGTCAGAGGAGTCGGCTAGTCGAGTTCTCCTTCGCCTGGGTACTACAGGTGGCGTAGCAGGTCGTAGAACCTGCTCGCCGGGATTTGGTCCTATGGCCCCATCACGAAGGGCCAATTGCCCAGGACCTGTTTGCGTGCAATAATAATCATTATTTGATCCATATATCAGTGTGGCATGTAGACCTTACCTGGCCAACCTGGCTCGTCATCGTCGCTTGCAATACCCATGATTTAGGGAAGGAAAAATGAATGAGTGGTGATGTGGTCGTGGTGGAGTTGGTTGTTCACTAAAGTCACGTGACGACCACACCGACTGCGTGGCCATTCATCGAGTCTCTTGTCTCTACCGTCCAAGCCCCCACAGTATACAGTGCGCCTGTTACCAGTGAGAGCTTGTTGCTCTGGAATTATTTTATTAGATTTTTTGTTGTCGGTTTGTCTAGATCATTGAGGTAACCATAAGGAGGTCCAGAACGAACTTTTATTCTTCAAAGATCGCATACGCTCAAGGTTAAAGTCACATGAAGCACCCAAAACATCAGTGGCAGCATCGCGAAAAGCTATAACTTATAGTGTATAGTGTGTACTCTATATAATGCGACATTCTACTAACTCAAGTACATTTTCTCTTTCCTTTTCTATCATTCCCCTCATCATAAGTCTCCTCCAAAACCTGTTCGCTTTTTCGTTTCAATGGAAGCTCTTTTTTCATCAGCTCAAGCTCTTGTGCGGTCGGACGTGTGTTACCGGTTCTATAGATATATAAATTAGTTATAGAACTGCCTAAACCTAGTAAAATTACTTACGAATCAAAGTATGCATTCAGATTGGCGATATATTCTGCCTTGCGAGCGTTCGCAATAACTTTCACTTCGAATAGCTTGCACAGGTGTTTCAGCACAGTTAATTTACACGCTAAGCTGAAATTAAAGCGCATTTAGCTTTATATCTATGGAGATAATAGATTAACTTACAAAAGACAGGTCGCTGGCGCTGCTGCTGGTATTCTGGAAGAACCTGCAACAGGTTGAGGTCGGTTGCTAGCTGATGCTTGGATTATCCCTGGTATAACTTCGTCTTGCATTAATGCATCCGAGACGATCAGATTGTTATCTTGATTGACCGCAGCGGTGACTCCGGCAGCGATCTCTGCTGCTTTCTCCTCTTTTGCTCGCTTTAATGCAGCTTTTCGAGCCTCTGATTTTTTGTCATGAGCTTTGCGCAGCCCTAAAGCCGCAGACGCCATGTCGCCCACTCTGTTGCCGAGTCTATACGATCGTTGCTGCAGGTGCAAAGGTAGGCTGCGAACAATGTGTTGGTTGTTGTGCAGGGATTGGGTGTTTACTATAAAATGAACAGAATCATTGTGCTTAACGGTGCGCTTTTTATGAATTGAGATCTCACGTTCCTTCATAACTGTCTCAAGCTGGATTTCGTTGCAGCCACTCTGAACACAGTCGTGTTGTAGATTAACCGCGCATATAATGTCCTAATTAGAGAAACCAAGCGTGATGAGCAGAATACCTGTGTTTTAGTTCAATAATCACATACCAGAACCTCGACCAAACGGATGGAGTGTAGGGTTGTCAGTGTTGGCATGTCAAATGTCGCATGATTTGTTGCGCCAAGTTGCATAGGCTGAACAGTTGCAAGATAGACGTCTGGGCAGTTTTCCGTCAAGTTGGAACGCCTCAGAAGTAGTTCAACTACTGTGCAAAAACTTGTGGACTAGCAAACAGAACTAATCAATATTTGCCGAATGCACCAAACATAAAGCTTACCTCCCCAATCCGTATAATGGATTGTGTCCCAGCAGTTATAGTGTCTCCACTAGCTGATATGACACACTTCACTGACTCGTAAGAGGTTGCAGCTCGAAACCCACCTGGTTCTGTCATTGGAACTCCCAATTTTGCTGTCAGCGTCGATGACCATGGTACTCCCAATGACCTGCGATTGGCGGCCCTTTTTTTTCCACCAGAGACCATAGTAATTGTACCTGAAAACAAGTTCAGAGTCAGACTACGCTTTCTTGCTTAGTATGTGTTTGCACTCACCTGGTACCGGATCAGGCTTCTGATAGATCCCTAATAATTCAGCAAAGACTTTGCTCCGCTTGACAAATTGTAGAAGTGTTTCGCTTGCCCGTTCCCATCCAGATCCATCAGATTTACGCCAGTATCCACCCAAGCATATATGCTGGACTCGATCAATTGATGCTATTGACCTTGCAACGTCGCGTGAAGGCGCTTGGCGGTTGCTTTTCACCATTGCAGCTCTGAAGATTGCATGATAGGACTCGTAGCGCTCTGTTGAGAAGAGCACTGCGGGACCAAAGCGTGTGATGAAACGAGGGAGATGTACGAGAAAGTGGAATTTGGGTTTCTCGAGTAGAATGCTAGGGCTGCATAACGCTGTTGTGACTAGAAATTTATCAATCACATCCTTCAATTCCGTCTTAGAGCATACATTAGCCAATTAAATACATACTTAGGATAATTAATAGCTCACCAGATAGATCTCTAACGCATGAATTTCAGTAACCCAAAGTAGGACAACAAGGCGACCTATTAGCAACCATGCAGCTTGAACGCTCGATGGGACTAGATCTTGAATGGCAAAAGGCATTATCTGGGCAAGCGTCTTGAAGTGCTTGCCAATGAGACTACCACTGTAATCGCACATATAATCGGCTAGAATAGGTGGTATACCAAGTCCAGCGGAGTTTATAGAGCGAAGACGAGTTTGAAAGGTATCCATATGGTGCTCTTTTTTGATGATAAAAAGCGATTGTGCCCAGAAATACTTGACGACACCAAGTAGCACTGTATGCAATATCTCTGTGGGAGTATCTTGATGGATATCCACACCTTTTACGCTTCCTTAAGCAAAAGAAAGGCATAAAATGGTAGAAATTGCGTACCATCCATTTCAAGGAGTGCATTAATTGCACCATTCTCCTTTGCAAGATCAAGACGCTCTTTAAGCACCTTGTTGATACTATCAATTTCAGGCGACGGATTACTGGCTGAAACCTTCCTAAGACCTATGCCCAGCTTGACGATCTCTTCAATCACTGGTTGTGCGATTCCATCCTTGATGCCAGTGAGAGACATATCACTATCGACCTTACCTCGCGCACCAGGTAGCAGCGAGAGCTCCAATCTTGATTGAATGACCTTGAGTGTTGTTTGTGGGTCGCGTATTACACCCTCCTGCAAATGTTTGATTAAGCATATATTCAGCTTTTTTGTGTTAAAACTATGCGTACCTGGATTAGAGACAAGTAGCCTTCGTCTGTTCGCTTAAAATCCTGTGTTCCTCCAACACCACAAGTTCGGCACATGAAGTTGGACTTCAGACTGGCGCAGCTACATGCTTCTGCCTGCATTGGATTATCCCCTGGCCACATTAAGACATATGGGCGAACCAAAACTTCGCGTTTAGTGAGTGCATCGAAAGAAATGCTTGGCTTGGCGAATCCTCGTCTAGTAGAAATGATTTATTATAATCTAATGGGAAGATCTAAGTTAAAACATTAAACGCACTTAATGGAGGCCGCAATCCCTGAGAGCAGCTCTGACGCTGACATTTGGTCTGTGGCTCCAACATATCGCACATTGAGTTCCTTTTGTAACGCCTCTCGAGGTATGGCTCCATTAGACATGTAGCATGCTATGTACTTATTCCATTGCTTTGAAACCCCACCAGATACGTCGTCTACAAATACAATGAGAGGGACAGAAAAGACGTCACGAGTCCCTGCAGTTGCCCGCAATGGGTGAGGCATTAAGGCCAAATCAGCGTCAAAGCCATCTGAATATTTCGTTAGCAGTATACGTGACAAAACTCTGCGGAGTACATACCAGCAAACCCTTGGAACAACATTGGAGACGACATCAACTCGCTGTAGGAGTGAATAAAGCTGCTGACAGCCACCCACGGCCGCAGTGCCAACGAACTACGCCGAATCACAGCACCATCCTTGAGATTCAACCGTAAGTGGGGAAGCAACATGAGATTAATTGAGCTTACTGTTGTACTGTCCACATAGTCCCCGAAGCAGCACTTCTCTCTCGCTTCTCCTCGAAGAAACCAACGGCGTGGAATAAACAGTTGCCCATCGGCCAACCCAACAACTTCGTTAACATAGTAGATACGGTCATCACTGGTGCGCATCATCGGGGTCATCTGGTGATCCGGTACCCCATATAGCATCTTTGCGCCATGCCATACCTGGGTGGCCCGCTGACCATCGTACTCAAGGTGAGGGTAAAACTGCATATCTTGACGTGTAAGAGGGTTTGATATATCCTTCAATAGTGTTCAGCCATCTTGTCAATTAATAAACCGTTCAAACTGACCTTTGCGATTGAATCGTTGATGTCGTTCTGGTACCATACTGTGCCTGTCCGGGTTGTCTGTCGTCGGGTAGGATCGCCCAGCTTGGCCTTTAGTTCTTTTTGGACTTTAGAGAGCGCATAAAGACTCGGCGCATTCTTTTTGCCGCAGAGTTCGCGTGACATTTCAAGGGAAGCGACCTTTTGAGAGCGCGAGAATCGACCACGGGGTCCGTTAAATGACATATCCGCCATTGCGAGCTATTAAGCGATAGGTTTCAGTAACAATATCGGGATAGTCAAGTCGACTTACCCCCTTGGTAGTGTAGGGGTAGAATGGGTCGCTCTTCTGAGCCTCTTGAACCTTAGGCTTAACGTGTAGTGCATCTGCCCACTCGTATTGGTAAGTTGTGCTCGGTGCACTACGGGCGATACATAAGTAATTGACTCACCCACCTATTCTAGGAACAGTTTGGGCACCGCCAGCCTCAGAGTTTCCTCCTAGGTTGCTTTCATCTCCCTCGGATTCGCTCTCTGACTCCTCCTCACTCGCTGGCTCGCTCTCTGGCTCGCTCTCCAGCTCGGGTTCACCTATTGATTCTTCCCCATTCTCTGTTCTGTAGCCAATTAATCGCCTATCGCCCTCACAATTGCACTCGTAGTCGCAATCGTGCTCTTTAGGTCTATCATCTCTCCATCCAATGATCTCATCCTCATTGAATGGCAAGAGCGCAGGCGCTTCATCTGGGCCCTACAAAAGTGAGGTTAAATAAACCGTATGAGACATTGAGCCTGAGTACTTACATTATCAGGTATAGCCAATACATCCTTGTTCACAATCGTTTGGGTATCGTGGTTTGTATCAACCATTGGTCCTTCCACTAAATTCCCATTGCGACTTGTCACATGAGTACTCGAGTTCGTCTCACAGAATGCTGGAACCTAAGGAAGTGGTGTTGAGATAGAAAATATCATTGACGGAAGGGAGTAATCTACTTACCGCGAGAAGTCGAGGTTGCCTATTATTTCGTACATTTAACTTGTGTTTGTGAGTTTCGGAATGGGCTTGAACGTGGCTTGCTGCTATGAATCCCCTTTTCGCAAGACCAGGACAGACCAGACAACGGGAGCCCGTCGATAGAGCCGTAAACTCTGCCCCGGGCTCACAGTTAGCTCATGGGTAATGGAGTAAGGATCGATGTTAAGATACCCACCATCTGCATTAGGTACAAAAGTAGACATTGATCCGATATCGACGAGACGGCAGGCAAAGATCTGATAGCCAAGGAAGGCAAGAGGTGGGATCGCCGTTGATCTCACAGTGGTACGTCACCCTACTCAGCAGGGTTTCCCAACACGGGTCTTCGTCACCCTTGAATTGTCCTGAACCCGAGGTGCCTGTGCAAATCTTGTGATCAAACTCGTAGCCTTGCATTTTCTACACTACTTTCACAACGTTGAAATAAGGTCAAAATCTTGCACAAAACTTGTCGTATAGAACGTCGAAATCAGTCTCCCCGGATCAGGTTAAACTGGGTCTCAGTGTCTTCCGGCAGTGTAGCCAGGCCACTCCTTTAATGAATTGCAAACAAATTATTAAGTTAAGTATGGTTGTTTTCCGGTAAGGTCGTTGAGGAGAGCGGAGGAGAAAATAGTCACCAAAAACGACAGGTAGTAAATAATACACAGGTGGGAATGAGAAAGTAGCACAAAATGTCCATGAACAAGTCCACGCGCCCACTACTCAATTGACATCCGAGGCTCCAGCATGTAGGAGTTCCGTTGGTCCAGTCCAGGCGTGCCTTCTGGAGAGAAAGGCATCTTGGCTGGACGCCGACCGGTTTGGACTTCAACATCTTGGGTCTTAGACTTCATCAGGCCCTTGTCAAAATCGGCGAAGCAGCGCAGACCAACAGCAAACGAAGCAAAGACCATAAGGAAGGAAATGATGGCTAGTCTTATGTTAGGCTGTGTTTGCCATTCTGAGAAGATAATGCACTCACAAACGATCGCCAGTGTAGCTCTCGTGCTCACATACTGTTGGCGAGTTTGACCAATAAACAGCCTGGAGAATTTATATAAAAAGTATGCCTGCGCGCCCAGCATGACGATTAATGAAGCAGTCATAAGCCACTTGATCTCGCGTTTGACGGCAAGGCCGCATGCAATCAATAACAGCAATACGACGGGAATGGCCGCAACTGTGAGCCCGAACTCCGCCGACGAGCGGTTAAGCACCACAATAAGAAGCTGTGCGAAACGTAAGTAACGTACTCAAGGTCGTACACGACTAGTAACGCACCTGCATGGTCAACGCAACAAAGCAGAAGAAGTCGAACTTGAGCAAGCAGATCATGATTTGGTACCACCGGTACATCTCTATTGACGAAGTTTAATGGTGATAAACAGGCAGTAAAATCGAACAATCATACCTTTCATCCTTGGGTCGGCTCCAATCGCATGGAATACAGCCCAGCCAAATTCATGGTACAGCTCTCGCACAAAGTACATCATGCTGAGCAAACTCGCGCCGAGGATGCACGGTACTACGATGAGGAACTTGGATACAAGAGCGTACAACCCCTCCGGGCCCGAGCATGTCTAAGAGCGGATATCAGCTGATCGGATAAAAATAGACATAATCGCGTAACTTACTTTGTACCCTTCACCAGCACAGGAGTCGGTGGGATTTACGCTACCACCCCGCCCTTGCGGGTCAACGAGCGCTGTCTTCGTTTGGCGAATTTGGAGCCCAGCGGACACGATTAGCATGGTATGGAATATGAGGATGCCGATAAGTTGAATAATGTTTCGCAGTTTGAGGGCGTCTAAGCCCATGATGAGTTCGAACAGCTCAGCTAGACCGAACATGGCGAAGTAGCAAGGCAGTGTTTTCAGCTTATTGCCATATAGTATGGTGTCGCTAGTATCCAGATTCGATTCCACCAATCCGAAAGCAATTGCGACCATAGTCAAAACACTAAATGTCCCAGAAGATAGGGGAAGGGGGCAGAAGTGAAATTGTCAGTGTGGAGATCTCAAACCTGTGGTCCTCGTGTTCGTACGTACATGATCGACTGTATAATGATAGTTGCGATGAACCCCAGTTCTGCGATATGGACATCAACAATCATCCTATACCACCAAACGAACGTTCAAATGACTCACGGGCTCGCGTACCGAGGAATGGCTCAATCGCCTGTCCACCGGGTTGTCCAAGTAACCCATAGCGCCACCGAAGGTTCCAGTTCGAGGACCCAGTAAGACCCATAGTAAGATATCGAGGGAAACGCCCAAGATGCAGAAAATCAGAGGTGGGAAGAAGCCAGGGGACAGCGACAATTGGGGTCCGTTGAGAGTGGGGAAGGTAATACAGTCGCCGAGGAATCAGAGGATAATACAAAATAATGTGTTTCGATCAGCACAAACTCTAGGCCACAACGGCAAGGACGACGGCGGGGCCGGGCGCACTGACGTAGCAGCGATGAGCGGGTGTGCGAAAGAAACAATGGCATACCATCTTACGGGCTTATATCTTCCAAACGAGGCCCTTGAGGCTAGGTAAATTTACGCGGCGTGTTCGCCGAACTACTGAGACAAGTGGAGGCTATGCAATATCTGGAAAGGTGAGAAGTTACTACGAGCGTCTAGGAGGAACCAACTCACAGCAGGCGCGACTGGTTTGTTCGCGGTGGTGGTTAGAACTACGCAAAGGAACACTCAAGGGGTTTGTGTGGTCGCTCCCGGGCAGGTGATGACGTGGGGCTGTGTTGTGTCCTGATATAGTAACAGTGTTACTTTTATCATCTAAAAGGGCTCGCGTGGCGCAAGTGCTGTGTTGTGATAAGAGTATTCATACAAAACATGGGCCGGAACAAAACATAGCATAAAATAGGTAGGAACATATACTGCTAGCCATACTGCAGCTTCAAAGTCTATACGTGCTTCCGGTCATGGCGCCACAACGTGTTGCGGCCGTGTCGCGGGCTGTGACTTTGCGTCCGATGTGCCCAGCCTCACGGTCGAATCCGATGTTATCGGCGTGGCTTTCTTTAGTTTCTCCTCTACCTGACGGATCTTCTCCCCCCGAATGACCTTCTCGACTTCAGACTTGTCTAAGGTCTCATGCTCCACAAGAGCTTGTGCCAACTTAACGCACACGACTGTCAGATAGGAATGACCTGGGAAAGGGGCTAAAATGAACGCACCTTGTGAAGCTCCTCAACCTTCGCCTCCAAAAGTAAGGTCGTGCGGGCAATACTCCTTTGAATAAACCTATAATCGAAAAATCAGTGTTCCACGCCAATGGCGCTTGGCTCAATAGTTAACTCACTCCTGTATTTCAGACTCAATCAGGCGCATGGTTTCGGGACTCGGTGGGTTGTTGTCGCTGTCGCCGTGATAGACTGCGCCGACTTTGTCGGAGAAGCCGTACTCCTAAAATTAATGTGTCAGAAAACAACTCAATTGAGCGCCCGGCGTGCGGCTTGCCTTGACCATTCGCCTAGAAAGGTTCGTAGCCGCCCGGATGTCACTCGAAGCACCGCTGGTAACGTTCTCCTTGCCGTAAACTGATGAAATACATACACCTCAGTGGAAAATACACGCTTAGAGAGATGGTTTGCACTCACCCATCTCTTCAGCGATACGCCCTCCCATTGATACATCCAGCATAGCAGAGAATTGCTTGAATGACACTGAGTGCTCATCATTTTCAGGGAGGGTTTGGGTCTGTCACGCAGAGCTATGTTTCAGCTTATAAAATCTCAGAGCACTGGACACAGGGTGCTCACAAGTCCAAGAGAGTGTCCACGGGGCATACAAGTAACCTTGTGCAGTGATCGTGCGCCGGGGGTATATAACGCAGCAAGAGCATGTCCAGCTTCATGGTAAGCAGTCATGAGTTTATCCTTGGGCGTAATGTAGGAGCTTTTGCGTTCAGCGCCCATCAGGATTTTGTCCTAAATACAAGGTATATCAGCCTGCCATGTGAGAAGCCTGGTGAACGAACCTTGGCCCATTCAAACTCTTTCAAGCCAACTACCTTGTGTCCCTCACGAGAGGCCTGAATCGCTGCTTGGTTTACCATGTTTCTGCAAAACAATCAGCGCCAATACTGCGAGTTGTTTCAATATCACCCACTGCAAGTCGGCACCGGAAAAGCCAGGAGTTCCGCGGGCAAGCACTTGCAAGTTAACCTCGGGGTCCGTTTTCACCTATGGGTTTAACTTAGTACAACCCCCCAGGTATATAGAGACATGGGACTTACTCCCTTCATGTGATGAGCGAGGATCTGAGTACGACCAACAATGTCCGGCAATGGCACAGCAACCTTCTTGTCGAAACGGCCCGGGCGAACGAGAGCACTGGATAGTACAACTTAACGGTTGAAACAAAGCAGGAAATCTAGGCTACTCACTTGTCCAGACTCTCGGGGTAGTTCGTTGCGGCAATAACAATGACACCTTCGGATGCCGAAAACCCATCTAGCTCCGTTAACAATTGATTGAGAGTCTAAGAATCTAGAGCATCAACCACCGCGAGCGATTTCGCACAACCATAACACCAGATTCCTACCTGCCTAGACCATTGCCCTTCCCGTCCATTCCGGCGACCACCCACGGCGTCCAGCTCGTCAATAAAGATGATAGAAGGTTGCTGTTTCCGTGCAGTTTCGAACAATTCGCGGACACGCTTAGCCCCGACGCCGACGTACATTTCGTCGAATTCAGAACCGGACGCATACAAGAACGGCTGTTTGAACGATTCAGTCAGCTTTTCAAACAGCGACACGAGGTTTTAACTTACTACTCCAGCCTCTCCAGCGACAGCCTTAGCCAGCAATGTTTTTCCAGTTCCAGGCGGACCAGTGAGCAAAACTCCTTTAGGGAGTCGACCACCTAGTGTTGTGAATTCCGCCGGATCCTTGAGGAATTTAACAACTTCGTAGAGTTCCTGCACCAGCGTATTATAATCAGCCGAAACTAAGCAATAAGAACAGCATACCTCTTTGGCTTCATCCACGCCGTGAACATCGCTGAACTTAACTCCACTACCGGTTTGCGGTTCGAACTTCATCGATTGACGCCCTGCCTTGAGTAACCCAGAGTTCTCCAACAAGAATGCCAGAACAGTCAATGCAACTTTAAAGTAATCGTTAGTCGAGTAAGCAAACCCGGGATTCTCCGCATGTACTGACTGAAACCGTATATAGCCGCAATGAGAACGAAACGAAACAGGCGCATCCAGACCGCGCTTCGGGCTGTCCATACAAGCATCAGTTATGTTTCCAATCAGACCTAGAAATTACACTTCAACTTACGTTCGTCAATTACCACATGAACCGGGTCAGCACCAGACGACCCTCGAGTACCAAACGAACCACTGGCAGCGCCCTCACCCGCTCGCGCACCTGTGGCTCCGATAATAGTTGGTGCCGGGGTGTCGTTCAATATCGCACGTCCAACGCCAAGTTTGATCGACGAATTGTTCAAGACGCGTTGCGCAATTACCTCACTGGCTGAAGGCGGATTAATAGGTTCAGCAGGGGACTCGAGGGACACTGGCTCAGGTGGAGGAAGTGAAAGTAGAGCTTCGCGCCGACGCACGGCCGGGTTAACACTCTGGGGGAGGCCAAGTCGGATGAGGGAGGTGAGGTAGAGTTCAAATGCAGTGTCCGAGCGGAGTAGTGGTGACCTAGGATCCTAATGAAGCCATAGAAAAACACTATAAAAATCTATTTGACAAAGCTGGCGCTGGACTTACGAATTCACACATTCTCTCCCAGCGACTAACTATTCCCTGGTATCCATTCCGGCTGTCAATAGCTGCTAGCTCCATGAACAGAGCAACCTGACGAGCAGCATCATGCGAGTTTGCGTCGGCATCCGCCTCCAGTCGCGCGATCTTGGCCAGTCGGAGAACGGGAGATGTGGGTGCCGGTGTGCTCCGAAAGAGGGAAAGGGCTCGAGTTTGAGCAAAGATACCAGTAGTAGCAGGAGGAAACATAGTTCGGAAGCTTTGGAGCGAGGTGCCGCATTGCGTTTGATGTAGTGCTCGTGTATGAGTAAAGCCGCTGTGGCTAAGATGTCGATGAGACCCCGCATGGGAAGTTAAGGGCGAGCGTGCGCACGCGCTTGTCGGGGAAGATAGAAATGCCTGCTACCGTTCGGAATCAGCAGTGCTACATGATAATATCTAGAGAAGAACTTACAAGGCGACGCTCTGTTATACTTGCGATCCCCCGCCACATTTGCCTACTTGCTAATGACGGTGGCCGAGAAAGTGAGGACGCGCCTCCCCATCGAAGAGGGCCTCCACAAATCTGAATTTTCATGGCAAGCCACCTCTAAGCCAAGATGGTTGCAGAATCCAGAGTGAAAAGATAAAGTGACCCCAGCTTAGCAAGTACTAGCCTGTCGAACGAGACCTCACCAGCCGCGAGTTACGATCGGAAATGAACCAGAATGAGTCACGTGGTATTGACTTTTGTAATAAAGCTTGCCAATAAACTTAAATTTGTGTCCTCCCATTTGCCACCATGTCCTCAACGGTTGAAAGTAGGAGTTGTGCGCTCTTACACGACTTACATCTGATCTCATGAAATCGTCTCTTAGACATATTCAAAGCCGCCCTACAACAGGCTGTCTTTGCTTGTGCCGCCTCGCTTGACGCCCTCAAAGCATCTCGCACCCAACAGCCTGAAATTACAGGAGACCTAGTATGTCCTTTAATATCATCTTATACCATGATGTTTGTCTTAACCAAGCAAATTAGCCAGCCCCTGCAGACGTTCGATCCGATTTCCTATCCATCCTTACCCTACTATATGCTCGGTCCACTAGTCTCACTTTAATCCTCAAAGCCGGCTCTGACTCTCTAGGTGCGGCTCGAGAGCCGCTCACGGAAATCGCACGAGATGTAGCCCGACTGGCACACTGCGCCGGCCTGTTTTCTGTCTTAGGTGCTACTATCAGGTCAGAGGCGATCTGGTCCGCCGAAGAGGTTATCGAGAGCATCCAAACTTACCTTGTCGGCTTTACTCGTGCCAAAGCTGCTGGGACATCAGAAGATTCGAAGATACTCATGCTGCGGGTCGGGACCATTCACAGTATTATTGATCGAGTGAAAGCCTCATTGTCGACTGACAACCGCACCGCGGTTGGTAAACGATGGCAGTCAGATGCATCTCACTTGGATGATGCTATGCAAGAAATCAAGGACATGGTAGAAGAAGCGGAGCGGAGCGATCTAGAAGGTGGCGATGAAGCGGACGGTTTCGACGATGGTTGGGGTGAAGTCCTAGGTGGACCAGCAACTAAACTTGAGCCGCACGAGGTTGAGGTCGCCAAAAAGGTGAGCATTTGTACGTCTACGAGAGAGCAAACAACTAATTGTCTTGTTAGGCTATGTTGACCTTTAGAATGGTGGCCTTGCTTCACAAACGCATCTTATCGCGCCTAGTTCTCCCATCAACCGGTAACGCCAGCATCGATATAGATCTTGAAACCCTCCTTGCGTTGTCTTCTTCTCTGGCTGCCGGCTTTGACGACGTAGCTGAGTCCCTCTGGTCTCCTCAAGATCCACAACATATCATATCTTGCACAAAAACACTTCGAGAGCGAGTACATGCGCTGCGTGAGCCGCTTGTGACGTCTGGCCTACTCCCACCCAAGCCCGGTACTCAAGCTGCAGAAGGCAAAATCAATTCTCAAGTATCTAGTAAAGACGTGGACTGGTTTCAGATGTGCTTTGATCAAATTGATAAAGCTGTTCATAATACAACGAATACATAGACTTCAGTTTTGGACCATTACAGGCAATCCACTAGCATCCTTTACGACGTTTTGTTGTCTTGGCCCGAGTGCTAATGACATTTGGCGAATTCTCGACCGCCGGTAGTCCTTTGGGGTTCTGCGATGTTCTTGGGTCAATCACGACTGGAATGAGCGTATTTAGGTTCAACTCACGCTTGTGTCCTTGGGTGGTTTTCCGACTTTCTTGTTCTGCGTTATGTCCAGTTAATTTTGTCTTCCAGCACAAGGTTTGACGCGTACCTTTCCCGGAGCTTTACGCTTAGCTTCACTCTCTTCTACCTCCATCTCCTCCACTGCTTCGATCTCGGCTGCTGGGCGCTTTCGACTCGCCGAACTAGACCCTTGAGCGGCTGGCTCCTCGAACTCTTGGATTTCGTCTACTCCGTTTCCAGAACCGACGTCCATCTGAGCGAATGTACGGTACTGCTGCTGTTGCTGTTTGCCGATATAGGCTTGAGCGTCTTGCTGCTGTTGAGGCTGGAATGCTTGTGTCTCTTTTGGTTTCAACGGGGTTACTGGCGTATCTGGAACCTGCAAAAAACTCAGCCACCGGGTTCTTAAATATAAAATGCTTAAGATCCCAACCGGTTCATCGTGATCAGGAGCAGCACAAGACAAAGGTGAGGAAGATATCGTTGAGAATTGCTCTACAAAAGGATGCCAGTTTTGTGGATCAGCTCCTAGCCCCGAATTTGGCGTGAGCTTGGCCTTTAAGATGACCTGTGAAATATGATTCCAGTCAATATGGTGAAATCGGGATGGAAACAAGGGCTTGCCGTTTGTTTGATCTGCTTGGCTAAAGACTCTTTGAGACCCGCGACGTTCGTCTTAAACGTCTCGATTTCGTTCTCTTTCTAGAAGGGACTGGCTCGCTCAGCGAAAGGTGTTTTAGGCTCTTCTGCTTACCCTCTTGATCTCCCCCTTCAAGTTGTTGACCGTCTTGTTCTTCTCTTGCAGTATCCCATTAGTAACCTTGCCGATAAATTCCTTTTCCTCAGGAGTCTGAAACCGTCTTAGTGATATTGTGACCAAAACGTCTGGATAAACTCACAAGTTTACCGTCTTGATATCGCTCCGAAATAGTACCAGTATTATTCTCGGCATCGCGAACCTTGGTTTTGAGGAGCTCGATCGTTGCTTCTAGCTCCGCGACTTTTGGTTGTAGCGTATCGTCGACCTGAAATGTTGGCACGACGGGCATAGTCTCAATCGCCTGCAGTTTAACCCGCACCAATTCTAGCTCTAGCTCCTTCTGCTTGAATCGATCTTCGATGATAGAGTTAGTTGTGCGGGCTGTTTCGGCGGCAGCTCTATGGGTGTTGGCATCGGCCTTGTACTCAGCGCAACGAGAGTCAAGGCCGGCGAGTCGTTGTTCGAGTACTTGAATTTCAGCCTTTCGTTCAAAAACGCAGTCGGACAAAGCCGCAATCTTGCTTTCCTGGTTCTCGATCGTTTGGCGACATTCCTGGCGGGTAGTAGTGTCTTGCTGGATAGAACTCTGGAAGTCGCCAGCCAGGGCTTCGAGAGTCAACTGGTAGCTTGTCAGCGAGATTCTCTACGGAATTTTTCGTCCTTACCTTCGCAGATACGGTTTCGCTGAGCTCACGGCGAAGCGTCTTCAACTCTTCCTCTTGCGTCTCTCGCTCGGTCTCCAAGCGTTGGGCTTTGGCCTACAAGAAGATCTAGCGCACATTTTGGGAGAGCTAAAAGAATGCCACTCGCCTGTATATCGTCCATCGACAAGCGTAAGGCCTTCTCTCTCGCGGAAGAGATTTCATTTAAAGCCTGTGAAGGGGATATTTAAATGAGGCGAAGCCCACACAAACGCATACAGCTACTTGCCTTGTGTTCAGCTTGCAATTCGTTTCGATCCCGCGTTGACGCGTCGAGTTTCTGCCCAAATATCATGTTATAGATCGTGAGGCGAGTAGGAATCTACATACCTGCTCAGCGGAGTAGCGATACTCTTGCTCTTTCGCCAGTTGGTTCTAGCAGAAATAGACTAAATCACGCCATTCGATAAGTTAAATTGGTGGATTACCTTCAACTGGCGTATTTCAACCTCGTCCCTGGATAAAGCATCAGCTATCGGCAACCCACTGGCACATGCGCGCCTGCTTACTGCGCGGTCTTAATGCTCGTTTTCTGGGCGGCTTGTTGGTTGTCTTCAACAAACCCACGGAGCGTCTCGACCTCTGTGCGAAGTATTGCTTCTCGTTCACGAGCAACATGGATAGCCGCCAAAGTTGAATTTGACTGCAAGACCCTACAAGAGCACGCTGCTCATTAGGCAGCATGACAGTAGGGTAGAATTTACTTACTGAGCATCACAAGATTCCTCCGTCTTCAATAGCTGTGATTTGACGGCGGCGATCTCAATGTTCAAGCGCTCAACTTCTACTTGTTTCTTAGACATTGTCGATTCGAGAGCGTCGACTCGAGCGTAGGCCACCATGGCACCCTTGAGCTTGTCTTGCAGCGATGCAATGTTATTGTTCAACTTTATTGTGTCGCCCTTAAGCGTGTTCTCCCGCTCGAGGGCTGACTCGAGAGTGTATTTCAACTCATCAACCCTATTGCGAAGTGGCTCTCAGACGGTGCGTGAAATAAGTAGATATATGCGCACCGAACTGAATACGTCCTTTCAGTTTCGGCCAGCCTTCCCTGTAGCCTGTTATTCTCTGCCCTGCTCTGAATTAGGTCATGGTCAAGCCGCACGAGCTGCGCCTCGAAGCTCTCTTTCGACTCCTGTGCAGCGCTCAACGACTGGGTCTTAAGATCGACTTCGCGATCCAATAGAGCGATCCTTCGAAAGTGATGTTGTTAGAAAACATAACGAATGGGCCATCAGGTGAACTTACTTTTGCGTCAAATCCTCTTTCTGACCCCGAAGAAATTCAAGCTGAGCAAGCGCCTCGTCCTGGGTATTCTTCAGTTCCTTTAGCTTGTTGTGTTCTCGGGTCAGACTGCCATGGTGATTAGAAAATAGTACTCGTAATCAAAGCGAACACGCACTCGCTGCGTGCCGTTTGCAAGTCCTGAGACACTGTGTCGTTCTCGTCCTCCAAATGCTTAAGCTTCTGAGAGAAGGCATTTTCGTTCTCAGAAAGGAGCGCCTCGGTGCGGTTGTTACTGCTTGAAATATCAACATATACTCGCATGGCAGAACTGCCTTGGCACGCACTCTGTTATAAGCCGAGCAACCTCTTGCTCCAGATCTTCTACATGCTTGGTGGCAGAGTCTTCGGACGAGCGAAGCTTGCTGCACTCAAGGCTGAGTTGCTCGCGCTGGGCGTCTGAAAAAAGAAAATGTTAATCACGCTGTTGGTTAGACAGGAGAAGTGCGACGTGCGAAGTGTAGTTAAACAATCCGCGATATTGGCGTGTTTTTCTCCCATCGTCACCAGCGATGCCTGCAGGTCTTTTTCTCGGTCCATGGACTGAGTAAAATTCCCCTTAGCTATGCTCAACTCATCTCGAAGGAGGTCAATAGTTTGGTGCTCTAAGAAGCGAATGACAGCAATCAATAAGGGAACTCGGAGACAATTCTATTTTGAACTCACGCTCGCTGATTTGCGATGTGAGCTCTGAATGGAGATCTTCATAACCGGCGAATATTTCGCCCGCCAACAGGCCTTTTGACCCGACCTTGTCTGCCAGGGATAATGCAGCAGACTCGGCGGCTACAGGCAAAGACGCGTAGGCATCTAATTAGAGGCTTGAGCTTTTGGATCGGAAAGGAAAGAGCCTACATGCGATTGTGGCACCGATATCTCTCCTTAGGGCACCGATATCGTTGGAGAGCTGCTTGGTTTGTGCTGTGGACGAGCTCAAATATTCTCCTATACCATTAAGCTCCACGCGCGATGTAGCGACTCTGACGAAGCACGTAAGTTTTATGCCATGAACGCGGATAGACAAAATCAACCCACTGGGCAGAAAGTGACTTTAGGCTCTCGGCATACTGGGAATGGGACAATGCGAGTCTTTCCTCTAGTTCGACTTTGTCTATTTCTAGTTGCCGAACTCGAGCTTTTAGTTTGGCATTACGATCGCGCTAACAATACGTGTGGGTATAAGCGGGTTTGGGTGGTAATAAATACGGGCTCACATCAACATTTGCTGCGGCCTGTAGCATCTGGTAATTCCTTTCCATGTCGTCCGTATCTCCTAAAGCAGCCGATGGGGTGCTGCGATCAATGCTGTGTCGAGAGGATGTCTGAGGGACAACAGGTTGAAAATGCTCGTTGGGAATGGGCGAAAATTGAGGGGTGTGTTTGGGAGTTTCTGCCAGGTAGTTGTCAGAGCCATTCCTATCGCCGGTTGAGCCAGGAGTTGAGGATCGATCATCCATAGTCAACGGTAGGCTTGGTGTACGTCGCTCGGGGTAACCTCCACTTTCGTCGTCTCGAATGCGAATGCTTTTCGTACGAGGTTGACGTTGACCAGAAATAGGAGACTCTAACTTGAGCGTCGAGTTTTGCTTTGCTGATTCCACGGGTACTGGTTTTGATCTTGCAAACGACTTGGCTGAGGATTTGACAGGCAGATCTTCCGAGAGAGGTATCCGTGGGGCCGAAGAAAGCAAGCCTGGTAACATTTTGCTGGGCTGCTGAGTCGAAGGAACCAATGTATGCGCGGACTTGAAGACTTCTTGACGAAGAAGATTGTTCGAAGGGGCATTCCGATTATTTAGAGCATAATCAGCGCGCAGTTTGAAGGCGTTTGTACCAGAGGACAGCTCGGATTTGAAGATGGGACCAGGCTTGGATGTGTTAGGAAGCGGAACACGACCCATCGTCAACGCGTCGGAGCTACCTGGACCAAGGGTTTTACGCTGTGCACCGGACGAATTTCCTGGTCTAGCTTGGCCATTCAGAGAGGGAGATCCTTGGACTAACGCTCGTTTGGGTTGGGTCGCATTCGGATTAGCAAAGGTAAAGTCCACAGTTGGTGGGGAATGTGCCGTGCGAGGCGAGAACTTCAAGAACGAGTTATCCATTCTCTTGAAGTAAATGGAGCGCTGATACCGTTCGTCGAGTCGCACGGTGGCGTGGCGCGGTGGTTGCGCTTTGGCCAAGCTCGATATTTGCTTCCATGACTTGGATTTATATCCGTCGATCAATTCCGTCGGAGCCAAATTGGACTAATTAGTTAGTTAATATGGGTTCACTCACATTGTACTGTGCACAGATTCTTCGCGCCGCATATTGGGTGCACGCTCTTGAAGTACGTAGCAGAAGTGGCTCAGCTATCGCAGTAGTTTAGTCAAGCAAAGGCTTTAGGGCGAAAAGTCGCAGTGCGTACCCCATAAGTTCCAAGCTACGGTTAGAGTATTCATCGTCCTTGTGTAAATAAAATGACGCCCGGCCACAGCATTTCGTGGCTCCTAAACGCTCACAAAGAATTCGAGTAATTAATTCTGCTCTTTTCAAAACCACAAACTACATGCACCACCGCACTTGTTGAAGTCGCGGTCAAAAACGTTGAAGTCGACAAATAAAATACAAACACCGTCTAGAGATCAGAATAAGCCAACAACTTGGCCCTTTTCGTCGAGGCCGACCTCCCAGAAGCCCTGAAATAGAACGGTGAGATAAAATTACAGTGACAGTAAATTATGCTTACGGGACGTGTGCCAAGACCGGGCATAGTTTGCATATCCTAGGAATAAACAAGCTATGAGATCATACGAAACGCATATAGAATCAAATAACACTTACGCCAAGAATAGGATACAAGAATCCGGCGCCGGCAGAGAGACGAACAGCCCGAATAGGTACAGTGAAGCCTTCGGCAAGGTTGAGTCCACATCAGAACACAGTCATATTAATAGCACTCACCAGTAGGAACGCCCTTCAGCTTAGGGTCATGCGAGAAGGAGTACTGCGGGAACAAATGTTAGTTGGCAAACGAAGTGCTCAAGCTAATAATTGTACCTGAGTCTTGGCCATGCAAACTGAGGGTCAAACACGAGCTCATCAGCAATCATACACATCAAACGTACAGCTCAAATCAACTTACTGGGGAGGTTTCCGAATCCTTGCGCCTCGTATGTGGCAATTTGCTTAGCTGCAAGCTCGCTCAGCTCAATTCCATCAGCTCCGTACACTTTGGTGGCAATCGCGTTGATCTTGTCCGCGATGGGCAGGTCGAGCTCATACGTGAACTTGAAGTCTGGCTCGCTCGACTCGCAAGTCTCAATCATAGCCTCCGCGAGAGCACGGGCTCCCTCGCCGCCCTTGGCCCAGTGGTTCGAGACTACAGCGGCATCAGCTCCAAAGGCGAGTGCCTCGGCTTTGACGAGCTCGAGGTCGGCGGGCGTGTCCGTACTGGAAACGGGGTCAGTAACGCCTTCGAAATTAGCTGTGGGAAACAGACTTACGAGAACTGGTTGATAGCAACAATAGCCTTGACACCAAATGCCTTCGCGTTCTGGATGTGCTTGCCAAGGTTCTTGCATCCCTCCTTGAGAGTGACCAAGTCCTCCTTGAGGTACGTGTCGTGTAGAGGCTTACCAGGGGTAACGTCGGGTGCGCCGCCGTGCATCTTAAGTGCACGAGTTGTCGCAACAATTACCTGCATATATCGATCCGTAAGCGTATGCTCAGTCTTGTGGTTGAGCACGGCTTACAGTGGCATCCGGCACGAGCCCGCTGACTCGGCACTTGATGTTGCAGAATTTCTCCATTCCCATGTCTGCACCGAAGCCACCCTCTGTAAGAACATATCCGATGCGGTCGGGACTATCACCCTCGTCTGTGCCAGCGAGCTTAAGCGCGACACGGTCAGCAAGAATGGAGGAGTTGCCGTGGGCGATGTTCGCAAATGGTCCTGCGTGCACAAAGACTGGTGTGCCCTGTGATCCAATAGGTCAAAGATCTTAAAACAGTTGATGGGATGGATAACGGGAATATACCTCGAGCGTTTGCATCAAGTTTGGCTTGATAGCGTCCTTCATGAGAACGGCCAATGCTCCACCAACCCCGATATCGTCAGCAGTGATGGGAGCGCCGCTCTTGCTCGTTGCAACCACCATGCGTCCCAGCCTGTTCATCCTTATTAGTACTCCGTGCGTTTACATACCATAACAAGACACACCTCTCTCGCATATCAGCCAAGTCATTGCTCAACGCCAACACGGCCATACACTCGCTTGCAACCGCGATATCGAAGCCAGTCTCGCGCGCATGTCCCTGCTCAGTCGAGTTCTGACCAACGGTAATCTTGCGCAGGAATCGATCATTGACATCAAGCACGCGGTTCCAAGTGATAGTTGAAGTGTCAACGTCAAGGCGAGAGAACAGGCGCGCTTCTTCAGGAGTAAGCTCGTCAGGGGAGGTGGAAGTGATGCCAAGTTTCTGGAGGCGCTTGAGCATGAGTGGTGCAAATGTGCGGACGCCCTTCTTGGGCGGAACGAGTCGGTTGTAGAGCGCCTGAAGGAGATATGAGCAATGTGGGTTGTGAAACTGAAGCAGTTAACTGACCTTATCGGGCTGAGTGGCCTCGTGGAACATCCTCGCATCGAGAGCAGCAGCTGGAGACAAAATTAATCATCTAACCATTGGATCGCGGTGAATACGCTATGAAAGTACCCAGCAAGTTGTTCGCAGCAGTGACAGCGTGAATGTCACCGGTCAAGTGCAAGTTGAACTAAGCATGAAATGTCAATTTAATTCCGCTTGAGAGTTGCAGAAAATGACGTACCTCATCCATGGGGAACACTTGACTGTACCCTCCTCCAGCAGCACCGCCCTTGATGCCAAATGTCGGGCCCTGGCTAGGCTGACGCACACACGCGAACGCAGGGCGACCAAGGTGGGCTCCGAGGGCTTGTGCGAGGCCAATAGTCGTAGTCGACTTGCCCTCGCCAAGGGGAGTGGGGGTGATACTGGTTGAAAGATTCAGTTCAGGTATCACTAAATTGATTGTAGGAGTAAAACGCACCCAGAAACGACCACGTATTTTCCGTTCTTCCTGTGAGCAAGGCGGTCGAGGATTGAAAGCTCGACCTTGGCTTTGTGCCGTCCATAGCTCTCCAGCTCGTTCGCACGAATTCCGATCTCCTTGGCCAAGTCTGCAACAGCCTTGGGAGTCTGGGCCATCGCAATCTCGATATCGCTACGCAAATAGACACAGGTTAACCCCGGCTAAGTAAAGTGAGGTCTGAAATCTCACCTGGGCACAACTTCCTTCAACTCCAACGGCAACGGGGTGACCCGCCTCTCCCTGCTCTTCGCCCACAACTGCTCGGCGCTTCGAAGGGTGTTGACCATGAGCATCGCAACGGTCATTGGGCCCACACCACCTGGGACAGGGGTGATCCAGCTAGCCACTTTAGCCGCAGATTCGTAGTGGACATCGCCAACTAGTCGTTGCCCGGATTTCTTGCTCGAATCAGGGATGTAGTTGATTCCGACGTCGATAACGACGCAGCCAGGCTTGAGCATTTCACCGCGAAGGAACTCGGGCTTGCCGATCGCAGCGACAACAATATCGGCTGTTTTGAGCTACAGAGTCGCATAGTTAAATTGCGTTCAAAGAGCTTGAGAAAACAGTTTACGTACGAATGACTCCAGGTCCTTCGTTCGACTATGGCATTGTGTAACAGTTGCGTCGAGCTTCCTAAGCATTGCTGAGACGGGGTTCCCAACAATATCGCTCCGGCCGAGTACAACAGCATGAGTGCCCGCAACGGACACACCAGTGCTTTCGATCAGCCTGATAACTCCGGCCGGAGTGCAAGGCGCGAACAACGGATCAGACGCACGGGACGAAAGCCGCCCAATATTGTATGGGTGAAACCTGCACACACGCTTTGGTGTCAATCCTCATGAAAGGCACGGGTTCAGGAACCAAAACTCACCCATCAACGTCCTTCGCAGCTCCCAAGTGCTCAATAACAGCCCTCTCGCCCTCTGCTCCGATCCCGTCACCATCTCCAATCGGAAGCTGCACCAACACACCGCTCACGCTCTCGTCATCGTTGAGGTCCTTGGTAGCATCGATCAAACCCTTGGCGGTAATGTCTCCAGGTAACTGAAGATGGGTCGACTTGATCCCAACCTCCTCGCACGCCTTGGTCTTCATCCTGATGTACGCCGTCGAATCCGGACGTGACCCCGCCTGGACGATCGTCAAATGCGGCTGGAAACGCGGGTTTTGTGCACGAAGGGAAGAAATACGCGACGCGACAGTATTGCGGATTTCTCTATAAATCGTGATCTCGAAATGAGCACGCTGGAATAAGATAGAGATTAGAGCAAAAGCGCGTACTTAGCGAGCAAAGTCCCATCAATCACCCTCGCCTCGCCACTCTGTGCGCTCACAGCAGGCCGCTCCGACACAGTAGCAGTGGCAAGAGCACTCGACGCCATTCTCGTTCCAAAAGGAGATAACCGGCCGTATGTAGTTTCGCTCAAGAGTTTTGTTCCAAATCCGCGCGCTCGTACAATCGCAAGTGCAGGAGCAGTTAGACCTAGGTGTCTGGTAGTAGTTGTACAAGTCAGAGCACGAGGCCGAGCGTGGTCAAGGGCCCGCGTCAAGAAGCTCCGAGAGCACACATGTACGGCCCTCATCGTACGTGATTAGGATCAGTTCCACCTGCAAAATTAGCCTAGTCCCTGACCGAGGTGATAAGATAAGATCAAGATTTTTGGGTTGGAGAGAATTCGGGCGTTGGTATGTTGTATAGCGCGTTGTTGTTGGCTATATAACTGCAGCAACGAGCACGAGTCATTTATTTCCCAAGTCGGGAAAACTGCTGGCACAACAACGTTGTCGGCCGACAAGAGCCCAGCGCGGAGACACGTTCTCCGCTTGAACGGACCGCAATCAAATAGCCGTTGTGCTGGCAATATAGTTTGAAGCTGGCAAGGCTGAGCTCAAAGATCACAACTTTTCCATCATAGTTCGTACATTCATGTCGTGAGCGTACTCCAGCTAAAGATCAATACAACACAAAATACTAAGCACGACGGAATTGTGTAGAGGAATCAGCACCAGCCAAATCCAGAAACCAAGGATCTGTCCAACGCAGACCAGCCTCCCAAAAACGGGACGACGCGAGAAAGGAGCAGGCAAGCAAGAGATGGGTAAGAGAATAGATAATCCAAACATCGTAGACAGGCGTAGATAGGTAGGGGTCGAGGAGTCCAAAACATAAGACCAAAAACCACAGGAGTCGTAACGTAGGTGACAGTAGGAAGGGATACACGAATTCATACTTAGTATAATGACACGTCTAACAGACCAAAAAACCAAGCACACAGTAAACTACCATGGTCCTCGACCAAACCAACCCTTAGCCTCCTTTTGTTGGGGCGGGGCACGCTGGGGTCGCGTAGGTTGGGGCCTCTCCTGTCCTCGCGGCTTCCGTACGCGCTGGGGCATAGGTACAGGCTCGGGCTCCCTCTCGTATTCGTGGCGCTCATAGTCGCGGTCACGTACGACGGTGACGGTCTCACGAGGTGGTGGCGGAGGGGGAGGGGGAGGCAAGGTTTCGCGGACTGGGGCGGCCATGATAGTTTGGGTCTCCTCAATTTCGACGGGGACAAAGATCTCTTCCTCGGTGGTAATTTCAACCACGTTCGTGCGACCAGGACCACGAGGACCAGCAGCGGAGCCCTTGACACGCTCAGGAGCGGGTGGGGCTGCGCGAGTACCGGCTGGCATGGGAACAGTGACGGTCTTGACAGGAGGGATGAAGGTCGAAGTGACGGTGGCAGAAGAGACGACGGTTTGGATGGAAAGCGCGGTCTTGGTAGTGGTAGCGATGGATGTAGAGACGTGGTGAATCACAGAAGTAGTAGTTTCGTGAATGATTGAAGTAGAGATGTGGTGGATGGTCTCGGTTTCAGTTTCGGTTTCATAGATGTGGGAAATTATAGGAGGAGCGACCTCAACAATGTCCTGAAAGAAAAGAATTGTGTCAGCACATGTTGATTGTAAGCGGGCAGACAAGAATCAACCGAACCCGCGGACGAGAGGGCAAGCACGAACAGGAATAAATGATAAATAGCTTGCTGCCAACTGCTCACGTCCACAGGCCAGGTTTAGAAAGAGCGGGGCGGTACCTTAGGCTTCCTGCGGATGGGCGGGACCTCGTAAACATACTCTTCGTCCATTGGAGGCATAGGGCCAGGTTCATTTTGAAGTTGCCTGTGACACGAAATAAACAAACACTCGGTCAGCTGACCGCGTCGAAAAAAAGCGGAGACGCGACTTACAAAAGTTGCTCCATGATCCACCCTTCGCGACGCGATGCGTCATTTTCGCGACGGCCAACAATGTCTTCACGCATAGCAATGTCGCGCTCACGCTCGGCAATCTTGGATTCGCGGTCGAGAACATCGTCGAAGCGGGGATTGGATGGACGATACCATGGCGGGGGCTCCATGCTCTCAATCTCGCGCACAATTTCCTTGATCACGGTTGCGGTCTCCATGGGCATGGGTGGGGGCATGATAGGAGCGAGAGTGTGCGTGACAGTGAAAGTATAGGCGTCGACGACAGTTTGAACCGGGGCAGGAGGGCAGGAGAGAGTAAGGCCACCTGGGGAGCCAGCCAAGAGCTCGGCCTCGCGCCTAGCGACCTCGAATTCGCGCACCGCAACAACCGACTCGCGGTTGATGAGATCCTTGGAACGCTTGGGAGTCAAATGAGACCAGAAGCCAGTGGGTTCGGGAGCGACCATGAGCATTTCAGTGCCATGAGGCTGGGGTGGCCCGTGAGCGTGTGCTTGATCATCGCCGTTGGGTCCTCCGAGAGGTCCGCCAATAGGAACACTGCTGGCCTGGCTACCAGATTGCCCAGGAACAACGGGGGGTGTGGTTGTGCGCGTGGTGCTGGGAAGAGACAGCATCACCGCGAGGATAGCTAGAATGAGCGATAGAACTAGCAGCAAGGTCGTGCTGGAGATGGTGCGGTGATGGTGATGATGGGATCGTTCAGAGCGCTCACGACGTTCGCGGTCGGACCTGTGCTCGCGATCGCCACGGTCGCGCTCACGGTGGGAGCTGGATGGTTGGGCCATGGAGCGGTCCCGAGTGGTTTCGCGTTCGGATAAAGTGTCTTTCGTGCGAGTGGGAGTGCGACCAGTCGTACGGGATGCCGTATCACTAGTGTATGAGATCGTAGATGGGACCTCAGAAGGTGGGACCGGCGCGCGTTGACGCGAACTGGAGCGTTGGGAAGAAATCTTGACGGTCGGAAGGGGTCACACGCGCTGGGGCGTCAGAGGTAGAGCGCAGCTATGGTAGGGCGTGGGAGGACGTGAACGTGAACGTAGTACTTGTATAGGAGTGGTAGAGGCGCGAGGCCAGGCGTGAGGAGGGAGGGAGGATGAGTGCAGAATCTGGCTGGTGCACGCCCGCATATGAAGGGGTCGAACTCCTATTTGCATGTGCTTGCCGAAAAAACACAACGTGTCACACCCTTGTCACATGTGATGGAAGCTTCCACGGAAGCACACGTGTTCAGCCCCCATTTACGTCACATTCTCCATGGAAAATGTGTCACGCGTCTCCCTTGTTCGCGGTTGCAAATGCTGCCAGCTGTATTTGTCGTCACGCATTGTTCACGTTGCTATTTGTCACCCATAGCTTTTTTCCGTGTGACCGCCTCGTGTCCTTTCAGCCACCTGATGATCATCCTCTAGCCACCTGAAACTGACACTCATCCAACCATCTGCACATGAAGAAACACATATATTTACACGCTAAACGAAAATAAGTACGTTCCAAGATACGATTAATTCTCAGCTGATATTCCAGCGAGGTGGAGTAGCGAGGGTATAACGGACGCCAGTTGCCTCAGCGCAGCAAGGTCGGCCTGAGCAGGCGAGGTGCCATGCTGTACTGTATCCTTCAGCAGATATTCCTGCGACAAATATTCGTTGCCTGGTTTTGGTAACGTCTCTATCACAGATTGCACCTATATAGAACACCAGGTTAGTATCTCTTTGATCTATGGCGCGAACAACTCACATGAAGTAGTATCTTGTGCTGTTCCGCCTGCTGGGCACGCAACGCGTCGCGTTCCTTCTCCGAACGCTCCATCCTCTCACGCATCTCGCGCATCTCCTCCTTCAGACTCTTCACAAGGATCAATGTCTCAGATTCACTATCCCCTGGTTCGTCCTCCTCCATGTGTCCGTGTACAGTGTGGCCATTGACGGCTTTCGCGCCGTTCGTCCTAGGCTGGTTCATCGTCTTGTCCATGTCTTGATACGACGCCCTCGCCACTTCAGCCGCTTTGGTCCACACCTCCTCGATCGACTTGACTCCTAGCGCTGCATTCAAGTTCCGGGCAACTGCTGCTGGCCATTCGCCCTCGCCACGCCAGAGCTTCAAGATCTGCAGCTGCGTATTTCCTAGGTCGCTCCGCAATCCAGACAACGAGTCGTACACATCCTCCTCACCAAGCACACCGTTGACCTGGGTTACAGAAGCGGAAGCAGCAGCTACCTCCGACGCTTCCGCAACGGTCTGAAGTGGCGACTCGGGAAAATTAGCACGCGTAGGAGAAACAGCGGGCGGAGCAGACGAGCGCGTCCCGGCGACGCGGCTGGATCTTGGAGATAGCTTGGGCGGTGCGCTCTCCGATCTAGCAGTCGCGTCGCCGACATCGCTCGCACTGGCCCCGCGCGCCATTCCTCCTGGGAGATTGTCCGGGTCCAGTCCTATATGCTCTGCAAACTCCTCCAGTTGCTCGCGTACGTCCGTGCCCAACTGAATATACTGATTTTCCATGTCGGTTACATATTCTTCGAGCGTAACAATGCGTTCTTCAAGCTTTCGGTGTGACAGCCCTGTGCTACTGGGCGTGGGGGTCGTAGGCTCTGCTGCGGGAGGCGGGGCAAGGAGCGTCGGGGCAGATTGAGAAGCGGAAAGTGGGGGCGGCTGAGCAGATTCATCCAGACGGGTACGTTTCGCAGGTCGCGACGCATCATCCACGTCCATCCCATCCCCCGTCGGCGTCTCCTGATTCCTGTTCCGCTTCCCAGAGGCTGTCGCGGCGCTCCTTTCCTCCGCTTCCTTTTTCAACCGTCCTATCTCCTGCTTGACCTCCTCTATCTCCTGTCGTACGCCTCCAATCCCTTGTCTGACCTCGCCCAACTGGCCTACGAACTCGCCTTGCTCCTGGACCATCTGCTCCAATCCGTGCCTCAGCTCCCCGAGCACTCTTTGCGTCTCCTCTATGTTCGCGCCTGCCAGCTCCTTCTGTACCGCCTCGGCCACTTTCCTCGCCGCTTCGACCTCATTCTTCGCCGTTCCCGCTTGAAGTTTCGCAACAACAGCTTCCTTCTTAACCTCGCCAACCTCCCTAGCCCTTGTCTCTCCCTCCTTCTTTACATCCTCCTTCAAATCTCTCGCCTCCTCCTTTACCTTCTCCACATCCTTCCTTAAACCACTAATCCCCTCCGTCTCCGCTTCGACCAGTCTCAGCTCGCTCTGCAACTTAGAGATCTCATTTGCGAGCGACCGTGCCAAGCTCATCATCTCTTCGACCTCTTTATTCGGCAATGCAGTTCCACCAACCATAGCTGGAGCGGGCGTGGGTTCTCGTGCTGCAGTAGGCGGATTCGCAGGAACGTTCAAGAGTGCCATGCTAGCCGCAAATCGTTCCGAAACGGCCTCCATCTCTTTGCGCGTTCGGTCCGCCATGTCGCGCGCCGCAACCAACGATACACCAGCCTCGTTCACGGGCTGTCCAGCCCTTGCTCCCGCAGCAGCTAAATTAGTTGGACATTTCAGTCAGCAACGAGCCAAGGTGATCACAAAGGCGAGGCATTCCACTCACCCCTGTTCACTTGGGCCTTCTCCTTTTGCTCGAGATACGCAACTTGCTTCTTGCGGACTTCGTAGGTGTGTCTTTGTTTGAGCAGAGTATCTAAAAGCCTATATGATAGTCCCCATCAAAGACGAACAAAGAAACCACCAATAAAATGTTAGCATTCAAACTAAACAACCGTCAGGTAGATTGTGCGTACCCGATCCAACCTTCCGGTTGCCCCACAGTAGGCGTCTCCTTGTCTTTCATTACAGGCGAAGGTGGCACCTTGGGGGCCGGAGTGGGAACGGGACTGGGGGCGGGAAGCAAGATCGGGGGAGGAAGGGGTGCCTTCGCAGCTGCGGCTGGGGGAGGAGGAGGTGGTGGTGGTGGGAGCGCAGGAGGGACATTTGCAGGAGGGGGAGGAGGTCGATTTACGGGCGGAGGAGCTTGTCCCGGCGGCGGGACCAGTCCAAGCGGAGAAGGCACGTGTCCCAGAGGCATAGGGGGGATGGCCCCTAAAGGCAGAGGCGGCGGTGGCATGGGCGTCGTAGGACCGGTCGAAGACGTGGGCTTGGATGCAGTGGCAGACGCGTCTTTTGGCTTCGAGCTAGACAAAGAACTAAGAGAACAAGGTCACGTACAACCGAGGGAATGGAAACGTTCATTCCAGAATCAGGGACCAACACAGATCGGAGAAGCATGGCAAATGTGTTTTGGTAGTTTTTGTTAAATAATTCAATGAAGAGTCAGCCACCATTGGTTTCGCATAAAAGAGTGTTGAAGTTGTAACGTACGTTGGTGGTAGGTCAATGTCCATCGCATTCGCCGAATCTATACTCTCTCGCCTCTTATTCGGGGAACGATGCGATTCGCGATCCCGGTCACGGACGCTATGAGAGGAGCCCTTCTCGGAGGGAGGAGAACGATGACGCGAATGGGATTGACGTGAAGGTGAGGAGCCACCCGCGTCCCGCTCACGTCTGGAGTCCCGATCTCGATCTCTATCACGCTCCTTGTCACGCTCCTGGTCCCAGTCCCGTGGGGCGGAGGGCGGTGCTCGTACGGGCGACTTGGGTTTTGCGCGAGGCGAAGAGGGAGCGGGTTTGGTAGGGGAGATTGGGCGGTCGTGCGACGCCGATGTGCGACGCGAAGAGGGCTCGGGAATCCCCCAGCCTCCACTAGCGCCAGCTGGACTCTCACTCCTAGCCCATTTAGTAGGCAGAGGGCTCCCGCTACCCCATCCTCCTCCTGCGGGACTCGGATCCCTCCATGCGTTCGAGCTAGTCGGTATGTCGCCGCCTGAACTAGAAGCGCCCCGGGTCGCGCTGGTTCGCGGAGGCGAGGTACCCCAGCCTCCAGAGGCTGTTTCAGAAGACTTGAATCTTGAGTGAGTTGGAGGGGGGTCTCCCCAGCCCGACGTTGCAGTTGAACGCGAGGGTCCAGCATCGTCCCAGCCGCTGCCGCCTCTCGAGCGTGAGCCGTAACCACCATCTCGAGTAGGTGGTGCACCCGAGTCTCTCCCCTTCACGCCGTAGCGTGTTTCTTTAGCAATCGAATAGTCGGGATCGTATGGGTGCGTGAACCTTGGGGTGCAAGATCGAGGGTGAGCACGGACCAGGCCCAAAAATAAGCAAGACTTACTTGCAGGACATCCTCCTACAGCTATCGCCGTCCTAATAATACATGAGAAAGGGTTATAAAGGCTTGAGGACATACTTACTCTACACCGTGGCATAACCATGCTGGGCAAGTCGACGAGTGCGAGGTAAGTGACGGTGATGAGGTCTTCACAGATGTATTGATCTCACGTGATCCGCCCAAAGCCTTGACCACAAGCCCCGCCCACCACGCATACAACTCTAGCCCACAGCATGTCCCAAGACGCAGAAGCATACCCAGGCAAGCGCTTCTGCCAGGTTGTGGCAGTCAAGAAAGAGGCTTTGGAGGAATACAAAAAGGTTTGATTTATTGACCATTCCCTGACCCCCTCTGATGAATACTAGATTCACGCCGATGTGTGGCCGACCGTCTTAGAAACTCTGCGAAAATCAAACATTGTAGACTATTCGATCAATCTCCTCCCCTCGCCTCCTGTTGCGCTCACGGATGGCCCCTCCTCGGAGCTTGCCGGTCTCTTAATCGCGACATTCAAGTACATCGGTACGCAGTTCGCGATGGTGGCGCACTTCTAATTGAACAACAAACTAACATGTTGGTTGATACGATTTAGGTTCAGATTGGGAGAGCGACTCCAAGATCGCCGCGTCCGACCCAGAAACTTGCCGCTGGTGGGCTATCACCGATGGGATGCAACACTCGTTGATTCCTGGAGCAACGGGTTCCAAGGATGGCCCATGGTGGTACCAGTGTGAAGAGGTGTTCAGGCATGAGAAGTGATTAAGCATATAAGAGACGTATAATACACTGAAAAAACAAGGACGCATAGCGTGAGGTAGCACAGACAACATATAATGTAGCAAAAACACAAACAACAGATCGATACGAGGCAGAGCGATGAAAACACTGAAGCACATGTAACGAGTACACCAATATTACATACAAGAAAATCTTGGCTGTCCTGGTTCAGCAAAACAATCAGATATACCCACTATTCAAGCTTCCCTTGCACCTCTTGCACGACCGCGAGCATATCCGTGATCGGCTTCATTGTCTTGTCCAACCACTCCCTGAGCTGATCCTTGAATCGAGAGTGCTCTGTAAGCATATTCTCGATCAGCTGCTCGCCGATTTTCTCCATTCCTGCAGCGTTCGACGTAGTGGCCATCGCAGATCCCGACACTACCACCCCAGACCCCCGCGCTTCAACCGCCAACCTAAGCGTGTCGATGTCCTCGCGTACCTCGCCTAGTGTCCGTGCAATGACGAGACCTGCGTTCTCCGCCCCTCCGACTCTCAATGTCTTGGCCCACAACCGCCCAAGCTCCATATCCAGCTTCTCAATCCACCCGTCCTCACCCTGCCAGAGTCCTGCAAAAACTTCCTGCACGGCAGCGTTCAGGTCCGCCTTGGAGTGGCCTCGCCCTTCTGCAGGCCTTTTACTACTCCGCTGCACTACCTCAGTGTGCACCAGCTCATCCTCTGGCTCTCGTAGTCGCTTGGATCCAGTCCTCTGCTCACCAAGAGCCCTCACATTCCAAGCCACGTCGTCAATCTCGTTGCGCATAGAATCTAGTTGAATCTCTAGAGATTCAACTGTAGCCTCGAGTCTGCGCTTCTTCGCCGGTCGGCCTTGATTAGAAGTGATATCAGGTGCAGGCAAAAGGGATGCGGGCGCTGCTTGAAGCTCGTGCGAGAAGCCAATTTGATGGGTCGGATATCTCTCTGAAGGCGGAGACCAGAGTTGGTTGGGAGCACTAGATTGCGATTGCACGCTTGAGTTGGCACGGTTTGAAGCCACGAGACCTTCGATGAACGGTAGGTGCACGGTAATCGATTGTGTCGATGCCCGAAGTTCGGATACATGCGTCGCAAGAGGTAAGAGCCCGTTCACTTGGTCAACTAGCTGCTCGTAGGTGTTGAACCGACCGGCAAACAACACCAGTGTGTCAGCCTGATCAACAAGAGGCAAAAGTGACTTCAGGTTCTCGATCGTGTTGGTGTGCTCGGCTCGGTTTGTCTCTTTTGCTTCAAGCTCGCTCACGCGCCTCATAAAATCAGCTGGGGGCGCATCTCCTCGAGCCAACAGGTCGATGAGTCCTTGAACGTGATCCGAGAGAGGCAAGAGGGTTTTCTGTAAATTTGAGGTAGACGCTTTTAGAAATTTATAGCGCAAAGTAATGATTTGGGTACTTACCAAACTATTACGAGCGGCTTCCAACCGTAGAAGAGCGCCCGCAATATTCACTAACTCTTTTTTCGCGCTCGCTGCTCGCTTCTCGAGCAAGGAAATCCGTGCCTCGTGCGGTTGTGACTCAGGTTGTATGGGCGATCCGGGACTCTCCAAAGGACTGGCAGACACCAGTTGCGCCGTACCTTGCCTTTTGAGCGGCGCTAACTCATTGACTTCAGTCTGCAAAGGTGTGAATGTCTCGTAAATCTATGATTGATGTACACTTACCGCCAGCCTGCGCAATTCGCGCTTACACCAATCTCTATCCTCCTTCTGCTCTTGAGAATCTTGTTCAATAGCCTTGAAGATGGCTTCTTGTCCGCTGTTCTTGAGGCCGAGCGCGGCTACTGACTTGTCAAGCACCTCCACGGAGTCTTTCAGCTTGTCAAAACAGCCGGATACGCTGCTTTGGCCTTTGGACAGCTGTGATAATCTTTCCGTGATCGGCACTGCTTGGTCGACAAAGGCCAAGAGCTCATCAGCCTTGCTGGATAACGCCACAAGCTCGTCGACGAAAGCCAGTAGTGGAGACATGTTGCTAATTTTTCGCTGAGTGAATAAATAAATTGAGATTGACATACGCGATACATTCAAGCCGCTGATATGCACGTACCTCCATGCTATCGATTAGCGCTTGCGCTTTGTCCGCTTCCCCTTTCAAACCCTTATTCTCTGTTTCCCGTTTGCTCGCTGCCTCGTCGTGTTCGTCCAGCTTCACCCGCAAGGCTTTTGCTCCAATCTCCAACTCCAAGACTCTCTCTTGAAGTTTGCTGACATTCCCCAACTCGGCATTTAAGGTCTCATAGTGGGCGGTGAGCATAGCTAGTTGTTTTTCAGATTTAGAACCTTGGGGACCAAGATCTCCAGGTTGCAGTGCAGGTTGCTCGCCAGATTGAACTGGGTTATCCAATGTATCTAGCTGTTCAGAATCGACCTGTAAAGTAAATCAATAAACGAGCAACTTGCATAGCATTATCGCACCCGTGGCCGAAATGATCGCACCTTTTGTGAGTCTTGAACAAGCGAGGTTAACGGGGCTTTTTGATCCGCAAGCGAGACCAGCACTTCGACGTTGTTGGTGAGTGGCAACAGGGCGACTATATCATCCTAACGCGGGCCGAGTTAGTGAGCAGTACAACACAAATTGAAAGTCACCTTACTTTGTTGAGTTGCAGCATCTCACTGGTTCTCTTGGCGCGTGTTTCTTCCAAATTCAGAGTGCGCTCGAACTCGCCCATCTTAGTGGATGCCTTCGACACTTTGGACTTCAGGCTTTTCATCTCCCGTTCAAATGTGTCTAACCGACGCTGCAGCTCGTCAGAGTCATTAGAGTCTTCCTGTGGAGTATTATTTAGTGAATGAAACGTTTAGGCAACTCCCCAGTAAGCTTACCTCCGTTTGGTCACGAGATCGTGCCGTTGGCGGAGTGGTTTCCGTACGATTCGCTTCGTATTGGTCCAGTTTCTTCTTGACCCGAGCCGTCTTTCGGGTAAGACTCGCCCAGTCAGCTCGCAACTCTCCCACATCACTTGACACAGCCGTGAATTGCTCCGGAAGTGACACCAACAGCTCGGCACGGCCAGCAAGCAACACAAGCCCTTCAGCTTGCTCCTTGACGGGATCCAAGGCGGCCAGGTTCTCTAGTACGTCTTGGATTCGATCGTGGATGAAGCCCATCTCATCTTCAAGTTCCGGGATGCGATTCGTCGTCTTAGTGAGAGTAGCTAATGTGTCTTGGGTCTACGTAATGTACGTGTCAGTACATACCTCAAAGCAGGTAACCGGAAGTTCAACTTGCCGTAGACGATAGGGTTTCGAACTTTTGACTTAGTGGGTGAAGTGTATCAGTAGTCTCCTACAACAAAATAAACTGTCAGCTTAGTAGTATGAATATACACCCACTTGAAATACCTTAATCGATTTGAGCTCTTCAGCAAGCGTCTGCACATCGGGGTGCGTCACTCCTAGTCCAAGTACCTTCTTCTCCAACTCTGCTAACTGCAGGCGTCCTTCCTCTGAGTCACGTTTGACATCGTCTCGAAGACGTACGAGGTCCTCGCAGGTAGTTTTGTGCGTAGGGATGAGAGACGCTAGAGATTCCGATTGGGTTGCGAGTGCTAGCAGCTCCGGAATGTGCTTTTTGAGAGGCTTGAAAGAGGCCATCCTGCTTTTAACGGTCTCGATGGCGGTGGAAGTTGCCTCTAGCGCTGTAACCTTGTCCTTGAGAGAGGCAGCAGCCGCAATTTGGGCCTGAAGGTCATCCTCCCTACTTTCTAGGCAAGCGATGCGACGCTCAATCTCGGCTATATTTTGCGTTGTAGGGTGATCCTAAAAGCGCCTAGATTCAGTAATAGCTAGTCAAAAATACAGTATAAGGAGCATACCAAGGCGTTCAGTTTAGCAACTTGCTCGCCCAGCGTGCGAATACCATTAATGGTTTCCTGCCAAGGCGCGAAAGCTCAGACAGCCCAAATTAGACACAGTCGTTTTAGCTCACCTTTGCAGCCTCAAATCTCTCTATAAGCCCACGGACTTCGGTTCGTAGAGTCCCAAGCCCTTGAACCTGTTGCTCTAGCGCCGCTGTAGTTGACAGCACCTGAGATATGTCGTGCGAATGTTGAGTCATATCTCCCTGGAGCTGCTTCATGTTCTGTGTGAGTTCCTCATGCTCAGATGCGACAGAAAGCAAAGGTGTAGATTTCGCTGCCAATTCCTCCAACGATCGGACATGGGTTTGTAGAGGGGTAAAAGAAGATACTGTTTGCTGTAAGACGTCGACGGTACCAGAAAGTGTCTTCAGTGTCGCTATATGCTCCTTTGAGGGAAAGATCGAAGTAACATTCGTCTAGGGGGTTCGTTGAGAGAAAATAGATATTGTTGTAGCCAGGGTACTCACGAGGAAAGAATCAAGAGTATTGAGCTTGATAGCCTCTAAATTCTGGCTCACGGATTCACATGAATTCTTCAACAAATCCACCTGAGCGCTTTCCAACCTAGACTTCTCTCGTAAATCCACAAGCTCATTATTAACACTCTCTATTCGGGCGTGGGTAGTGAGTAGGGTGTCGACTTGTGGAGTAAGAGGTAGCAGCGGTTCAACATGACCACGGATCTTTTCTGTTTGACTCTGCGACAAGATGAGACGTCAGGAGTTAATAGATACAATTCAACCAGACTCACCATTACATCCCTCAAGTCAGTCTCCAAGCTTTCTAGTCGGCTAGACTGCCCTTTCAGCTGCTCCTGAAGGTCCTTGATTCCTGTCCGTTGTTTCGTCTTAGTTTCCGGAGAGGTTATCCGTGGCTCGACTGTACTGTTATGCGCAGTAGCGGAGGCGTGTGACTCTGGCACACCATTGCTTGCAACTTGATTTGAGAGAGACGTTACGCGTCCCTCAAGCTGTTCGTGCGACTTCTCCACCTGCGCAATCACCCGAGCCAGGTTATCTTCGCGAGCCTTGCGACCTGATTCAATACGGGCTAGTGCGTCGCCTAATGGTACCAGTCTGCTCTCGACTGGCTCGATTTTCTCGGCAAGGCGATCTACCTGAGCCTCGAGCGTTGTAATTCGAGTGTTCAACAGCACAGATTCGTCGGAGCTTGAGGCGACGGGAAGTCCCCCAGGTGCCAAACCCGACAGAGCTCGAACACAATCTTCAAAGGCTTCCTTGTGTAAACCCACTTGTTCTGTGGTTTGTCGGGCTGCTGCCGCCACAGCATGAGTTGTGCTACGCCGGCCCGAGTAGGCATCAGCCAATCGAGTCTGCTGGGCGGCCGACTGATAAGCCATTACACCCCGGGCTATATACCTACGTGTCAATAGTAGTAGTATTCAATGCTAGCAACGATGGACCCAACGATTGCCAGGACTTACTCTAGACCAGCGCGCCAAAACTCTGCCATTGGTAAGTTCCCCGTAATATTAGCTGGCGAGACAGCACTTGTTGCTGCGGGCGGAGAAACCGCAGACATAATGAAGCAGCAGCTAAGACAATCAAATGAGGAGATGGTAGTTGTAAAGATACAATTTACATCAGAGCTTGCAGAGTGGTTGCTTGCGCATTCGAATTAGGCAGGAGATCTCTCCCCGTTACATAAAATTGACACGTGATTTCCCTGGTGCTGACTTTATCTACGATCCACGCGCACCTTCCTCGATATTCCGAGCGAAATTGCTTGTTTCCCCGTGCCCAGTCTTCTCGACCGCCCAGACATCACCCATGACCTCACTCTACATCCATGTCCTTCGTCTCGGCCAAGGAAACTTGGTTGGAGTACAGTAACTTTGCGTGTCATTTCCTATGCAAGCAGAGTGCTGCAATTCCCTGCATCTCATCCTGAAACAGCTACATCATAACTAACGATCCTGAAGCGAAATGTGCCTTCCGAAAAGAAGGAGTGTGCCATCTGGACTGGTTTTCGAAGCCTCCCAAGCTTGACACGAGAAGCAGACTAATCCATACTGCACGTCGATTCCCGAATAGTAAATATCGGAGAACTCTCCAGGTTTGGTTCCTCGATCCTTGACAGGTATATAGTGGTGGGTATTTCGTGAGTTACATCTCGTGTTTCTTCCCCCTCTGACCTCACAGAAATGAAGGATCTGAAACTGAGCAGCTTGGTTTTCGGGGTTGCGGCTTATTCTACAGTGGTTCAGTGTTTTACTCCTCGTGCGTAAATTCAGTCATAGCACTTGCATTGTTTATCTTACTATCATATATACCTTTTATCTAGGAACTTGGGATGCCGCTTTTTCTCTGGCGCAGCAAGCTGTCGCCCAGATGACTCTGGACGAAAAGGTCGGAGTGGTCACCGGTCAAGGCCAATTCTCCAGTGAGTGGGCTCCCATCACACCCTGCAAGCATTCTGACGTCGTTGTTGCTTAGGCCGCTGCATTGGTAATACCCACGCTGTTGATCGCTTGGGCATCCCCTCGTTCTGCATGAACGATGGGCCAGCTGGTATCCGTGCCGTAAAGAACGTTACCGGCTTCCCGACAGGGATAAATGCGGCTTCGACGTCGGTACTACTCTCATCCATCAAGGATCTTGCATTGACACAACTTCTTTGGATACTTTAGTTTCAGCCGGAGACTCATCAGGGCTCGTGGACAGGCCATCGGAGAAGAGTTCCGCGCCAAGGGCATTCAGTGCGTAGCCAACCCGTTCTGAATTTTAGCCTTGTGACTGAAGCGTTTTGCCAGCTACTTTTTGGGACCTGCTATCGACATTGTAAGCCGTCTAGCAGCATGCGCTAAGTCTGAAATTCAACTCATATCTTCGTAGATGCGCTCCCCTAAGGCAGGACGGGCATGGGAGAGGTATGTACTGTTCTCATCGCGCTTTCTGTTTTGATCTGAGACCTTTTTATAGCTTTGGCCCTGACCCGTAAGATTGGTTTACCGTATACTGTTGACGACCGTAGTGCGTGGCTGATACATTGTGGTTTGCTCAGATACCTGAACGGCGAAGGCGCGTACGAGACCATCACTGGAGTGCAAAACGCTGGCGTGGTATGTTTGAAATACCACTCGCTGCGCAGGTTCCAGTTCTGTCTCGCTGATTTTAGTCTCCAGGCTGCCTGCGCAAAGCATCTGATCGGAAACAACCAAGTTAGCCGGTCTCTTGTCACAAACCTCATAATCTTAGCACTAACCATTGAACTTGTTTTAGGAGCACTATCGTTATACCTCTAGCAGCGATATCGACGACCGTACTCTCCATGAAGTATACTGGTACCCGTTCCTCCGGGCCCTTGACGTATGTGTTGGCTCAGATACCTAGTGCTCTAATCATGTAAACTGATATTTGCTTTAGGCCGACCCTGGTGCATTCATGTGAGTTGATCCTTGTGACTCGCCTTAGGTCCATAGCTTATCTGGTCGATAGGTGCGCTTACAACCGCAACAATGGGACCTACTCGTGCGGAGACCCAGCTCTCCTGGGGCCTAACGGGCTGCTTCGAAAGGAAGGGAAATTCAGAGGTATGTAATTACCACGCATACACCAGCCAATAAATTGATTTAAGATCTCCTATTTGCTGGATAAAAAGGTCTGGTTATGAGCGACTGGGGTGCGACTCATGATAGTACCGCCACTTATGCCAACGCAGGGCTCGACATGGAGTGAGTTAATCCTATGCGATTGTGTACTTTCGTCTAAACTTTCTGGTGATCGAAAGGCAGCCAGGTGATTGGATTCTTATAGGCGGTGGGATCTATGGAGATGGTTTGAAAAGCGCTGTCAACAACGGTAGCGTTAACGTCACTGTAAGCACCCATTCTTGACTGTATAACCTTGGCGGTATTGATGGAATTACTAGCGCCTAAACGAAATGGTTGCCCGGTCCGTTGCTCCTTGGTATGCCCGCGTCGATTACTCCCACTACTTTCCTAAAGAACTCACACCTCCAATAGGTACCGCTTTGGCCAAGACTCTGGCTTCCCCGCAACAAACTTTGACGCTCAACACGCCGACGGCTCTGGCTCGCTGAACTTGAACGTGAATGTTCGCACGGATTCACACACTACCCTCGTGAAAGAAATCGCTTCTGCTTCAGCTGTCTTGCTCAAGAATTCGCGCACCGCTTCATCTAGTGCTGGTCTGCCTCTTGCTCTTCCCAAGTCGATTGCTATTGTTGGACAAGATGCGAAGAAAGGTTCGACTAACTGCAATCTGAATGAGTGCAATGACGGGACTATGAGCATCGGGTAAGCCAATCTGTTTTGGGCTTTCGTCTTGGCTGGTGTCCTGACGCTTCACCGTCGCAAGGTGGGGCTCGGGTTCGAACTCTCTCGATTTCCTCATTGCACCCTACGATGCGCTAGTTTCTCGAGTCGCTGCACAAGGAAGCAAGACAACTATTACTGCGTCTCTCTCCAACGACATCAACGCTGCCGTGGCGGCGGCGCGTGGAAAAGATGCGGCGCTAGTGTTTGTCAATGCGTACGCATTTCTCATTTGCACCGTCGTCTGCTGAACTAACACAGTATTTAGGATGAGCGGAGAGCTTGGTGCTTGGGATCTTGTGTATGTAGTAGCTATCAGGTGGTGCTTTCTTGAACTAACAGCACAATAGCGTTGGAAACTACGGCGACCGGAATGACCTCGACCTCTGGTACAAGGGCGGATCACTTGTAAGTACGGCCGTGATTGTTTCAGAATCTCATGGACTGAAACGTTATCTATAGGTCGAGCAGGTTGCCGCCGTTAACAACAACACCATTGTCGTTGTACATTCTGTTGGGCCAGTCGTGTAAGCATTAGTTTGGTCTGTAACATCACCTCTTGTTTCTGATTTACGATCTCAGCATGAACTGGGTGAGCTCCCCTAACATTACTGCCGTTATATACGCTGGTGCCCCAGGAGAGCAGACCGGCCCTTCCATCGTGGATGTGTAAGTCGTCTACCCTTCGCATTATGACATTCTAAAACGGCAGTGTTCCAGGTTGTATGGTGATTATAACCCCCAAGGACGTCTTCCGTTTGCGATTGGCAAGGTTGGTTGTACGGCATCTTAATTATATGCAAGTTCACGAGCCTCCCTCCAGAGTGAAGCCGATTACAATACCAACATTCTTTATAACGCACTTCCCAATCCCACCGTAAGTAATTCTGGCTGGCATATAGTCTTACCGGGATGCTAAAAATAAAGGTCTATAGATCACTTACACCGAGAAGCTACTGCTCGACTATAAGTACATGGCTTCGGCTGGTATCAAACCCCTCTTCGACTTTGGCTACGGCTTGTGAGCTGCTCCTACCTCATGCCCAGATTCAGGCCTCTTACCCTTTTTTTGAATATTTTAGGACATATGGTGGCAAATTTGACTATTCGGGTCTCGCGATTGCGTCTTCCAGCACAGGCTACACCATCACCTTCAAAGTAGCCAACTCCGGAACGCTCAAGGCTACTGAGATTCCACAGCTCTATATAGGCTTCCCTGCCTCCGCTGGAGAGCCACCCAAGAACCTCCGTGGGTTCGAGGAAGTCCCCCTCGCTGTTGGGGCTTCGTCTACTGTCACTTTGACACTTTCTACTCGCGAAATCAGGTGCGCAGTCTTGCATTTATGACTGGCGTTTATCTCGTAATTGATAACATTTCCGGGCTTAGCGTCTGGGACACGCCGTCACAGTCTTGGAAGCGTCCCTCTGGGACGTTCACTGTCTACGTTGGGTCCTCCCACAGCGATATCCGCCTTCAGGGGACCTTCTGAAGACCCTAGGCACATAGCGATGGGTGTAAACGCAGGCTCTGTACCTAAAGGGCCAACTGTTCTGTGCGCCTTCGTAACCTGTTTACTGTTTTCAACTACTCGGCTTTAAATTTGTTTGACTTTTTGCCCAACTCGCTGACGAATATTCTGTACCTTTACTACAATGCTCAATCGCTTGAACCTGTTTCTGGATTATCTCCGACACCTCCCGAAATCTGTTCGAGACGGTCTAGAGCCACGTCACTGAGTAGCCAGTAAACAAACCTGCCGGCCTATCCCCATCGGACCTACCACTCGCTATTTCGGAAGCTCGTAAGTAACTTACCCCGAATATGCTGTTCGTCCTAAGACGGAGAAACTATGGTGGAATCATCCTATTTAACAATAGTTTCCTTTACATCGTCTGGGTTCGATGGTGAGCACGGGGCCAATTTGGAACCTAGTTATAATTAACCCGAGTGCTTCAGGCCGTGTGGACTACCGACCTGACCAGCTCGTTACTCTCATTTCGGAATATATCTTTCCAACGCAGTCTACCTCGGAGATACCTTGTAAACTGTTGCAGGGGCAATTTACTAGTGGGCAGTATAAATGCGATTTCGACCAGACCGCAATCTAGCTCAGTAATCTCAACCCTCTCAACTTGACCAACGATGCCTCGAGTTGCTACTCTTTCATTTATTGCGTGCGCAACTCTGCTTACCCAGGTAGCAGCTCAACAGCCCCTCTACGGTCAATGCGGTGGTATCAATTGGACTGGAGCTACTACTTGCGTTTCAGGTGCTGTATGCACCAAGCTAAACGATTGTATGCGTCCATTCTCAAGTCTGATTAATCCAACTGCTAAGATGCTCATATTTCCTTTGCAATCTAAGATTATTATCAATGTCTTGCTAGTACATCCACTACCACCACTACCACCACCAAGGCATCGACAACCTCGACTACGAAGGCATCAACCACAACCTCCACTACAAAGGCATCAACCACAACCTCCTCCACTACCACTTCTTCGACCCCAGCTCCTACTGGCGTCAAGTACTGGTTCTCTTTTGGAGATTCATACACGTATGTACATCCATACATCCAAACAATAAATAAAGCTAACACAGTGTATAGCCAAACCGGCTTTGATATCAATGGCACCAAGCCCGCTGTCGGGAACCCACTCGGAAACCCTGGGTACCCAGGCTACACGGCTTGCGGATCAGGTGAGTACACTTTCGCTCTGTCCCCACAACCGTACAACGCTAATCTTATTATTTATTTATTTATTGTAAGTACCTAACTGGGTCGACCTCGTTACGACGAAGTACAACACAAGCACGCTGTTGACTTACAACTTTGCATACGGCGGGGCTACCATCGACGCGACTTTGGTCGCGCCCTACACCTCCACTGTCTTGTCGTTGACCGATCAGGTAATCCCTACAAGCACAAACTCGTTACCTTACGCTTACTGGCAGATTTTTACTTCAAGGTTAACAGTTTCCTTGCTAACAAGGCTGTTGCCCCTTGGACCTCGTCCACCGCACTCTTTTCCATCTTCATTGGTATCAACGACATCGGAAACTCATGGTACAACTCAGGCGACCGCGCTGCGTTCTCCGATACCCTCCTCAACGCATACTTCGCCCTTGTTCAGAAGCTTTATGCTGCTGGCGGGCGTAATTTCTTGTTCTTGAACGTCCCTAATGTGGACCGCTCGCCACTGGTACGTTTTCAGACCCCAATTTGGCAGTATATGCGCCTATATCTGACTCTGTATCTGTATTCAAGATGCTTGCCCAGGCCGCATCCGACCGCGCAGCTGAAAAAGCCGTGATCGATGGTTTCAACACCAAGCTTGCGGCCAAGGTTGCCGCGTTCACGTCCGCTAACTCTGGGGTGGGTCCATCTTGTCTGTCGTAAAGCTTTTGTCCTCTAATAGCTCGTTTCTCAGACCAAGACCTGGGTCTACGCCGACGATGTTAAGCTCAACACCCTCCTTGACTCACCTACGACATACGGCTTCCAGGATGCTACGAGCTATGGTGATGCCTCAAACCTCATGTGGTGCAACAACTACCACATCTCCGCTGGTGTCCACGATTACTACGCGAAGGATGTTGCCGCTTTGCTTAAAGGAAGCTTCACGAAGCGCTCCAACTAGTTAGATAGTCGTTCTGTCTACATTTCACAGCTGGTATCAAAGTTGCTTTTATGAGGTTGAATATAAGGGGATCAAGTGCAACGCAATAGCTATATCTAAAAATTCCGCGAGATAGACATTATATCCGAACCCTAGTATACAATCACAGCTAGTCGCGCCAATCCACCATCTCAGCTTCGTGCGTCATAACACAGGCGTCTTTCCGTACGGGTATGATTCGAGGGTATACAAACTGAAACAAATAACATCAATAATGTACTGCAAGTGTAAGCTTGGGCTACTTCACCTTCTCGTTGTACTCATGCATGACCTCGCCATTGAGAATTTTACGGTCTTTTAGCAAACCTTCGTAAGACTGGGTAAGCACGTAGACCTGAGGGGATTAGGTGAGTTTGGGTGATCAACACATTGTCCAAAAGTCTCACCTGGCCACTGATGGCAGCCATTAGAATGAAAGCAATGAACCAAGTACTGGACGAAAAGATCATCCATAGCAGGGCATGTGCAGGCGAATAAACACTAGACACAGGACCATGAGTATTGTATGCGCTAGAAGTGGTGCACTTATACTAACCTAAACAGTGCCATTTCCAGCTCGCCGGGCTGCCACATGTCAAGTTGCTGTACGTTGTGTGATTCGCTTTTCTCGGTTTCCCTTGATGATTTCGACCCAAGCATTAGTCGCCTAGAATGACGCATTACTTAGTGGGCTTCATAACCATAGAGTACTGAATAAGCTCACCATGCAGAGGAGATATGTAGGCCAAGCCCCCGTGCAAGGCGCCAGATCAAAGAAGGCGGCGGTCGATTGTCCATGTCACGAGCGGCAGTTGTCATGTCCATGCGAACCATCCTTGCACGAGGGGAGTCGACGAGGTTGTCTCGTAAATGGAGATGGTAGGATCGAATTGTCGTGAACAAATAAAGAGCGTTGAGTACGGAGATGCCGAGCAAAAGAATGGTCATAGGAGTAGTCTAGCGTCAAGTTGTTATCAATGGCTGAACACTATTGAACTAAGATAATGCTACTCACCCAAGAGAACCATGGTGTGGGTTCTTCTTGTTCAAACCCAGCAACGATATGAATTTCGCGGAGCATATCATCCAAGCCAGCGTCGTCATCTGTTTTGCGAGAGCGAAGAACCGAGTAGCGAGTGACAAAATGCACCACATGGAGAGCGCCACCCAGTACACGCCCAGATGTCTCTGGAGGAGGAAGAGGCAAGTTGGATAGTGTGACAACATCCCAGAGCCATTCGTATAAGGTCGAAGGTAGCTCAGAAATTCTACGGGAGAAATATTTTAAACTGATGTTCAGCATTGCCGCATTGTTTTACTGACCTTTGACGCCACGGCTTCTTCCTCACAACCCTCTTCCTTGCCACCTTTGACGGCGATAGAGCACCAGTCCCTGTCTGATCCTCTACTGCCGCCCTCCCAAGTTTCTTCCTCAAAGTTTCAGAGCTACCATTTCCTACAGCAGATGCATAGGGTGGTGGCCTTTTCCCTCGTGCAGCCTCCCAGTCAAACGCGTGGGTTGCACTCAGCGAGTACAGGTCAGGTCGGCGCTCGCTGTACTTTGCGAGAGGAGTTGTAGGGTCCGAGGTAGCATAGGGGAGGCTCGCTCTTGGGCGACGCACAGATCTAGGAGTAGTGGACATGAAGCTGGTAGACCTCACAAGAGCAGACTAGCACAAGCGCGCTGGATCCAACCAAGAGTCATGTGACCGAACCTAAAGATGGATTTCAAATTTTCCTCTCTTGCGCTTTGCTCTTCAACTTTGGCTGTTGGTCTCTCACCTGTTCTAAATTTACCCTCAGGGATGTGGTAGTCGAGTCAACTATATGAGCGCTTATGGCGCATCATGTGCTATCATCTTTATAATTGCATGGGTACCCTCCACCTCCAGACCTCCACCTCCTCCACTTGTAAATGCAAGAATGGTTCCCATACGGAGGTGTTTGTGGTTGATTGGCAGGCTAATGACGCAATATAAGAACCTCGCCAAAGATTGACAACCTCACTTAGCTACTGTACACCTCATTCATATCTTTCCACTTACAAGCGTAAAATGACGTCGACCGACAACTCTCCTAAGAAAATGAAGTACGGTTAGTACCTACAAAATCCAATGTGCATATACCCATACTCTTGTCTCCTTTGACCGCCGCCTATGCATGCACTAACGATCGTGCAACTGCGATAGTACGACTCGGCCAATCGGGCCTGAAAATCTCCCGGATCATATTAGGGACAATGTCCTACGGCTCACCCGACTGGCAGAAGTGGGTACTGGGCGAGGAGGAAGGAATTGCCCATATCAAGAAAGCGTACGCATGACACTCGGATCTTGTATATTACAGAAAGGACATCGTCTTACTTTACATTAACCCAAAATAGGTACGATATGGGCATCCAGACCTTTGATACTGCAAACGTCTACTCGAACGGTCTGTCAGAGGTAATTCTGGGCAAAGCGATCAAGCAGCATAACCTTCCTCGGGATGAGATTGTTGTTCTGACCAAGGTACGCATTTGCAGTAGTATCAGCGCCGCATTCATTGGGCTTATGCTGGGATTTTAGGTCTACTTTGGGCTTGGGCGTACTATAGGTGAGACTTTCTTCGGAGGAGGTGGGTATCCCAACGAGCACGGGCTCAGCCGCAAGGTGTGTGTTAAGTATGTTGCATCTAAGTAGTACCCTAAATATTCTATCGTTTATGGAATACAGCATATATTCGGCTCCATCAAGAAATCGCTAGAGCGGTTGCAACTTGACTATGTCGACGTTCTTCAATGTCATCGTTTCGATAAAGACACGCCTATTGCTGAGACAATGCACGCCTTGCACGATGTTGTAAAGGCTGGATACGCACGATACATTGGAATGTCTAGCTGCTACGCCTACCAGTTCCAGGCGATGCAGAACTATGCAATTGCCAACAATCTGACACCGTTCATCTCGATGCAAAACCACTACAGCTTGGTCTACAGGGAAGAAGAGAGGGAAATGATGCCGACGCTCAAGGTAAGCAATTTCTCTGAAAGCGCAGGCAATGAGTTTTAACATGTGCCTTATAGATGTTTGGCGTTGGCTGTATTCCTTGGTCACCACTTGCTCGAGGGTTCTTGACTCGCCCTCTGGATCAACAGACCAAACGTGGGGAGAGCGACCGGTATGTAGCAGTAGATGACCTTAAAGTGGATGTATGCTGATGGATACGTTTTAGAATGATAGCAGGATATTCTAAAGCCCACGAAGGAAACAACGAAATTGTACGCCGGTACGTGCAACTTTCCCGCCGAACTTGTAGAGTTGGTGTTGATACAACTGAATAGAGTTGAAGCCCTCGCCAAAAAGAAGAATATTTCTATGGCTCAAGTTGCCTTGGCATGGTGCATGTCTAAAGACCCGGTTAGCGCTCCCATCGTTGGCACGACAAACCTCAGCAACCTAGAGGACCTTGTTGGTGAGTTAAAATGACTTAGCTTCATAGCACGTGCAGCACCGGCTGACCTTTGTCGTACGTACTCGTAGCGGCGGTTGACGTCACTCTGACTGAGGACGAAATTAAAGAGCTTGAAGAGCCGTACGCACCGCAAGCCGTGTTTGGTCATACCTGATTGACTATCGTCGATTTTGACTGTATAATACACTGATATTGATTTGAATGAAACTGCCGCAGGGGTAGACTGTTGGGATTCGTAGCGTCAAAAAAGCTCAAGGCCAAAACCGAAGTCCCCGTCCTAGAAGACACGTGCTTTCCGTTCTTGAGTTCAATCCGCCGTAATCCACAGTCTAGTTTTCAATAAATACAATTGCTTAGCAAGTGTACCTGTTTTATGTCAAAGGGTGAGCTTTGGTTGCTCCACACAAGACGACCTGGTTTACCTCCGTTCGCCAAAATCTCCTAGTCCTGGGATGATATAAGCTTTTTCGTTCAAACCTTTGTCGATCCAGCCAGTAATCTACACCACCTGTTGTCAGAATTTAGATGATTGGCTTGTGGGTATTACATACCATGCGGAGGGCAGGGTATCGTCCGCAAAAGGTCCTTATGCCTTCAGGAGATGCAATCTACAGAGGATATTAGATTGGGCAATGACCCAAACAAGCGCCAACGTACCAGGTTCAAAAACATAATCCTTGGTTTGAGGGGTCAATAGCTGGTTGCGAAGAGCAAAATTTGCTTAATTACCTCTCCTCAAGAACTCCAGCCTCCTTCAAAACTTCAAATTACAATTCAGTTTGGATTATTGAGGCGCATATAGGATAAACAAACCTTCCACCGCCTTGATTGCGGAGCCACCCGTCGCTATTGTAAAATCATTGAAACACATTCGGGATCGTTGATATAGTAGCAGCCTACCAAGCATGGGGTCAAGCAGCAAAACATAGCGCTGGGCAATATCTTCCGGGAGCTATACCAAAAGTGTGAGCATGCAAAGTCCTTAACGGGCTAGAGCAGTAACACACGTGCCTTTGAGTAAAAGAGCTTGGCCTGGGCGGTCTCCTCATCCTGTACACAGTAATTAGACTCATGTCAGAATAATCAAGATTGTATCTACCCGTTGAATGAGGATCTTGCCAATCCGAACGCTGCGGCAAACCTCGCGGAGCCCCGCTTCCATGGCCTACGTGGCATAAAACTTAGTGGCGATGGATTTGAGGTAATGAATGACTCGCCTCGCCTGCTCGAAGTATGGATACCCCGCAGATACGCCCTTCAAAGCCAACACCTTCATAAGTCTCTCCTATATTCGGAGGACTCAGCAAACGCGTAATATCTATACAAGCCATTGATCCTACCTGTAGGAGTCTCGACGGTTTTGGGAACAACAGGCAGATGGTTGAGGCCTTCGCGATGTCAGAATTAGTATATCATCCAACTGCTTCTAGGTCGCGTGCTTGCCTTCCTCGACCAACAGGCGAATGATACGGTCGGTGTAGAAGATAAAATCGCCCCTAGAAATCCTCTAGATCAACGGTATACCAAACAAGAGAGCTCTAGTTACCTAGGCGTATCCTTGTTCCTAATGATTGTGTATAGCGCCTCAAGCTGCGCGGTTTGGGGAAGAGTCACGACATTGGGAGGTAGAGACGCAGGAGAGGTTTGGGAAGACATGTGTTCAGAAACAGCCATACCAAGTTGATAGGTTTCGTGGAAGGTGAAGTTAAGCTAGGCTTGAGGGGGCGGGGACTGGAAGCAGAGCAACTCCCATCTTCAAGGTCAGCAGCCGAGGGCATCCGGTCACGTGCTACCTCCGCACCCCGAAGATGATCGGCAGAGTTCATTAAATGATAAATCGGGTACATTCATCCAATCTTATCAGCAAACATAGCCACTTGAAGCCACCGTCCTACTTTCCCTTCTTCTCCTCCTCCTGCTCCTCCTTGAGGCTCATCTCAATCGCATGAGCGATTGCTTCCTCTTCGCTCATCTCCTCGTCTACCTCCTCCGCGTCCGCGTCTTCGTCTTCCATCTCCACGTCGCGCTGATCTTCCCGTGACATCGCAATTGCCTGCGCTAGCAATGCATCGTCCTCATCTTCTTCCATAGAGGGAACACTCTCCACTGCAGCTCCCCTCGTAGCGGCCGCAGCTCCTGTTGCTGCTACCGCAGCGCCCAATCCACCAGCTGCTGCGGGTTCCACAGACTCAGGAACTTGTGGAAGAGATGGCGCTGCAGAACCCGCAGGTGCCGTTCCCTGGCGTGCCCGCTCCTCCTCCATTGAGATTCGCAGAGCCTATAATAGTGTTAGAGCCGAATCCAGTTCAACGTCATGTTACGCACCATTGCAAGTTCGGGATCCAGGCTGGGGTCAACTCCAAACTCGAATTGATTGCTACCACCCGCTTCCCCACCAGCCATACCCCCAGGGGGTACACCGTCTTCTCCTGCCAGAATAGCTGACGATAATATCGCATCTGAAAGCAACATGTTTGCCCCGGAAGGAATACTCAACAGGTGGCTGCACCCTCTTGGTTAGTTTCATATGAAGGAGTTGAGCCAGAGTTGCTCACCTGTTATCCGACGAATTCAGCGTATCCACAAATGTCCTGAGCAATGGATCATTTATATCTTCCTCCCCAAAAGATACGACATCCACTGCAACGTTGTTCTTCTTGAGCTTTTTGGCTAGGCGTACCAAGCTCTTCTCGTCCGTCTCTAAAGGAGAGCCAAGGAAGACAATGATGCGTTGTCGCTGATTCTTGTTCTGTCGATGCTTAAGCGCAAGCTGGGCTACGGCGAGGCCCGTAGCTAGGTCAGCATTACCACCAATCTTGGCGCCGTGAAGAGCCGTCAGGATCTTGCCGTGGTTGGTGGTGGGAGTTACGAGTACTTCAGGGCTATGCGTAACTCAGTTAGCGAACCTAGCAGCAAACGACCAAAACAAACTTACGCTTTGCCAGCCAACGTCATAAGCCCTACGGTACTCTCCGGATTGGCATCTGTCTTGGAAGTAAATACCACATTTACTGCATCGGCTTGCGCGCCGAAACGTGAGGGCTGGTAATCGCCATTCCGCATGTACTCAGAATTGTCGATCCTGTAAGACTATGATAAGCCAACACAACAGCCATAAAACTCAATATCTCACAGCAGTATTGTTGCCTCAAGCATATTGAGGTTAAAGAAGTGCGGTTGTGTGGTAGATGATGGTGGGGAGAGCGCGTCTTACGCGTCCCACGACGAATTGGGATGATGATGTAAGCTAATTGTGCCTCTTTGGAGGACATATACTTGCACGGTGCAAGAATGTCAAAGAAAGGTTTGTCATATATATGAGGTAGACAATGCACGTAGATCCTTCATGCTATTGAGATTAAGACGTAAAAATTGTCACACAAATTCAAACATGATCCATTCAACTAATAGTGTCCAACCACAAGGCACAGGGCATCTACTACAGGGGCTAGTTTAGGGCGCGCCTGTATCTGAGACAGAGACAAATCTCACCTATGCAGTTGGTGCGGGAGCAGGGGCAGCAGCTGCAGGTTCAGCAGTTGCTGTAGCAGTTGGCTCCGACGATGCAGCCTTCGCCTTCGCCGCATCCTTGTACTTCGGATCATTCCACGGGCCCTGGTCCGCCATGGAACATCCTCCAGGACATTCGCAAGTGCCGCCGAAGTGCTTGGGAAGGTTCTCTGCAGGGATCTGCTCGAGCAGGGTGCTCTTGTATGAGCCCCCTAGAATCGCAATCTTGCTGACTGTAACCTCGTCGAGCCATGGCTTTATGAAGGCCCATACTGTCGAGAACAAGTAGGGCGCATTGATAATATAGAACTTGCCCATGCTTTCAGGGTAACGGTCCTGCCCGATCTGGGACGCCTGCATAACGTAGTCTTTAACTTTGTAAAAGTTGGAGAGCCCAACGTTTTGCAAGTCAAGGATCGTGCAGGAGGTTTCGACCGGGTGGCCCACCGCAGCAGAGCAGGCAGGGAACCTCTCATCGAGGCACCTCTCGTATTCCCAAACTAGGCGTTGCAACTGACGTTCTTGAGTAGTAACAGCATAAAGCGCCTTGATATCGAGTTTGCCCAGCTGTTCGATGTAAATCGGCCGCCCATCCTATATCACCAGTTAGTGTATTTTATACGCAATGTGTAAAGATAAACGCACTTTGTCCATCTTGTGATAATACTGAGGATAATACTTGTCGACCTCAGCCTTCTCCTTAAAGTCGAAACTCCTGTTCGCCACAGGCAATCAGTCCGTTGCGCAGATTGCCAAGCAAAAATCCGCCTACTTGACGATGTCATCTACCCCAAAGTCCTTACGCCACTTCTCGCAGTTGATAAACATCTCCTTCGCCTTTGGAAGATCAAACTTGCGCGCGCGCAAGAACCGCAACAAAGTCGGATCATCGTGCCTCGCAGGTACATAATACCCCTCATCTCCAAGCTCCTGCTTGAACTTGCCTAGGAAATGCTCTTGCTCAGGCGTGAGATGACCTACACGTCCTGCGAGCGGGTCTCTGCCAAGTGGTTATGGGTTAGCACGGCGCGTCATCGGAACGACGTAGAGATTAGAATCATGCTCACTTCGGGGGGACTGCGGGAGGCATATTTAAGATCAAGCACACAAGACTTCGTAAAAGGGCAAGCTAGTAACGCGTAAAGTGCAGAACGGGAGCAGAGGTGGTCGTTGGATGGAGCAATTTGCCCTGACAAGCGAGGTATCATTGCACACTGAATTGGAGCGCCGTCCCTTAGAAACAAACAAATGATGCACATGTGGCCTCTGCATGTGCGTCCTTCACTCTTATAGTATGAGTTAGACTTTTCACAAATGAGAATAAATGTACATAGAGCGCGCTATGAGCTGCAGCTATCAAGAAAAGACCGCCAAACAAAACTAAAATATTACAACTCGACACCATCATACAATATCCCAGAGGTCTTCCAAAGCACAGCAGAACTAGAGGGAGGAAACACATTGGCTTAGTATCATGGTGTGAGCCGTAAGAGTTCACTTGCCTTGCCACATGCAACCTATCCAAACAGCAGGGAAGGATCAGAAAAAGCGAAAGGGCAGGATATTATACACAGAAGACGCACAGAAGCGGAGAGCGAGTAATCGCTGATCGATATCTTTTCATCCACGAATGCATCAGCAAAGTCGTCCTTCCTGCAAAATAAATAAATAAGTGGCGATAAATGATGCTCGAACGTATCGCACTAACCCCCTTGCCATAGCCCCAACGAACACAGCAATCGAATGAGTCTCAGGCAATGTAGGAAGGTATTTTGACAACTTGATTGTTTGTGCATCACCAGAAAGTGCTAAACGACGAACTGTAAGTTACAAATCTTCAGCTTGGAATTGTATCTACTCACTGATTTTATGGGTGTTGGCTGGGAAATGATCTGTAACAGGATTCTGAATCGCAGCGAGTTTGAGCATATACGAGAGCTCTCCTGAGGATAGTCTTACCTTGATTACTTTCAGTAATTTTTCAGAACCATTGACACCACGGATGCTCAAACGGTGCAGTAGTTGCACTGGAAAGATATTGTAAAACCCTTGCAATGAAGTCGCAAAACAGCAGACTAACCCATAAGCCCCGAAAAGCGTTTGAATGTGCGCGGTATGCGTACGTGTGGGTTGATTTCGATCAAGACGCCCTTTGCTGTATGTACATATACCTGCAGCCGGCCAGCTTTGTTGAGCGGCGAATCCAGCAAGGTTAATAGGCACTAGAACAATGTCAATACTATAACACTCAGCGGATAACCCATGGGTGGACTTACCTGGTGCGTGATGTCTGGGCGAGCGTCCGCGATGTCTCTACCAGTCTTGGCTAGAATGCCTTGATGATCATCACAGTTCAAGAGAGCATATTTTGCATCTCTTCCCTCCCGGCCAGGGCCGCCACGCGATGCAGACCCCGAGGAGACCTTGTATGCCTCTAAACAAGCCTGCTCAAGCACCACAATAAGCCTGCGCGCAGCGGCCTTCTGAACAGGTGTGCGGGGGACTGTCGGTTGCACAGGCACCATTGTCGGGTTCGTTGGGATCACGCGCCTCTTGGCTGTAGGCAGCGGTCGAGTCGGACGGTCGGCAGAGGTATCCATTGCATCGTCTGCGCCAACCGTGTATACAACCTCGTCCTCGTCGGCAGACCCAGATTCTGACTCGACAACGACATTTTCTTCCGCTCGAGCAACCTTGACCACGCGCGGGCTTCGGTTAAACTGCTCCATTGACTGAGAACGTTTGCGCGAAAGGTTAGATGTAGAATCTTTGGGATGGGGGCCCGTTTGTGAGTGTCGGCGGACGCGATCTTTGATGCTCATTCCTTGGGGGATGTTAAAGTGTAAAGCTGGCGTGACGGTGAGCCTGAGGTAGATTAGACCAAACAGAACAAACACGTACTTCAATTTTCGAGCATCCAATATATCAACCAAGTTCAAAAGCTCTATATTGTAAATCTTAGTCAAATGCTTGAGGTTGGTCAAATGTAAAGCGAGGATGCCGAGAAGGATGCGACTCCGAAAAGCACATGATTTTAATTTGCAGAAAAGTCGACAAGCGCCAATCAAAACCAAACCCAATCCACGATCCTGTAAGGTAATAAACAACGCATGCATTATTGTGTTATATGAATCCGTTCTGGCTAGTGGAGATTATAAAGAATTTATGGTAAAACTGGCCAACGAACGCCAAATTATTGGATGGGGATGGATGGATATGTTTTATTTTCTGCGTGTCTTTGACAAGTCCAGCATCTGAATTGGCGGGTAAGATTGGGGTCCCGTCGCATATATGTAAGACTCACACAATATTTTTCTGCCATTATCAATTGTTGTGCGGCATGGTTCATGGCCTTCGACTTGGACGAACCCTTGCCGGCGCACCCGGCAACGACCCAACGCTCAAGCCGACAGACATCTGTTGTAAGCATGTAAGCGTCCAACAGATAGGTGAACCGAATGAAAACAACTTACAGCTGATATCGCTTGCGACATACCGGTTATGTGAACCAGGGCCCTCGCCCTTGACCGTGCAATAGAAGGACTCCAGCTTCATTGTGCAGTTCTGAGTCTGGTTTTGTTCGTTGATCCAGCGACATGCAGCTTCCTTGGCTGCTGCTTCAGCAGCTCGGCTATTGCCAGCCGCCCGCCTCAGGTGTCTCTGAAGATATTCGTTGGGTACTATATGAAGTGAGCAGAATACTTGTAAATCAACGTATGTCAGTCATTGAGTCGCATACAGCAGTCCAGCAACGTTTACTCACACATCGGCACCATGGTATGTTCCGCCACATTTCCCGCACCCCATCTGAATTCGGGCACCCATTTCACTTCTGCATCTGCTTTCGTTTCCCAGCTTTTCAAACTATCCAACCAACCTATCTCAGGCTTCGTTTTCTTGTAAAAGACATATCTGGACTGCATTAGTATCGGAGTGAAGTGTCAGAGAGGTCCAGGCAGAAGAGGCACGGCTTATGGGAGGATGTAGTATGTGCTCGTCTACGTACCTCTTTTTGAACCCCGCGCAATACATCACATGTGTTATGCGAGTGAGACTAGAAGCTCTCACTGGATGCGCGAATCTGAGTCAACTTTTGTCTAGCGATACTCGGCGCGCATCCTACGAGGCCCCGCAGCTGCGGAGCTCGTGCCGTGTCCTTTGTCTAGCCGCCTTGGGATTACATTCGGGGGCCCAATACCATGATCATTCACTGGGCAGCCTTGGAAGCCATACCGTCTGGGTAAGGACCGGTGTGAAATCGAGTGACGATGTCTAATTTGGGTAGGAAGGGTCTTATTTAGTTGTGAAGACCAACAGCAACGACCGCACACACGCACCGCCCATCCCCCAAACCGTGTTGTAAACTATCTGCATTTGTACACTCCGACGTGTTGACTCACGTCCGCGGGCTGTTCAAACCAGTGCTCAGTGCTAGCCGGCTCACGAGTGACAGGATCGAGCTATTCCGACGAGTAAAGACGAGCGAGCAAAGGGATAATTATCACTGCCTCACTAGCGTTCCGCGTACCAAGCCAAAGGCGGTCATGAACTCTCCACCGAACGAAAGCGGAGACGAATAGGAGATACTAAAATGGACTGACAGGGAACCTTGGTAAGTAATCTAGCGGTGATGCTAAACAGCTCCCAGATTGAACCCAGCGAGTGAGCAGGTGAAATTGACCATAGAACTATGCTATTGTAGGCATCGTAAGCCTTTCGGATTCGGACCGTATTCCCATTTCGCGCAGAACAGTGAAAAGCCTAGTCCGTGGTTGGGGTTGGTGCGGAATGGCCTGTTTTGGCGCCTGTGCACAAGATTGCGATTGGCGCGCGCCAAAAGCCCCACAACGCCCCTCATTTGCAGCAGACGCGGGACACACAATCACAAGCGCAATAACCATTGGGTTTCTCATGTTCCACACACACACAGTAAACGATTCAAAAAAACGCAGTGAAACCGCAAAAAAAGGTGGGGTAGAAATTAACGAACAAGCGCTGAGTAATTTACAACAAGTCAAGGCGAAAAAAGAGTGAACACCGCCGAAAAAACCTGCACATACATACACATATGCACGTCCGTCAAGGCGGACCTACCAACTACCGAAAACACATCTAAGCGCATAGTCTCAAACTCAAAAAACAGACGGGAAGACTACTGTGGGGGCTTTGAGATTGCGCGCTGCACTCGCTTGGACGTGCTGATCTGCCGTGTACCCATGACGGGCGATGCGGCCGCACCGAGTGAGAACAGGGGCTTGGAGGGCGTCGCTGGAGATGCAGCAGCGGCAGAGGGATTGGCACCAAACGCAAACCCACTTCCGGACGCAGTGGTGGGCGTAGCAGAAGCAGGCGCGCCGAACGTGGTCGTCTGGGGTATATATAATGTTGGCTTGGGGGCACCGAACTGGAAGCCTGACCCTGTGCTGGCGGTAGGCGTGGAGCTAGTAGCACTCGCCCCACCAAACTTGAATGTAGACGACGCGGGTGCAGCGGCTTGGGAACCAAACGTCGGAGCAGCAGGTTGAGCGGCGACAGGCTGAGAGCCAAAGCCAGAGGTTGCGGCACCGTTGGTCTTGGGCGCGCCAAACGCAAATGGTGACGCACTCGAACCCGAGCTATTGTTGGCGCCAAGTCCATTGCCAAATCCACTCGGTCCTGACGCCGTATTGTTGCCAAACACATTCGTTGACTGCCCACCGGTAGCGTTTCCGAACCCACTCGACGACCCTGCTCCGACATTTCCGAACCCATTAGACGCTGGCGCCGCCGCAGGCTTGGCGTCGCCACCAAAGGAAAACATGTTACCCGCGGGTTTCGCATTCGATGCTCCACTCGGGTTTGCATTCCCAGAGTTAAATGAGAACCCGCTGGCAGCAGGTTTCGGGGCAGGAGCACCAAATGGCGAAGAACTGGCAGCCGTGGTGGTGGAAGGCGCAGCGGACGGGGCAGCGGCAGGCGTTGGCGCAAGCGAGAACCCGCCCATGGGCTTCGTGGCAGCGGGACTGGGTACAGCAGGTGTCGCGCCGAAAGGTGAGGGTGCTGCGGACACTCCTCCAAAGGGTGTAGAGCCGAAAGGTGTGCTGGCAGGTGCGGGATCGGCGGGCTTGACGGTGTTCGATGGTGCCGAAAATGCAAACGGCGAGGGCTTGTTTGCTGCAGTTGAAGCAGGGGCGCCAAAAGCCAAAGCGCTCGCAGGGGCAGCGGGAACGGCCGCGATGCTGGGAGCGCTGAAAGTTGGAGCAACGGGGGTGGGAGCAGGGGAGGGACTAGGGTTCATCCCAAACCCAGACGCACCAGTGGCGGATTGGGGAGCGAATAGCGAAGGCGCTGCAGTAGTGGCGGTGGTGGCAGTGGGAGCAGGGGCAGGTGTCGCAGAGAATAATGGTTTAGGAGCTTCATCCTTCTTCGCGGCCGCAAATGAAAACAAGTTTGCTGGAGCAGGGGCGGCGGCAGGAGTGGGGGCAGGAGCAGGATCAGCTGGCTTGGGCGCTTGAGCAGCAAGACTAAAGAGCGCTGGCTTCGCGGCGGGCTGCTCGGTGGCCTTTGGCGCAGCGGGAGCAGTGAGAGTGATCGCCGGAGCGGGGATAGCATTGAAAGTAGGAGCAGGAGCAGGTGTGGGTGTGGGTGCTGGCGCTGGCGCGGCCTTGGCGGCTTCCGCTGCTCTCCGTTCCCTTAGGATTTTCAATGCATTGGCCTCTCGCTCCTGCTTTTCCCAGGTCGGGATCAACCTGCTGGAGTTCATGGACGTAGCTGGAAGTGTGCCCATGCTGTAGCGCATGCGTCGAGGGCCCGGGGACTGAGGGGTAGTGGCAGAGGGAGGTGTGTTGAACGGGTTCGTGTGAGGGCTACTCGTTTGCAACGGCGATTGGCCGGGGGTGTTCCAGATAGTATTCGCAGTGCGTTGAGCCTGGGGAATCTGAAAGTGAACAATATGAATAACACGTATACAGTTCAACGTGAAACAACATACCCGGCTCACAGTAATTGCCGTAGTAGAAACGGAGCGGGGTCGCTCGTCTTGCCCTTGGTTTTCCTTGCCTTCGAGAACCTTTTCGGAGGACACAGGCTTGGCCGGTGTAGGAATGTTCTCATTTTCTTGCCAAGCGAGTAATCCATCGGCCTTCGCCTTGGCATATTGTTCCTCGGTGAGCCATTTCTCGACAAACACTTCCACCTTATGCAGATTATCTTCATGTTTTGAATCCGCGGGCTGTAACAATATCTACGTGAGTGAAAAGTGGTCGAAACTCCCGGTATCAGACTCACCATGTAATATCGCTTTCGGCTTTCCTTGACAGTCGTAAACCTCAACCGATCGCCGTTGGCTCCAACCATGTACTCCTGTCCGTTCGCAGTCCACTTTTGCCCGATCCGGCGACCACCACACATGGGATCCCGAGAGACGGTTGGATCCTCCTCGTCCTCCTCTACGTCATCTTCTTCCTCCACCATCGTCAAATCTGCATTGTGATCCCCCGCTCTGCCACGTTTATGAACAGGCATGACGTCATTGAGCACAGACGCCGTATCGACGTCCTTGCGCTCGCGTTTCGTGCCGCGTGTCTCCTGGATGACCTCGGGCTGCGGGCGATGGGCCTTGGTGGACTTGGTCTGGCGGCGCTTGCCATCGACGCGGAGATCGCCTTCGTCGTCATCCGCCAGGCGCTTGCCCTTGCTCTTTCCACTTTGGGGTGCATACTGATCGGAGACAGGTTTGGACTCGATCGGATGTGATTGAACCCACAAAGGCTCATTGTCGCCGTCGATCATAGCCTCAGAACCCCATCCTGCGGTGCGAGAGCGTTTGTCGTTAGGTATCGCCGATTGTTGTTCATCAACCTCTTCGTCCGCAGTGAGATACAGCCGCTTCCGAACCCGAGCCTGGGAAACATTTCCAGTGGAGCGAGACGTAGTTGCTGGACGAGCGGCGGAGGACAAGGGGCGCCGATCGCCATTACCAGGAGCAACGCCAGGTGGGTAAACGGCACTGGTACGACGCGAACCCGATGCGGCAGCAATGGCAAAAGCGGAGCGTGACGAGACGGTCGGGACGGTCGGAACCGAAGTGGCACGGAAGTTGTCGACGCTATAACGGGGACCCCATGAGGCAGATGTGGCTGGGTGAGGGAGTTGTGAGAATGCTCGAGACGAGTCAGAGCCAGATGCGGTGGCGTGAAGGGCGTGTGGCTGTCCAAAGTTGAAAGACCCAGATGGGACACGAACCGCCGGTGGCTGGCCTGGGAAAGTGGGAATAGGAGGTCGCGAGCGAGCTAGAATACAAAGAGGGTTAGAAATGAATGAATCGGATGGATAGATGTACCTACGTTGAGGGCGGAAACCCTCCATAATAGTAATGGAGGATGCGTCGTTTCGGAGAGCTTGGGAGCTTTGCGAATGCTCGGGCTGGGATGAGAGTGATTGGCGTACGGAATTGCGCGCGGCGATGGAAGCTGCCTGGTAAGCCACATTGAAAGGCCGATGATCGTCATCGGGAATGCCATGTCGTCGGCGAAGTTCCCTATAGAATAATCAGCAAAGCATTCAGTTGAAGAGCATACTAGCATACCGTTGGAAAGTCTTCTCGCGTTGCGCGCGGCGCCAGCCTATGGCATAGTGGCCGATCCAATAGACAAGAATGATGATGGCGAGGGGAGCAAAGATAGTCGTGATGGCAACTCGTGCCTTCGACTCTGTGAGTACGGCGGGGGTCTCCTGAACACCAGCCAAGGTGTCATTTGAGACGTCGTCCCAATAGTGTGCGAGCGTCGCCTGCGCGCTTGACGGTCCTGGTTCCATTTCCACGTAAATTTTTCAGGAGTCTTTTGGGAGGAGGGGGGGCGGACGGAGTTCTGCTGTGAGCAGAAACGGTCGACGCGCGCCGTGCTTAACAGCAAGAGTCGCGGGAGGAGGCGCGGTGCTTGGGCCGGAGGAGGGCCTGTGGTCGTCAGGTTCAGGAGAATGCAACCCAACATCCGGGGTCCTCTGATCCAACATCACTTCGCACTCCGCCACAACAAAGACCAATTGTTCCACACCATGAATAGGCACGTCTAATTAGGCGTAAATGCTTTTCTCCCGTTTACTGACTGACTTGCTTCCGCACAGAGGACCAGTTGTATTAGTGAGTAAACCGGCTTTCTCATGGGGATATGTTCTGACTGTCACAATTCACAATTCAAGACTATAGACGAAGCAGAGGTGGGTCTTGTTCATTGAATTGAATTCCCACACCTACTCAGACCTGGCCACAGTTCCTCCTAGACCAAGTGGTTTGTTCTTCGTATCCTTTATAATTTAGCAACCTCTATTTATCAGACCAATGTAGCCTGCACCTGCGGCCGACGAGGACGAACTCGTCACCAAACTTCGGCGTAAGCTCAGTGACCTTCTCACAGAACTCCGTAAGGGCGCCGAAGGAGTTAATCGATAAAGGCGGGCATAGTACTCCATCCCCGAGTTTAGACACTATGGTTGTTCAGTATAGATAAATACCACCGATGTTACAACTGATGTTACGCTGTTTATATGGGCGTCTAGCCCTCCACACCCGAGCTCGCCGCCATCACTTGGCGCGTGTATCCCTCCACCTCACGCTCATCCTCCGCTTTGGAAGCGCCTCCTCCACTTCCTCCACCTCCTCCACCATGAGCGCCTCGTCATATGCTATTAGGATGAGACTTCGGCAGGAGTTCGCGTAATGCGTGCATTGACTAGAAACAGGTATAAGATCCCGCTCTGTAGCATCCTGCTCACCATCACATACTCTACATACATTCGTATCCCCTTACAATCAGCTTTTACCATGTCTTCTCCTTCAAGCAAGAAAATGACTTATGGTGCGTTCATGCTGTGAATCACATATTTCACTTCGCCTCATTGCCGCCCATCAATGTTCCAGTCCGCCTTGGCTCCAGTGGTCTCAAGGTCTCCCGCATCATCCTGGGCTGTATGAGCTATGGCTCGCCTGAATGGCAAGGCTGGGTTTTAGAAGAGGAGGAAGGCATCAAGCACATTAAGGCTGCGTAAGTCCATCATGCATACACCCAGAGCGCCCAATACCTATGTTCACTCCCTGTTTCATCACACAGCTATGACGCTGGGATTCAGACCTTTGACACCGCTAACGTCTACTCGAATGGCCTGTCTGAGATCATCCTTGGGAAAGCGATCAAAAAGCACAACCTTCCCCGCGATGAAATTGTCATTATGACCAAGGTGTGTATCTTTTTGTCTATGTGCAATGCAAGACGCTTGACTATTGTCCTTGTAGGTTTGCTTCCCGGTTGCGAAAGACCCTGGCGCGAACGGCATCGACCTCGGGGGCTCCCCGGAACAACGCGACGCCGCACGCTTGACTAACCAATATGGACTTAGCCGCAAGGTAAGTCTAATTCCTCGAACATGGTAATAGTTACCAACCTTGTTTTCACCATGTAGCACATTTTCGAATCCATCAAGCACTCTCTAGAACGCCTCCAACTCGACTATGTCGACCTTCTTCAGTGCCACAGGTTCGATTACGACACTCCCATTGCCGAGACGATGCAAGCCCTGCACGACGTTGTCAAGGCCGGGTACGCGCGGTACATCGGCATGTCGAGCTGCTACGCCTATCAGTTCCAGGCGATGCAGAACTACGCGATCGCGAACAAACTTACGCCGTTCATCTCGATGCAGAATCACTATAGCATGATATATAGGGAGGAGGAGAGGGAGATGTTACCCACGCTCAAGGTATGCATATTTACTTTGAGTTTGTGAGGACGTCGTATGCTGATGCGAGTATCGGGTGTGGGTAGATGTTTGGCGTTGGTGCTATTCCTTGGTCTCCGCTCGCTCGCGGCCGTCTGGCTCGGCCACTCTCGCAGCAATCTTCCCGTGAAAGCAAGGACCCGTACGTATCATTTTGTTCCATTTCTGGATTCTAAGACTAAATCTATCGTAGATGGATGGGCGCAGCGAACAAGTACACTGAGAGCGAAAATGCCATCATCAATAAGTAAGACCACCTTCATCCGCCCATACTCATTATCTAATCTACTTGTGCAGTCTCGAGGCGCTTGCCACCACTAAAGGCATCAGCATGGCACAAGTCGCTATTGCCTGGCTTCTGTCTAAGCCTGAAGTTTCCGCGCCTATTGTTGGAACGACAAGCTTGAAAAATCTTGAAGATATTATTGGTAGGTTGCCCTGCCTGATTAAGGCGTGTTTGAAATACTAAATCGCCGGTTGTATGCGCAGGTGTGGTCCATGTTACGCTAACCGAGGAAGAAATCAAGAAGTTGGAGGAGCCTTACTTGCCTCAGGCGATTACGGGCCATGCTTAGTTGTTCTTGAGCTCAATTTAATGTCTTTACTGGAGAATTTTTAATAAACTACCATTCAGAGAGCACTTACTGCGCCTTGAAAACGTTGAAACCTTTTGTTTATGTGTTGTAAGACATGCAATGAGAAGGAGAAATCAAACGTCAAGAATCAATTGCAAGCCGTGCAGTAATAATACATTTCAGAAATATACATGCATCGAGACTTCGTCATTGGAAACACCATTACACGTCATCGTTCGTTCGTCGTAAATCAGGCAACTAATCTAGAGCTCAGCCTTTGCGCTGGCAGTCTTTTTTCCAGCCTCAGCACTCAAGCTCGCCGCGGCGAACGCGGCTTGGTCAGCCTTGTTGCTAGCATAGTTCGAGGCCTTGTTGGACGCCTGGTTGGCCTGCGTGGAATGTAAGTTTAATTATTCGGATACTAGTTTAGGATTGCGCACCTTCTTCTCTGCAGCAGCCTTCTGACCGCCTAGAATGTCCATAACAGCAGCGAGCTTCTCCTCAGACCACTCGACGCCATTGTTAATAGTGTCCTTGATGCTCTGGAGCATGTTCTCCGCGGCGTTGGTGGTCTGCGCGTAGCGGATACGAGTCTCGTGCTAGACGTAAACGGGATTAGTACCCGAGGAATACTAGAGTTTGCTTTTAGTGGCTTACCAAAAGGCCAGGGCGAGTGGTTGGGACCATAGCATCATCAACACCGTGCGAGCGGAGGTAGGCACGCAGGCGCGCATCGGGCCAGGTCAAGTACTCGGCGGTCTTCGCGTTGGCAGCGTTATACTTGCGATCCATAAGCTTGACGAGCTCGTCACGCTTGGCCTGGGACTCGGTGCGGAGGTAGCCGTGGGTGATGAGCCACTCGCGTATCTCAGAGTCGGTCCAGCCCTCCCATGCGGTGTCCTTGGCGGAGAGGTAGTTGTCCTTGACGAGCTTCTGGAGCTTCTCGCGCTGGATCTGAGCATCGGACTTGATGATGTTGCGCTGAACCTGAGAATAGGGGTTAATCGAGTATATATGATGGAGGACAATCGGTTACTCACAAGCCAGTCACGGAGCTGGTTGTCGGACCAAGTGCTGTAGACGGTATCGGTGGCACCATAGTAGTAACGTTGCAACTCGGCGTTGAGTTTGTCACGGTTCTTCTCAAAGTCGGATTTGATGATGCCGTGGTCAACGAGCCATTGGTGCTGTGGAATTTGGTTTAGCAAGACGTGTTTGTGGTGTAATGTTATTACTTACCATATAAGACGTGCTCCAGGCGCTGTAGACAGGGTTCGCAACCGAACCGTAGGCGGTACGCATCTGAGCCAACATTTGCTCACGGGTAAGTTGGGCCTGTGTCTTGACAACGCCGTGCTTCTCGAGATACGCGCGGAGCCTAGAGCAAGATATGAGCGCTAGTTAAGTTGAACAGAGGTTGATTGCTTACTCGCTGTCGTTCCAGGAAGAGTATACGTAGTCGGTAGAGTCCTCGAGAGCCTTGGCTGCGCGCGCCGATCCGGAAGCAGCAACGGAGCTAGCACTCTTGGAGGCCGAGGTGGCAGACTTGGAAGCCTGATAACCCTTGTCACCATAGACAGCGGTCGACGCGGTTGCCGAGGCGGCAGCGGAGAACGAAGACGCGGCCGACGCGTAGGAGCGATAGTACTGCTTAGCAGCGAGGGCCAACTTTTCTTTCGGGCCCGAGGGAGCAACGACGCCTTGCTCGACGAGGAACGTACGCAGTTGGCTTTCATCCCAGCTAGAACAGCACATGTTAGTGGTCATACTTATCAGCCAAAACAAAAACGTACGTGTCAAAAGCAGACTCTTTGATGTCCGCGAGGGATTTGGCCGCCTGGTTGTACTTGACCTCAGTCCAAGCTTGGGCAGAGTCCCAGTTGCTTTGGACGAGATTCTTCAATTGCTTCTGGTTCGCGCCTTGCGGGACCTGGACATTGTGGTCCTTGAGCCATTGCTCGAGCTGGGCCTGGTTCCACTGCGCGTACTCCGACGGCGTCGATGGCTCTAATAAACGAGGCGTGGATGAGAAACGCCAACGCGGTGAGAGCAAGTCACGTACCAGCAGCGAACCACGACGCAGAGGCAGAGGTAGCGAGGAGGGTGGCAGCAAGGAGAGCAGAGAACTTCATGCTGGTGGGAGAGTGAGTGACTACGGTGCTCGACTGGGGCTTTTGTAGCTGTGGCCAACACCAACGGCGTCAAGCGCGAGGCATGGCGTATACCGCGTCATTTTACTGACGTCACAATGATCGGCACGTGGTGTAATACAATCTGGCCCGTTCTACGCTGCTGACCTCAGCCTCATATTAGGTAACAGCAGCACACAGCCACCCACTCGGAGCATATATCACATGCTATAGCCGGCATACCGGGAATACAGCACTTGACCACCACCTCCTGCTTTTTGACATGCTCCGTACCGCCCTCAAGTCTTCGGCCTCTGCCTCCCGCTCTTTTGCTGCAGCTTGTCCAACTATCGCAAGGTGATTAGCTGGCTCTTCAACCTCTGCTTCGTACTAACTTCTCGTAGATGCTTCGCAGCCTCTTCTGTAGCGCGCTCAGAGGCCCCAGAGTCTGGGCTCTCCTCACTCAACAAATTCACTGATGAGGAAACAATGCTGAGGGATGTTGGCGAGTAACATCACTCTTCATTCCTCTATATTTTATTGAGCGGTATTGCAGTGAGCAGGTTCGCCCGCGATGTTGTAGCACCTCGAGTACGGGAGATGGATGAAGCAGAAAAGATGGACCCCACCATCATCAAAGGCCTGTTTGAGAACGGGGTACGAAACCTCATTTTATTCGCTTGTTACAGCCCTAACCTTGCCGTTTGTAGTTGATGGGAATTGAAACAGACCCCGATCTCGGTGGCTCAGGTAGCTCTTTTACGTCTGCAATCATCGCGATCGAAGAGCTGGCCAAGATCGACCCGAGCGTTTCTGTCATGTGTGATGTTCACAACACTCTGGTCAACACTATCTTCCGTACCTACGCGACGAAAGAGCAACGAGAGAAGTTCTTGCCTCAATTAGCTGAAAGCAAGGTTCGTCTTTTGCGTTCAACTGGCTCCTTCGGAGTCTATTTCAATTGTTTCCTCTTTGCCTTCCTATTCTGATATCGTATTCGTTTTTGTGCAGGTTGGCTCGTTCTGTCTTTCTGAACCTGCCTCCGGGTCCGATGCTTTTGCACTGCAAACTCGTGCAACTCCCTCTGAGGATGGATCATACTACACCATCACTGGTTCCAAGATGTGGATCACCAACGCTGCTGAAGCCGAAATATTCCTCGTATTCGCGACCGTTGACCCTTCGAAGGGATATAAGGGCATCACCTGCTTTGTTGTCCCGCGCGAACTCGGCGTAGAGATCGCAAAGAAAGAACAGAAACTCGGCATTCGTGCAAGCTCAACCTGCGTCCTCAACTTTGACGGCGTCAAGGTTCCAGCTGAGAACTTGATCGGTGGACCTGATCAGCTTGGTAAAGGTTACAAGGTATGGATCTGAGCATTTATGTTCGAATATCTGTTGTCTGACAGAATGTCGCAGATTGCGATCGAGATTCTAAATGAAGGTCGTATAGGTATCGCTGCGCAGATGCTGGGCCTCGCTCAAGGCGCCTTCGACTTGACCGTTCCCTATACCTACCAGCGCAAGCAATCTGGCCAGGCCATTGGCACGTACCAGGCTATGGCGCACTCTATGGCCAAGACGGCGGTTCAAATTGAAGCTGCGAGGTTATTAACATACAACGCTGCGAGACTGTAAGCACCCACTTCGTTACTCTGGTTTAATTGCCACTTATCACAACCAACTCGCCTTATAGCAAGGAAGAAGGTGCAAGCTTCACCAAGGAAGCTGCAATGGCCAAGTACTACGCGTCGGTTGTTGCCCAAGAGGCTGCTGGGAATGCGATCGAGTGGGCGGGTGGAGTCGGGTTTACCCGTGAGACCGGGATCGAGAAGTTCTGGCGAGACTCGAAAATTGTAAGTTCACACAATACACTCGCGTCAGCATAAGCTCACCCAAACGTTGTCGTTTCTTAGGGTGCAATTTACGAAGGAACGAGCAACATTCAGCTCAACACGATTGCCAAGTTTATCCAAAAGCAATATTCATGAGTGGAGGGCTAGACCGTCATCTAATACAGCAATCAATTTATTTCTGTGGTCGTCCATGTTTTGGGTTGCGTATTAAGAAGACATCTCAGATTAACAAGCACTCTTTGCGTCGAGGCAGCCTAGATCTGAGCGACAGCATGTCCATCTCCCCGTGGATCAGATCCAGCAGCCCAGACCAGCTCGCTAGCCGATAACTTCTGGATAATCTGACCCCGTCCCATCATAAGGCGCTTGAATCCAGTCAACTGACGCGCATCATGGCCCATCGCTATAATTACAAAAACGCACGCATTAACAAACATATATGCGCCCTCATAATGTTCTTACCCTTGAGTTTCTCGACAGTTTCTTCGGGAATACCATCCTCGAAGTAAACCTCGCTGTTGATGTCTCCCGCATTCTGGGCATTGGAGACGTTTGCGTCTGGACTACCTGCTGAGATGCAGAAACGAGGAGCGTCGAGAGCAGATTGAGGAGTGAAGCCGCGGAGGATGTTGAGCAGGACTTGGATGTGTCCTTGAGGCTATATGCGCGACAGAATGCAAAGGAAATTAACAGGGAAAAGTATCAAGTGTTTGTGTTGCGGACCTGCATGAAACCACCCATGACTCCATACACTAAGAACAGTTCATCTCCTCGGGTCGCAAGAGCAGGAACTAGTAAATCCAACTCAGTCGTCAGTAGTTTAGGGAGAGAGTAATAGCTTACTGATAGTGTGGTATGGCCTCTTGCCGCCTGCAAGTTGATTTGGGTGGCCTTCCTCAAGCACAAATCCAGATCCTCTGTTTTGAAGGGTGAACCCACAGCCTTTCGGTATAGCTTTATCAAGTCCTAGTTAGTTCGATTTGGTCGGAATAAGGAATCAATGCATACCCCCAGTGCCAAACCCAGCGTAGTTAGATTGAATAAAGCTGCAGCCATTGCCCCATTGGTCGGTGACGGAGAAATAGACCGTGTCTGTCGAGTTTACAGGGTTTCCCTGCGTACAGAACTAAGTTAGCTTGTTTATATTGACGAGTCAGCCATTGTAACATACGTGAGAAACGTCCGGAATGGAGGCTGTTGGATTGAACAATTTTGCACGTTTCCTCAGGTACTCCTGGAACAATAATATCATCATTATCAAGAAGACTAGCACGTTAATATAGCATACCTTACTGAGCATCTCCTTAACGGGTACGTGTGTCACTTCGGGATCCGTTACATAGTACTGTGTGTCCGCGAAGGCCAAGCTAAACCTGAATTGAGCGCATGCATTATACCTAATAACCATTGACGTACCGAAGAGCTTCAATTAGCGAGTGCAAGTACTCGACAGAGTTATGCTCCATTTCAAGCAGAGACTTGATCTTGCCAATCTCCTGAGCAGCTTCCAGGATACCTAATGCCATCAACGCAGTGATACCTTGACCATTAGGAGGACACTAAAGACCATAGTATCAGCCAGTGCTCCATCACGATACAAAAAAGGACACTCACTTCATACAGTGTCACTTCTCCTCCATATGTATAGCTAATAGGCTCAACGAACTCCGTATCATGCTCCGCAAGGTCACTGAGCTCCATCACACCTCCTTTGCTCTTGATCAGTTCCACAATCGCCTCGGCTACTCGGCCCTTGTAGAAACCATCCTTTCCCTCACTGACAAGCGACCTAAAGGTCTGTGCGAGATCAGGGAAGCGCATTACTTCACCGGGGAAAGGGGCACGGCCGTTGAGGAGCATGCTTGCAGATGAAGGAGATGCATTCTTGATCAGGTCTTCAGAGCGTTTCCACTTGGAGAGGTCTTATTGGTATCGAATGGCTGGGGCAAAATTGAAGCGGTACATACGGAATACGCATGTATCTCTGATACAGGGACACTAAAAGGGGGTTTTAGTAAAAGTAGGCTCTAGTTTCAAGGCCACTCACCCTTCCTCAGCCAGTCTGATCGCTGGTGCTATCACTTCATCGAAGGACACCTAAATCAAACATAATAAATTGAAATCAATTCCCTTTTTTTTTTACAGCACACATACCTTTTTGTTTCCGAAGCGTGCGACAGTATCATACCAGGCAGCGGCAGCTCCAGGAACAGTCACAGAGTTGAGGTCAGTCTCCAGAAGCCCTTTTCCTGTCGCCCCGTTTTTTCGTGCAACGTCGATGTTGAGTGCCTTGGGAGAGCGACCAGAGCCGTTGAGAGCTTGGACAGTCTTTTTGGACGCATCGTAAAACAGACAAAATGCATCTCTGTCAAACGGAGTTAGCTTCAGGCTCGCTCTCCCTACGGTACGTAATGACTACTGACCCTCCAATTCCACAGCATGAAGGCTCAGTGACCTATTGAGCTGGTGAGATGGGTGAGCTAAAATGCAGTGATTTTGGCCTACGTTCAACGCCGCGGAAACCGCAACGGCAGCATCGGCTTCAAACAGGCATCTTAGTGCACTTTGACTTGAGCTAAACGAGCACGAGGTACATACCTGCATTTCCGCCCTTCCTAAGAACCTCTAAACCAGCCTCGGCTGCTAAAGGCTGCGTGCATGATACAACTCCCTTCCTTCCGTACACAGTTGACCTCCGGCTGGCGAACTGCTGGTACACGACTTCCGACGACCCGACCTTGCTCCAGTTAATTTCGACGGCAGTCATTGTGGTTCGATGTATATTGTGGTGGGGGTGAGAAGACTACTGACTCGATGAGGGGTGTGGTTATATGCTTCGGGAATAACTGCACATGACGAGGAATGGGTCCCGGATGAAGCCGATGCCGGTATATTAGTCAGATTGGTGCTTGGCAGGCTTGGGGAACGCATATATGATGCACAGTTATTCGGTTTATTATTTCAGTTCAACCTCCTGTTAGAAGTATTGTTTACAGGTGGTGTTCAGTATCATACTATTTCCTATACTTGCAGATCTCCGATTACTACCACTTTTGCGACCTCCCCTTTCTCGAGTGCGTTCGGTCCTCCCTCTACTAGACCGGGCAAGCACACAAGACCGTTCGCTCCCGCTAAGGAAGCAACACGACTTGACCTTTGACCACCAGTAGAGAATGCTTTGAGACCTGACGAAGTAATTCGAATATGGACGCGGTGGAACTCAGGTCTCAGATCGAGCGGGAGCGATTCAGTAAGCTAGACGCGACTTTAGTACATTTAGCGGCTTGCTTCAACTTATACCCAGCTCACCTCGACAGGAACGCGGGGAAGCTCGGCAGTATCTTTGCTCCAGCCACCCAACCGCCTCAGAGCCGGTACGACAAACAAGTAGAATGTAACGAGTGCCGAGGCCGGGTTCCCAGGTAGACCAAATATAAGTTTGCTTCGTCCTTCTTGAGGATCCGGGACGCTCGCGAACGTTGTTGGTTTTCCTGGCTTCATAGCAACACGTCCAAAATGGATGGTTCCGTGGAGATGTCGTTCAATGAACGGCTTGAGTAGGTCGGATGGGCCCATGCTAGTTCCTCCGGTCGTGATAAGTACGTCGGCTTGCAAAAGTCCAGCCTTCATTACCGCGAGATGAGCGTCGATGCTGCGCTCAAGTAGCATTGATAAGTTTCTAGGCTTAATTTGAGATGGGAGTTGTCCTACACACCTATCGCGAACAATCCCGAGGTCAATAACTTGGTATCCCAAGCCCTCTAAAGCAGCTTGCAGGCTTGGGCGGTTCGTGTCCCAAATTCCAGACCATTGCTCCGCGTTAGAGCTTGGAGCTGGCTCCCGTTGTAAATCAAGTAACTCATTCCCAGTACTTAGAAGGGCCACAACAGGCTTTCTATACACCGAAACCTGTGGTGGGCTCGTTAACCTAGTGGCGCATATATCAAGCTATATGATACATACCTGTTTGCGTCCCACAAACGCCAACGCTCCCACCTCACCGCCTAAGCTCGTGATAACGTCCCCTGCACTCAACACGCGATCACCGGTACGCACGTCCGACCCGGCTTTGCGCACGTTCTCTCCGATATCTACTTCCGCCAAAAGTTCTATGGTCTTTTCTTCGCCCTCTTCACCCTCGTCGGAGGTAAATTCCGAGTCGACCCGTGTGTCTTCGACCATGATCACAGCATTTGTTCCGGGGGGAAGCGGGGCGCCAGTATTGATCCGATAGACAAAATCGGACGGGACAGACGTCGAAGGAGCCAGGGTGGCGGGCGTAAGTACTTTGAAGACGCCTTTCTTATAGGGTACTATCCCAAATTACCTCGTTAGCCAGTGGAGTCAGCCCATAAACGACAGGTATACCTTGCACGGCATAACCATCCACATTCGTCGACGGGCTGGCTGGAATTTGCTGAGGTGCTGTGACATCCTCAGAAAGCACATGACCGGCAAGGTTCGGTTGTACGTCCAACTTCACAATGTCGAGTGGTTGAGAGAGGTCAAGCACCATTTCCATTGCCTCAGTCATTGAAACAAGTGGGTACGGCGATATTCTATTCCGTTGAGAGACTGAAGCTAAATGAACATCCGGGGCCTAAAATATTGCTTTGACAGACGTGTGCTCACCTGGTAAATTAGGGTCATGAGATAGTGTTCGGGGCGTTGGAATCTGGTGCCCGTGGGTATGCGTGTGGTGGTGAGTGTGATGGCGATGGTGGTGATCATGAGAGTGTGAGTGTGGTGGCGAACTCTGAGCGGCAGGACCGCTGCTTCTGCTTGGCACTCCGAGTCCCGCATGCACCTGGGCGCTCTCCTTGCCTCCTGTCAACAAGTCCAATGCATGACCGATCACCCCTCCACCAAGCAGGGCAGTCAAATTCTCCTTCACGGCTTTAGGGCTTCCAGGAAGTGTTATCACAAGGGTGTTCCGTACTGTCCCAGCAACAGGCCGTGAAAGAGCAGCGAGAGGCGTGTGCTTGAGGGATTCCGCCATAATAAGATGTATTAGACCGGGAGCTGCACGTTCGAGTAACGGTGAAACTGCCTAGTAGTGGTCCCATTAGAACATCGAACTTTGAGCGACGTAGTGATTTACCTCCGGAGTAACGTCTCTGTTGTCCGTCTTCAATTATTCGTACCATTTTAATTGCGGGAAACCTTCGAGCTCACCTTGTCCCAAACCCAGTACCTCCAGTTGTTATAATCCAGTCATACAACCCCCCAATAGTCCATCCCTTAATCACGCTTTGTATAAGCCCAACGTTGTCAGGAACAATGACCAGTGCGTCAACGGTAAACTGAAGGCCAGAGTCGGTGTTTGTTAGGATATCCCGTATGATAGGTCCGGATTTGTCTTGCAGTGGATCTTGAGATGCTGTATCGCTGACTGCATATTGTATTAATTAGGTTTTGTAAGCGAGAGATCACAAGGGCCTACCGGTCAGTATGGCTACCTTGTAGCTTGCCATGTCGACGGAGACGATAGTATCGGGGAAGGCCGATGGCCGATGTCTGCTCTCAGGGATGAGGGTCACGTGATAAGAAATTTGCCCTGTCGATCTCGTCCTTGACTTGCAATGGCAGACAGCTCAGAGCTCTCCTTCGTCCTACCTCCCATCCAAGACAACCCTGATGGATCATGGGGACCCTCTTCGTTGCATATGCCCGCTCAGTTCAAAGAGTTAGTTCAGCATCGACTACGTACTGCAGAATACTGACAAGAAGAATAGCATCCCATATGCACCCTTTTCCAAAACGGACAAACTAGGCAAATTTGCGGACTGGACTGAAGGGGATACTCGCGATGGGCGTCCTGGCGCTCCCGGGCCTCAACAAAGATACGGAAATAGGCGCGATGGGCAACCTGCGTATGGTTCTGGATCAACGAATGCATTTGCCTACATTCACGAGCAAGACGAAGCCTCTTTCTCTCTGGTTGACAACAAACCCACTGTTCCAAGGCGGGGCGGTATGGGGGGATATGGTCGGGGAAGGGGTGGTGCCCGTGGGGCTGCCATGAGGGGTGGAGCTCTCGGCCGTGGGGGTGCTCGTGGAGGCGCCACGACCGGACGAGGAGGCGCGCGACCGCCTATGCGCAGGGGGTGGAAAGATTGGGACAAAGTGAGATTTTTTCGTGACCGACAATAGCTCTTACTAACTCCTGGTCTCACTAGCCCTCTCGTACACGCGAGTCCTCAGTTCCTATCAATCCAAGCTGGAGAATCTTGGAGGAGATTGAATTCCCCCGTCTGTCCAAATTGCGCTTGGAGGTTGATGAACCTGAGACCTTGTAAGCCTAAGAATCCCTTCTCTTTTAGTCTTCTCTCATCTTTTGATAGGGAGTCCTATGGCAAGATCTATGCGTATGACAAGGCCTACGATCGTGTCAACACCAAGAATGAGAAGCCTCTGCAAATCATTGACCGTATCAAATACAACACTACAACTACCGACGACCCCGTCATTCAACAGGTGCGTAAAAATGAAATCTATGTTTAGGAAGCTACTGACATTTTCATAGCTTGCTAACAAAGATACTGCGACAATTTTCGCGACTGACGGGATTCTCAGCTTGCTGATGTGTGCCACGCGCTCAGTTTATCCTTGGGATATTGTTATTATTCGCGAAGGGAATAAACTGTTTTTCGACAAGCGTGATGGCGGCCCATTTGGTGAGCATACAATCACTTGAGACAAGCTATTGTCATCATGTCTTACTTGCCTCTTCAGACTTTGTGACCGTCAATGAGAACGCTGCCGACCCTCCGCCAGACAATGAGAAAGATAACCTCAACTCAGCTGGCTCACTTCATCTCGAGGCCACTTATATCAACGAAAACTTTGCCTTCCAGACTGTCAAAGAAAGCTCGGCTGTTAGCTTCCCTAAACCCAATCCATTCTATGGACCAGACGAGACGGAACCTCTTGCGTCGTGTGGATACCGCTACCGGCTATTCGATCTTTCCCTGAGTGAAGAGGAAGATTTCAAGGTCCTTGTGCGGACGCAAGTGGATGCATTTGTCCCTGGTGGTGAGACGAAGTTGCAGTCTGGGAAGGGCGACGGCGCGGGTCTGGTCACGATCAAAGCACTCAATGAGTTCGATTCGAGGGCAGAAGGCGCGGGTGGAGCTCCCGACTGGAGGACAAAGTTGGACAGCCAGCGAGGTGCAGTGGTAGCGACTGAGATGAAAAACAACAGCTGCAAGCTTGCCAAGTGGGCCGTACAGAGCATCTTGGCCGGGGCTGAAGTCATGAAGATTGGGTGAGTATTTGTGAGTATATTTGTGTCGTTCTTCCAATAACGATTGTGTAAATTAGATATGTGTCTCGTGCCAACGCCCGCGAGAACACCCGTCATGTTATTCTTTCTACAGCAACAATGCGACCGACAGACTTCGCATCGCAGCTCAACGTCAATCTCACCAATGGCTGGGGAATTGTCCGTACGGTAGCCGACCTGTGCATGAAGCAACCTGAGGGTAAATATGTCCTAGTAAAGGACCCCAATAGGGTAAGGGTAGAAAATGTGTGCATTTGACTCGTTAGCTAACGTGTTTCTTTAGTCTGTGATCCGTTTGTACGCGGTACCGATGAGCGCCTTTACGGGAGAGGAGGAGGAGGAGATCGTTGAGGAAGAGGCCCCAGAGGAGGAGACCTAAGCCAGGAAGGCCGATCTCATGCTGGACGATGTTCAATTTTACTGTTATTATTGCTGAATCATTGAATTGTGTTACGATGATGAACCTGTTAACAAAACGCTCGCTGCTTGATCCACAGAATGGCTATCAATTCTGTGAGTGTATGCATTGCCAAAGCATGATGGACACTATACCTTCTTTGAAGCGCAGCCACCACCTCTTCTCTGCTCGCATGCGGGAACACGGCGGTCAATTCTGCTATCTCAGCCGCAGTCGGCACTCGTCCTGCATCTCTTCGCCCAGTCAGTTCTTCGACCCACTCCCTCATCACCGATCCGCTGCTTCCCCCAGTAGAACCGCCGGTGCTAGCCCGAGTCTCAGCCCCTTCTGCCGCAGGAGTCGCATCCCCAGCGTTTGTTTCCGCACTGTCATTCACCCTTCTCCTGGTCAAGACTTGCTCACTCGCAAACGGTGGCCTATCGCCAGGAATAACTCGTGCAGGCAGATGGGGAGGACGAGATGATCCAACAAGAGACGAGATGAAGGAGGTCACTTTGAGCGGGGCGCGGTAGGATTTGAGGTTTGTGAGATCGGAGCGGTACAGTGCACCTGTAGCTAGCCCGGTAACGGCTGCGAGAATACTGCCAGGCGTATGGGAGACAATCAACTGCATATGTTGGGATGAGTCGGCCCATAGTTAGGTCGTTATGAAAGCAAGTCTAGAGCGAGAGGACATACCGGAAAGGCAGTCAGGTAAGTGAACATCTTATTCGAGGTGTATACGCCAAGTATGCGGAAGCTGTATGCAGAGGGAACTATACGGTGGTATTGATAGATTATAGAGAATATAATGGGCGTTGGTCCGGATGGAATGTAGTTAACGCCCAAGCGATGGAATAGTAGCAAAGATATAAAGTTGAGTAATGTTGATACTAACGCAGCCGCGAGTAAGAACGACTTGAGTTATGTTCAGTACCTTCGGGTGAGGATACTGATGAGAGAAAACCGGCTCACAAAGTACTTGAGGCTCCCAAAGGTCCGCTCAATCCCAACCGCAACGTTGTAGAGTAGAATCTGACATAAAAAGAGCTCGCTGGAATTGGTGAACGCGAGCTGGTTGGTCAATAGTCGCCAGTACTGTCCAACGTAACCAGTTAGGTCGAAAGAAGGGTAGTGATCAGGACATAGAAAACGTACCTGATGGTCGCGTGAGATATGAGGAACAAGCTGAAGATGAAAATAATGTCTGACATCGGCCAGGCCTATGATGAGGCTCAGTGAACCAGTAAAGATAATTAAACCTAACTGTTCATTAATGACTGAAAGCTACCTATAAGAGATAATTTCTACATACCTTTGGTTATGGGAGCATTCTGAAACCCAGACATGTTGTTTTGTTATACACAACCCTATTTGGCGTTGCACAACTGCGGGATAATCTACAATGTACGTGTTGTTGACGTGGCGCGAAAACCCGCAGTGTGTTTGTTGTTTGGGAATATATTTGCTCGTTTCCAGGCGCTTATTGCGGCCATCCTCGACCGCCACCTGGTAACTCCTCGATCTTGCTTTCTTCACTATGAAGTAAGTACTCTACAAATTTAAAGCATAATCCCGGTGATCTAAATACATCCAGTGTTGTTAAAGAGATCAATGCCATCAACGATCGAGAGTTGGACTTGAACTCGCACGGAGCATCCTGGCACGATCAATATAAAGGTATTGCGCTCCCCCCAGTCATAATGTGCATTACTGATTAAAATCAACAGATTCGGCTTATGTTTTTATAGGAGGACTCCATGTTGATATGACCGAGGGCGACGTGATTACGATATTCTCCCAGTCAGTAGTAATTCCTTGTCTCTCATAGTGCTCTCATACTTAATCCCTTACAGATTCGGCGAGGTTATGGATGTGAACCTCCCTCGAGATAAAGCTACTGGCAAACAGCGAGGATTCGGCTTTCTTATGTACGAAGACCAACGTTCTACTGTGTTGGCTGTCGACAACCTAAATGGTGCACAGGTCCTGGGGCGTACCTTACGGGTGGATCATGTCCAGAACTACAAGCAACCCAAAACCAAGGGCGATGACGGAGAGCTGCAGGAATCTACTGAACAGAGCCTAAACGCTAAACCTCTTCTTGTCCGGGGTACGTTAATTTCGTCTAGCGTTTCGACGACTCCGACATTAAGCCCTTGCTTCAACCAACAGATGACGTGGAAGAATCCGATGATGGTTCCGTCTCGTCAGTGCCGTCAATAGACCCCGAGGATCCCATGGCTAGCTATCTTTTACAAAAACGAAGAGAAGAAAAGGCTCTTTCGAAAACCAAAGATAAGGGAAAGTCTAAACGAAAACATGACCGGGCGAACGAGACGCCTGAAGAACGACGAGCACGAAAAGAGCGCAAACGGGCCAAACGGGAGGCTAAAGAGGAAAAGCGACGGGCTGAGACGCGTCACGGGTCGACTTCCATTCGAAAGCGAGATGACGATTTGGACCGCCGCCGGGACCGCTCGAGCGAGCGCCGTTATTAGACATGGGCAACTTCGCAAAATATCGTACAACTGTCGGGGTTTGAGGCGTTTCGGTGCCGAGACCTGTAGGGCCAATTGTACGTCTAATTGCTTTTACTGTAATCTATTTGTTGCGCGTGTGAACGCCTCCTAAAAGATGCTTTAGGCTCAGAGCACCTACTGTCAGAAAAGGGGAGATTAAAATAGGCTCCTAGCATCGTGTTTTTGCTTCTTGGGTCGAACCATTTAGTGACGTCGATGCGAAAGGGGGGTACTATATAATGAACACCAAAAGCCTGTTCCATCACTTAACTCCCCTTGCCAACATGCCTCGCTTGTCACCTCGTTTTCTCTTTTCCATGTCCGGGCTGTCCATGACTCTGGTCTCGCATTGCGTTGCGGAGTCACCTAGTCCGCCAAACCCGTTATACCAAAATCATATGAACGACGCAACTGCAGTGCACAACCTCACAAGTGAGTTTCTTAAAGCACTTTTTGACATCAGCTTGCTGACTTAGTTGCATTTTGCCAGTTTTCATCCTTCCTTATCCCAAAGATGCCGCTCAAGCTCTTGTTGGGAAATATCCTTTACTCAACCCCTCGTTCCCTACACCCGAAGGGACAGCCCCCGTGCTGTTACAGTTTGGTAAACTAACCGACATTCGGCAGAGCGTCGCTCAGATCCCTACATTAATGTGAGTGTTCACTGATCAAAAGGTGGGGCATTCCAGCCTTGCTGATTTTCATTGATGCACAAGGTCTGCTACGGTTGCGATCCCGTTTGTTGATCGCCTGCAGAATAACAAGACCGGCTTTCAATTATCCAAGTACAATTTTGTGGACCAGGTACGAGGAACTATTTCTGTTATTTAGTATCGTTTCTCCCCATGCTAAAACGTCGCATAGATAGTACCTGCTACGGTTGCTTCTCTCGTAGAAGGTTATAGGAACGAACTCGCATCGTTCAAGCCATCTGATAGTGCATTTGCTTCCAACGGAGATGTTATGTCCTTCCAAGTACAACAGGAGATTTTAGCCCCGGTGAGTTGAACATACCGCTTTTTTGTTTTTGTTTTTGTTTTTGCAAGACTATACGCGTGCTTACACATAAGTGTTCAGCCTCCTGCTCCTGTAGGGGGCCCCGGGTTGAGTGTACCGACGTTTGAAGCTGTATACACCCAATTGTCCGGATCTCAGACTCCGCAATACTCTCAAGCTATTTACGAAAGTCTCACCAGTACACCAATTTTTGGCTACGGGCTTGCTTGCGGAACGGTAGGCAGAATATTGGGTTAGAGCCTGGTTGATGCTGACTTGAACTACTTGATTCAAGATAACAACGTTCTTCAACTACACCTTTACCATGCCAAGATTTGTTGTGGGTAACATCACGCTGTACGGCCCTGTTGGCGGTGATAGTATGGGTATTGCGACACACTTTCCGAGCACGATGGAATTCACCAACGTCCCTGGTATAACTGCGACCGTGGCTGAAATACAGGTATGTTGCCCCTCGTAGTATCGCCTACACTGAGCTAACTCAACTTTTTAGGGAACCTTCCCACCTACACCTTGCAAGAACCTTGCCTAGTTCCCTTATCATTCCATGTACATTTTCTTCGGTTCAATCTCCATTGTTGAGCTCTTTTTCGGGCCCGACCCCCAGCACGTTACAGTGTCTAGTTACAAGCTACATCAATCTATGGCCCTCAACCATAGGATGTTCGAGTGCTTATTCGGACTCGACCAAGCATGACGTTTTAGCGGGGTAACTTCGTGTGTTGACGTGATGGCATGTACATAAATCGACTGTCAAAGTTTTACGCAAGGCCATGCCCTCTCTAGTACAGCACCCCGGCCAAATCCTACAGTAGTGCATTATCTGGCGGTTACAACAGTTTCCCAAATGCTCACATTATACGGGGTTCCTACTCGGCAGCGTATTCACTTCTTAACCTGTGCCCGCCAGTACATTTCTTGCGTTCTGCCAAAACGCTCCTGCAGGTATCTCGCTGCGAACTCGTCTCGACTTTCACCATGCATACACTGGCAGAAACACGAATGAGGCTGTTAGGCGCTAGCCTTATTGGCAGTGGCAATTTGTGTGTGGTCTCTTTCCCGGTGGCTGAGCGCAGCAACGACAAGCCCGTAGACAAATAGCTTGGACAAATATCCAGGCTAAATCCCTCACTCAACAGAATTAGGCAATCCAAGAAGTTTCGATCAGCAGATTATTTCCCGCCTTGGACGTCACTAAAACGCAGAAGGGTTGTACTGGCAGCGAATAAAGTAAGTAGCTCTGGTGCAGCTCCAGCCACGAGACTACTAAACTACACGCAGCTAGCATCCTCGCGCCTCGTTGATTTTTGTCGAGGAACTTAGAATGCATGAGCTAGACACCAATGTCGAAACTGCGCCTCTCCTGCCCCCTAAACCTAAGCTCCGCTGGATAACGGTTTTCGTACTTGTCATACTTGTCGCCATCATCAACGGTACTTCCGAGTTGATATGGCCGTTTATAAGTAAACCGCAAATGCACGAACCAAATCACGAATTATTGACTTGACAATCATTACAGATCCAATGATTTTGGAGCTTGGCATCGCTCCCGACAAAAAATCTATCGGGTTTTATACTGGCCTGATGGTATGTTTGCTACTCCTTCTAACGTGGACTTATTTTGACCCAGCCATGCCCCAAAGGAAACGATAGCCTCTTTCTTTGGATTTGCGACTCTAATCCCAGGTAGCATTGCTGCCGACCGTTGGGGCCGTAAAGCGGTATTGTGCAGCTGCCTGCTGGGAACGGCGATTGGACTGTCGTTCTTCGGCGTGAGCAGTACGCTACCAGCTTTGATTTTTTGCAGATCTGTTGGATATGCCCTTGGACCTCAACTTCACTGGTCTATGACTGTTACGACGCTTGGAGATGTTGCCGACGCTAGTAACCGGGGCATTGCGTTTTCAGCGGTAAATGCGTCATACCGGATTGGTGAGCGGACACCATTCTGCTGGCTTGTCGTTGTTGACAACAGCTATTCTTCCGCAAGGCCAATTTTTTAGTACGTCACCCCTAGCAACTCAGCCCAAAGTACTAATCGAGTAAACAGGCCCAATCTTTGCGATGCTACTCGCGCGTCCAAGCTTGCATTACAAGTGGTTCCAATCTGAGTTCTGGGTAGCGTACCCGTACGCATTGCCATGCTGGGCTGGTGCATTCTTATGCCTCGTCGCAGTTTATATCACCATGTACTGCTTGCCCGAGGTATGATGTCATTCTACCAAGATCATTGGGCCCCAAGCACTTATGTGATTCAACTCATTTAGACAGCTCCTGGGCTTGCTAACACTATAGACGACGTACCGGCGGGTAATGACTATAGTGTGGCGGCTTCAAAAAAGCCAGCAATATTACAGGCTGTACGGGGCGAGCCAACTCCACCTGAAATTGACCCCACTATGTTGGCTCTCCCGGCCGTGATTACAATCGATAAAGCACCAGCAACTTTGTTTTCGTCACATATAATACAGCTTTTGATCTCGTCTTGGATCATGTATTTCATGGCTAGTGAGTGAGTGCCGAGAATCGAGGAGAGCCTTGCTGATCCCCCGCTAGTGTCTTCCTTTTCGCTTTTTCCGTTATGGGCATACACACCTATCGCTGACGGTGGTCTTGGTGCCTCCGAGATCGTTATTGGAACCTACATTTCCGCCCGCGCAATCATTCACTTCTTGATTCTGGGCCCATTTGCTTACCTGGAGACGCGGCTTGGGGTGTACCGGCTATATGCATATAGCCTAACCATGTTCACTGTGATCGGCTCAATTGCTTTCCCCATTATAAACCTGTTGGCAAGAATATATGGTGCACATTCACTCTATACAAACATTGCGATTTTTCTTGGTTTCGCCGCGGTGAGTAGCGCATAAACGTCACCCTTGGCCAACTAATATCATCGTTTCTTCAGGGAGGCTTTGGGAACTACTGCACCAGTGAGCCTTCTGATTCATATAAGCTAATAGAGTCTGAAACAAGAATGCATCCAGCGTGCATGGTGATGATGATGAACCAAGCCGCACCTTCTCCCCATGCACTGTCACGGCTCGTTGGTAAGCTACTCAATCTGTCGTTTCCATAGATCGACCGGGTATCTGACACCCTTCGATAGGCATTTCTCAAACAGTTCTGGCACTCGGTCAATGCATGGCACCCATAGTGACTTTGTCTGTGTTTCAATTCTCTATCAAGAGTGATATCCTCAATGGCAATTTGGTCTGGGTTTTCCTTATTGGTTTGGGTAAGTCAGCTCATTCCTCAGCGCTCGGTCAAAGCCTCTTGGTGGCAGCTTGGAAAAGCTAACATGTTATGTTTGCAGCGTTGGCTGCTTCTTCTCATTCATTTACATTGAAACCACCAAGAGTGGAAAATTAGACTAATGGTTACGCTCGAGTATACCCGCTCTTCACGATCGAGCCTCGCTTACTTGCTGCTAGAATGAACTGAAATGAATTGGTACCTTGTATAACTCCATTCGTATATTTACTATATGTCTTGACAATGAAACCGAATGCATTTAACGAAATGTACTTCCACAACTGTGCTGTACAGTACCACCAGAGAACCGGCAGCTGCCCTAAGTCCATAATCCGCTTTTAAATATTTACCTTGTCTTAAGCCGCTACTCTTCTCAAGTCGCCTTCCTGTATTTAGACACGGGTTATTGGATATTTTCCTGATATTCAACAAAGCAGATGGGAATGGATAAGACACTATTTACTTTCACGACTCGATCATCGTGACAGGAGCCACAGCAGAAACCGTGTTGTTGCTCAGAACCTCCTTGCCCTCCCAAAATCGAGGTAGCTCGTTCCCGGGGATGAAGTGCCTTTCTACACCCCCTTCCGTAATAACACACATGCGGATCGTACCACCAGAAGATCCGTCGCGAGACATAGCGAGGGCCAGTGCTAAAAGAGGATTAACAGAGATCAACAGGAGCGAGGAACATGCCTACTATTCTTCACAAAGTTTATTGTTTCGTCACGCCCCCAGCCTTCCTGGTAGGTCGCATCGCAGTATCCATAGACATAGGTGGACCCAGAACCTGTAATCCTGCAATTGTAACATAATTTCAATGGGAAGAGCGCAATTTCGTACCTCCAATTGCCCAGGGTTGTCTGAATAGCCCGCCTCCTACTGGAATGTTATACACACTAGGACCGACCTCCTTATCCCATCCGGCGACGATGATACCAGCAGAGAGGTTGTCTTTGTTCTCGTAGCACAGCTTTTGGAACAACGTAGCAGCTGTATGAACGGGAGGGCGACCTCCATATTGTTGCCTAATAATAATATCACGTCAAATTCGACATACGCAAAGGCAACAATGGGACTATACTTACTCGTACATTTGAAGATAGTAATGTACAATATCAGCAACTGCCTACAAAATCTGTCAAATTAATCCGATAGAGAGACGAGAGCAAGGATGTAACCGCACCTGTGTGTCCGCTGCAGACCCAGATCGGCAACAATATACTCGGTCGTGGACGTGGGTTAACTTGTCAGTTACTCGATTCGCCTGCATTACGGGAGTTAATTTCCGCCCAGATAGCATAATACTAGTGACATACGATATAAGAGCCCATCGTTGTGCGACTGTCTGCCCCAATGACCACACCGTCCTTGAACTGGACTGCCATGATGGAGGTCTGCACACAACAAGTCAGTAAACCAGCTCGCTGATATGGCTGTCAATCACAGCTCACTTACTCCAAGGTTGACCTCTCCCTTCTTCAAAACCTGTACATCTGGAACGTCCATTTCGCCTGTAGTGATTGTGGGTAGTACTTAGTAGAGGTGGTGGGTAGATGCAGGGGGTCGGATCCTAAGCGCCCAATCGAGACGCGTAATCCAGGACAAATAGACGCGTAAGTCGACTACACTCGCTCCCAGGCATCACCCAGAACCACTCTAGTTCCATACTATACGCGCCGTAAATCGTAGGAATGTCTCAAGCACTAGCTCAGCCGTACCAGCAGCTCAAGAAAGCATGGGATTCTCAACCTCAAGACCTGGCGAAGTGTGGGCAATTATTGGCGCAACTCAAGGTGAGTGCAATGTATCATTGATCGCTCGTAAAACTAACATACAAGGAATCGCAGCTTGGTCTGATTGAGGCAGGGCTCCTGTTTCCCCAAGGTTCTCCGAACGCCAGCGACCTTGAGATCACCCGTACGCATGATCATCCCCAAGTGGTATGCGTCTTCTAATTATTCTCCTTACCAGGTGAAATCCTAGAGCTCGGGGCCTTCTGGTCGATAAGGGCAAAGGATATTCCCTCCTTCGACCGATACTTTGCCCAGCTTCAAACATTCTATACAGACTACGCTGGCGTGCTCAGCTCCTCCCCGCGGGAATTCCCTCTCCAAGGGCTCAATCTCCTACGTCTCTTGACTCAGAACCGCATTGCCGAATTCCACACCACTCTCGAGGGGCTTCCTGCGTCTTCTCTTGCGAACCCATACATCCAGCATCCTGTGAATCTTGAGCGCTGGCTAATGGAGGGGAGCTATAGCAAGGTCTGGAACGCGAGGAGTGCTTCACTTCCAGGATACGGACAGGAGTACGGTTTCTTCCTTGAAAGCCTAATGAGCACCATCAGGTAAATCAATATATCCTATTTTCTTTGACAGAGGGTCTCATTTTTTCATCTAGGAATGAGATCGCGAGTTGTGGGGAGAACGCATATGAAAGTCTCCCTCTAAACGATGCGGCAACACTGTTGTTCTTTGGATCTTCGAGCGAGCTTTTGCAATTCGCACAGCAGGTAAGGTCCATCCCATTTTTGTCTGTAACCTTTCTGAGTCGATGCACTAGCGAGATTGGGCCATCAACCTTTCGGCTCAGACGATCACATTTACAAAGAAGCGGGAGGAGAAGGTTGACATTCCAAAGCGAGAGATAATTACGTCGGTATTGCAGTACGCTCGTGAACTTGAGCAAATCGTGTAACTTAATATATTATATTGTCTTCATGCTTTTATAACCTATTATCGAGTCGATAGCAATACTGAGTCTATTCTAGCATACTAATACAGGCCACGACTTAGACTAAAAACGCAGCCGCATACACAGACACCTTTGCATCACTCAAAAGGCAAAAAGGGCACCGCGCTTCCGGGACCCAAACGAATAAACTATTAGCCCACTCCCAAATAGTCCCACTGTAATACCAATAGCGACTTGGACCTAAAAGTCAAATCAGCAGCAATAGACCAAGGATAAGGATGCCCGTACATACCATACGGAACCCAAGAGAGAGACCGCTGCTGTACTGATCATCCTCTGATCCTCGGTAGTTCTGGGCAAGTCCTCCAGCTGCAGCGATTCCAGATGGGATAAGGAACCCGATTCCGTTCACCATAACCACAAAGGCAGTTCCACGAAATACGCGCGAGTACAGGTTACCCAGAACACCGACGACAAAGGCTCCAATTGCGCTTACGACGTCGCTCCGGTTGAAAATGTACATGTTGGCGGCCTAGGAGGGTTAGCATAAGAGAAACGTTGTATATGTGTTCAAATATTTCTTACCTTGTTTGCAGCAAAAGCAGCACTACTGATGAATACCATGACCGGCAACTGCGTACTCCGTAACGGCTGAAGGCTAGCGAAACTCCCAAACAAACTGAAGAGGGGTACCAAAAAGAACAGCGTCCACTCTGGGAACGAATGCAAGTACCAAGGCCAATTGAGATCGCGGTAACAGCCTTTTGCCTGGTAGTGGCTTGTCGACGGGGCATCCGCGGTCGAATTCTTGAATACGAATGTGCCATTGAACGGAAAGATTGTGAGGTTATCGGACTTGAACTGCCCATGAATCACCGTCTGACTAGCGAGGAGTTGAGTGGCTGCTTCACGGCGACGTCGAGCGCCAGGATCGACCAAGAAATAAAGATCACTACCGATAGTGAGACTAAATCCAAGGAACAGACTATAGACAATAGCATAAACCATCTTGACGCTCCCAGAGATGAGGTTTTTAGATGCTAGCTCGAGCGAGCTGCATACTAATTGAGGGGTATTCAGCAACGACGAGATAGAGAAAACTGAGACACTACTCACAGACTAAAAAACCTGGAAGAATCAATACCACGCCGGCTGACGATATTGCTGAGTAACAAAAAATTCCAGAAGGGATACTAGAGAGTCCACGAGCAACAAAGGAAACCATCATAGCGGCCGAAATCCTGGTGCCCAGTATTAGTTATGCTCAAAATAACCAAAGCGCATATACTCACTCGAACACATTCGAGTACAAAGCACTCTTGCTGGCCGCATGTAACTGCAACCAACAAAGAATCATACCAGCCGCACCAGAAATCCACATGTCCAGGAATGATCCACCGAATCCAATAGGGCAGATAATTGCACTGCACAGAAGAGCCAGTATGCATCGAATTCTCAGTCCATAAATAGGTTTCTGGCGCATTAACTTGGTGAGCTCGAGAGATCCATCCTTGGCACCGATTTCGTCATGAACCACTTTGCGGTATATGGCGTGTGTCGCGTGGAGCTTCCCAAGATCAAGTCCTCCACCAGATTTGACGAAATGAGTTTCGGATAGGTTGGATGCGGGGTCACCAAACGAAGCAATTATGATCGAAGGCAGGTGAACAAACGAAGCATCGACCTCAAGCACCCGCGCAGCGGCAATGAGCTGGGACTCAATACGGTGGCTGGGAGCGCCGTATGTCATTAGCGCCTTGGCCAAACGAAGAATAAACTTCTGACGATCAGGGATGGCTGGAGCACTGTTTAGCCTCTAGGCATTCGGCAACGGGCCAAATATTGATACTTACTGTTAATATTTAAGACAATCGATCCGGAGCCCTTGCCGGGTTTCAGTGAACTCTTGAAAGTCTCGCGAGCTTTGTTTTCATCGTCAATACGGTTGGGTTTGACACCAGTAACCCGAGGGTCGTCGTCATCCAGGAGTGTTTCTCCACCCATCGACAGCACCGAATCCTGGCGGCGAGTGCGTCGTAGGCGTAGCAGTGCACCAGCTGAATCGTTCGAATTGGCACGGCTAACCGCTTGGCTCTGATACCGGCTGTCCACGCCGGTGGCAGTAGATATAGTTCCTTCTGAGACGCGGCGGCCTCCACGTGAAAGACCATATGTTTGCATGAGGTTTGAAAATCCTCCCTTTTGCGGACGATGACCACCAGGGCCAGCTTCCAGAGCCGAGCCACTTCCACCACGAGAAACTGTAGGAGCAGTGAACTCCTCTGAATAACTTCGGCGTATGGCAGAACGTAGAACAGTTTGCGGAGGAGCAGGATATCCAGGAATAGGATTGTAGCTGTCCCTCGGAGTGCCAGTGGATTTAGCTTGCTGTTTGCCTCCCGTAGTATCCTCATTCAGTGTTTCTTGGCTCGGAGCAAACTCTTCCGAATAAGGCTGGTTAGAAGGGTGTCGGTCGGAGGGTCTGGAGGGCATATAGGCATTCCCGGCTGGAGGAGCCCAGCTATCCTGCCTTGCGTCGTGCCTAGAGTGCGGTGGCCAAGGGTCGAGAGGGCCCACTTCACTAGTGTCGTCGAGGTCAAATCGAGCGCCAGGGGGCATAGGTCTCGCAGACGGAATATGACTCGAGTTTCCGGAGCTGTCCCACTGCGCGTCGAAGTTCGGATTCCGGAGGTAGCCCTGAGGAGGAGAAAACGAGCCCGACTGTGTCCGACCTGCCCGACGAGAGTTTCCAGCAGGTATGTCGTGTGTTCGAGGTGTGTGAGCGGGCTCAGGCTCGGCAGGAGGAAAGGAACCCGGACGAAAGTGTCCTTGATCGTCTTGTGGATGGTCTTCGTGCTCCTCCAGGCGTTTATGGTCAATGGAGAATCGTACGCGCGTATCACGGCGCGCTAACGGGTAGCTTGACATGACGAAAAATACAAGGCTTGCTGAATGTAGTCGTAGGTAGAAGAATGCACCCCCTGACCCCTATCCTAATTTGTATTGTCACCGCGCTTGACAAATATCAATTACACTCATCACGCGCGCACTTGTTGGTGGATGTTAGCACCGGCGGCCCCACTTCGGCTTGAATTGGGCTTCGTACAAGACACATCATTAGCTTGTCCTACAACAGCAGCCGCGCGGAGGTTACACTTGCGTAGCCGATGTTTGCGCCGATACCTCCACCTCGAATTGAGTTGCTTCGGCTTCGTCTTTCCATGATATCTGACGACTATGAGTTGGGCTTCGTTGGCGCCGCGCAAGCCATTCACTCGCTATGGCAAGGTCGCGCGTTTGGCAAGACCCTATGACTCTATATAACGACGCGCTATGCGCCTCAATACTTCACTAGCTGTCTAGCACTCTTCTCTAGTTTGACGACTTCGTGAACAAGTTTATACTCACACCTTTCACTATGGCATCTACTCAAGAAACCACCAAAAAGCAAATGACCTATGGTTAGCTTCTCCCCGATTCGCATTGACGAAACCACTAACAACATATGTAGTCCGCCTGGGCAAATCCGGCCTGAAGGTGTCTCGTATTATCTTAGGATTGATGAGCTACGGTAATACCCAATGGGAAAAGTGGGTCCTGGAAGAAGCCGAAGGCATCGCACATATCAAAGCTGCGTGAGTTACTCCCCGGGGGTCTGTTATTTAGCCTAACTTTTTTTCGCTGTTTGCGCGATAGTTATGATGCTGGAATTCAAACCTTTGACACGGCGAACATCTACTCAAATGGCGAGTCTGAGATTATTCTAGGCAAGGCTATCAAGCAGCTCAACCTCCCCCGCGACGAAATTGTGGTCTTGACCAAGGTAAGGATCCCTGGTCATTCGCTCATGCAACTAACCGACAGCTGCCAACCCCGTTAGGTGTATGGCGTTGTTGGCCGTACTCCTTCCGAAAAGCTCTTCGGGGGTGCTAGCGCTGATGCGGCAGGCTATGTTAACCAGCATGGACTGAGCCGCAAGGTAAGCACCCTAGCTCAGCCGAAAACCTATCATGCAATCGTCTGACTTCCATTGGGCATAGCATATATTCGAATCAGTCAAGCATTCCTTGGAACGCCTGCAGCTGGACTACATCGATGTGCTCCAGTGCCATCGTTTCGATCCGGACACTCCTATCGGAGAGACGATGCAGGCGCTCCACGACGTTGTCCAGGCTGGCTACGTTCGCTACATTGGAATGTCTAGCTGCTACGCCTATCAATTTCAAGCAATGCAGAACTACGCGATCAACAACAAGCTAACGCCATTCATTTCGATGCAAAACTTCCACAACCTGTTGTACCGCGAAGAAGAGCGAGAGGTGATCCCAACTCTGAAGGTGACCGATATTGCTACACGATTTTTATTTATTTTGCTCATATCCCATTAAACTAGATGTTTGGGATCGGTATGATCCCGTGGTCCCCCCTTGCTCGAGGAGTTCTTACTCGTCCAGTCTCCGGCCAGAGTACCCTCCGGTCTGAAACAGACGTGTACGTCAGACAAACATGCATAGTTAACAAGGCTAACATTTTGATACACAGATGGGGCAAACTACTGGATAAGACTCGTGATGCCAACGATGAAATCATTAAGCGGTAAGTTTACTTATGGTTTGAGTACATATATGCAGCACTCACTCTAGGTTTCAGTGTTGAGGAGATCTCCAAGGCTCGCGGCATTAGCATGGCGCAAGTCGCCGTTGCTTGGAGCCTGTCAAAAGACGAGGTGACCGCCCCAATCATTGGGACCACGAGCCTCAAGAACCTAGAAGATATTATAGGTGGGTGTCTTAACAACGCAGCCTCATCGTATCCATACTGATATATAATGACATTATAGGTGCGGTCCATGTTAAGCTCACAGACGAGGAGATCAAACGGTTGGAAGAGCCATACCTTCCGCAAGCTATTGTTGGCCATTTTTAAGTACGGAAAGATTTGCGATGTACACCAATGTAGTTTAGGATATGGATAAGAATTAAACGTGGGCAGTACCTACCATTATTCCCTCTCAACGTACTGTAGACCAGGAAGCACAATAGGACAACAGCATATGGAAAAATAAGATGCAAGTATCAATACCGTCGCCCCGTGCTTTAGTGCCAATGGGTGGTCAGCATTATCCATGGCGTTATGTCATTTGAGGGTACCGAGTTAAAGTCGGCGATAATAGAGCTATCACACCTGAATATATTTCTGCCATTATCCGTTGCTGCTATGATGGGACATAGTGAGCATGAATTCACACCAGGTGGGAGAGAAGAGCTAGCGCAGCCTATATAAGTCGGAGAGCATGTGGAGGCGACTGCTTTATTGGAGATCGAGCGACTGCGTCCAAACTGTTCGACAAAAATGTCTGACAGGAACATCGGGTGCTTGAACGGCCTCCTCGGGCCGAGGCACAGCCACTCAGGTCAATGCGCGTATCGCTGCTCGCGTATCGCACCCACGCCAAGACCACTATCCCCAATTTAGGTACTCGACCTATCGGCACCCTGGAATTGTCGATTACACATACCTGCGCGGAGGTTACCTGCAGCTAACCAGCGTCATCTCATCTTCTTCCTCCGCCCCCAGTAGGACACTACACGGCATACAATGACGATTCAGGCGGCAGCCGCTAATGCTCTAACAAATCAATCAAACCCTCCACTGCCTAGAACCTCTATATAAAGGCACGATGTACGCTGCGATACACCAGTTCTCTGTGCTCTTTCTTAGCTCTATAACACTACAATCGACTCTACACTAAGATTGCTCACCATGTCCACTACCCAAGAGGTCACTAAGAGGAAGATGACATATGGTTTGTTTCCTTTTACTCGGAGGTCGGTGAAGCGCCGCTAACAACGCATATAGTCCGCTTGGGCAATTCCGGTTTGAAGGTTTCTCGTATAATTCTAGGCCTGATGAGCTACGGCACCCCTGAGTGGGCTCCGTGGGTGTTGGGCGAGGAGGAGGGCATTGCCCATATCAAGGCTGCGTAAGTTATATCTCATTCGCATCTAGTACCGTTTTTAAATCTCTTTGTCGGTGATGGGTAGCTACGATGCTGGGATTCAAACTTACGATACGGCAAACATCTACTCGAACGGCCAATCCGAGGTCGTTTTAGGTAAAGCTATTAAGCAACACAACCTCCCCCGCGATGAAATCGTAGTCATGACCAAGGTAAGTGTTATCACTGATCATGGAACTCCTGAACTGAGGCCTTTCTCAACTGTCCTAGTTCTGGGGCGTGGTTACGCGCACTCATGGTGAGAACTATATGGCAGGCGGCGCCGACGAAGCAGGCTATGTTAATCAATACGGACTGAGTCGCAAGGTAGGTCATATAATCCTTCCAAACCCATTAGACAGTATACTGACTGTTTCTGGATATAGCATATATTCGAATCCGTCAAGCATTCGTTAGAGCGTTTGCAGCTTGATTATATCGATGTCTTCCAATGCCACCGGTTTGACAACGATACACCAATTGCCGAGACGATGCAAGCCTTGCATGATATTGTCCAGGCTGGATACGTTCGATATATCGGCATGTCGAGCTGCCACGCGTACCAGTTTCATGCAATGCAGAACTATGCGATCAACAATAAGCTCACGCCGTTCATCTCGATGCAAAACTTCCACAACCTGTTGTACCGAGAGGAGGAGAGGGAAATGGTTCCCACTCTAAAGGTAAGCACGCGGGCTCTTAGTTTGTGGCCTTCTTTATTTATGCTGCCAAAACGTAGATGTTCGGAGTCGGTATGATTCCTTGGTCTCCCCTTGGTGGGGGACTCCTGACTCGCCCGGTCGCAGACCAGAGCACTACTCGGTCTCAAACTGACGTGTAGGTCAAACAAACGTGCGCTTCTAATGAGGCTCATATTTTTTATTCTGTAGATGGCGCGGAGCCCTAAACAAGAACCGCGAGGTTAACGAGCAAATCATCAAGCGGTAGGTTCATCCATTGTCTGCAGACATTCGTTCCACGCTCACACTGGATTCTAGAGTTGAAGAGATCTCCAAGGCTCACGGTGTTAGCATGGCGCAGATCGCCATTGCTTGGAGCTTGTCGAAAGACGAAGTGACCGCTCCGATCATTGGGTCGACGAAGCTCAAGAACCTAGAGGACGCCGTAGGTGAGACTCTGAGCAACACCTTCTTTCGCGTCCATGCTAATGCGTCGGTTATAGCTGCACTCGATGTCAAGCTAACTGAGGAGGAAATAAAGAGTTTGGAAGAGCCATATCGTCCTCAGGCCATTATTGGCCATCATTGAGTGTGAAGCGTCTGTGGTGTACTGCATTGTCTGAAATCTGAATGTAATATATGGATCAGAATCACTTAGTCAAACAAGAACGCGAAAGCAATTAAATACGACATTATACAAGCCCTACAACACCAATGATGGAATGGTAAGTACATGCACGACATCTCCAGTTACAAAGCTAAAATACTATTAAGAACGTTTAGACCCAATAGACAAAACCAATAAGCTACACTCTATCTTTACGCCGTATCACGGAACACAGGAGCGTAAGGCGCATAGCCCATACCGTCCATGTGTGAGCCGTCTCGTAGGGGCGTACCCGCTCTAGAAGCGAACGGGGATCCGATTCTAGGTGTGATGAAACCAGAGTTGCCTCCCATTCCATAGACGAAGCCTCCGCTCAAACCTCCGAGCTGGTTGCCGTATCCTATTTAACGGGTTAGTTCAACGTCTAAAATGCGTCCGGGAGGTGGAGGAGCGTACCAGGCATAAGCATAGAATCCCAGAACCCGTTCGAGAACATCTGCTCCATCCCCAACGACGCACCCGCATCATCCGACCCCATCTGTCCATGCAACTGCGGCGGGAACGACTCATCAAGCTGCGGAGCTGGATCTCCCGTATGCAAGAAATCAGAGGACGAAAGTACACCATCGCCAGCCGGCGGGAATAGTTTAAGTCCTAAACCGAGCGCAGTGGGGTCTCCCATCATGGGCTCGTCAGGAGAGATGGTGGGACCGGTGTGATGCTGCATTTGATCCTCAGCAACCGATGCTTCGTCACGAGAATTGCCTTGACGGGGAGACGGAGGAGCTGTAACCGATTCCTTTTTGGCGGTGATCAAGGCTCGGAGGAAGGTGCTGTAGAGTGCGGGCGTATGGTACGGGTTCGCTGCAATCCCTTCCAGTACATTGGCGATGTCTTGAACAATCGCAATAGTTTTTCGCTCGTTGTCCAGGAAAGCGGAGAACTCTGGTCGGACAAGCTAGGGCACAAAAAAGCATTAGCATCTTCGGTCAAGTCCAACTCAATTATGTGAGACTTACTTTAAGCAAAGTCAACACTGCATACGATATAAACACAAAGTGCGAATCCGGCGAGTACCGCATAAATCCACGAGGGGCAAGTTCGTCGCGCACCACCAACGCACAAGCCATCGCAGACGAATGGCATCTCGAAAAGAAGTGGCTAATATCGACTCGAGAGCGTTCCATGGCGTTTTGGAGGCCGAACGAGTTGACAACGAGCATGGCATAGTGATAATAGAATACGGCGACCAGCGATCGGTATTCCGAGCCTGGTGATGCGTCGGACCTAGGGCAAGATTGAGTACAAGTCGACCAAGTTGTCAAAGGCTCTACTCACTTGCGGTAGTACTCCCAGTCGTTACTCCAAGCCTGAAGCTGCGACTCGATCGTTTTGATAACCAGCAGGTAGTCGCAGTCGGTCTGCAGTCCAGATGGAGCCAAGGTTCCTGAGTAAAGGAAGTCAAGACTGCGAGAAAGGATTCGTTGCATTTCCTATATGTATGAAAATCGTTAGCGAATGAGGATACTATATAACCAAGATCTCGACACGCGTACCAAATATGCAACCAACCCAGCATCTTGAGGCATCGCATCAGCTTGCTTCCACCATTGCCCGGAGTTTCGGATAATGTAACTAATCAAATCACCAATCAATACCCCTTCAGATTCACACTGACAACGAAGTACTAACTCTTCCTTAACCGAATGCGGTTTTCCCATTTGGGCACTCAGACTTCGATCGAGAATGTAGCATAACCTAGCAACGAGAGCAGCGGAGAATCAGCACACGATCCGGCGTAAACGTGGAGCACCTACAGCCAGGTTCGTTCACGGTTACGGATTTCTTTAGCCCGTGCGCGACTTTCTGGAGAATCGTCAAGCTGAGCAGTGCTTTTGCGATGGAGGTTCAAGTCGGTGGCTGTCCGTATGGCGAGACCTAGCATCCATTCTGTTAGATTGTGTACGTGAACAAAAGGAAGGGGGGTTGTACCTAGTAGTAGCCACGTCTTGTCTTGCTCATATCGCTCTACAGGACCAGAACCCCACAGTGACAATAGAAGATACGCTTGGACAATCTGTTTCATACAATGTCAATATTTGTCTATTCAAGGGACGAACTCGACTCACCTCTACACTCTTATACCCTCGCTCCGGCACACTGAACGCAAGCTTCTTCGCAATTGAGGCCAACTTTATGTAAAGCTCGGGTTTCTTTTTATAGAACTTGGCCGCAATCGCGCAAACTACCATACTATCAGCATCTTTCACTCCAGAGATTGCAACGCAGACGTACTTGTGGTCAATAAGAACGGGCTACGGGAGCAAACCATAGACGGTGTATGGAATCCACGTTCCAGCAAACTGCTTTGAAGCTGAAATCACGGGTAAGAGCGCCATCCCAAACGAGACGCTCGGCTAACTCACATTGTGATTATCGAAATATCTGCGGAAAAAAATCAGATACGTAGCGAGGAAGAAGAACCAAACAGGGACGCACATGTCGAAAAGCTCGACTACTTCCTCGGTGGTGACAAAACTTAACATCTCCGGTTGGACCTGGCGCTCGATGTAGAGTCGGCGTAGGGGTAGAATGTTCATTGGACCTGCAAACACGTCAGAGCTAGAGACTGTAATGGACATTTAAACACGCACCAGGTTTGAAGTATGCATCTGAAGCAACGCCCACGGGTCGGCCCTCAACTTTGCCGCTACCATCGTCCTCATCAATGTTGGTGGGGAGCATCCCTCCAAGGCCACCTGATGTGCCCCTCTCCCGACGATTTTGGAGGCTGGCTTCAGCCAAGAGTCCGAGTGGGTTGAGAGTGTTGTCTGGGAGCATGTGGAGGCGGGGGGAAGACGAGCGTTGTGTTTCACGAGGCTTCGCCAACGAAGATCCATTGGAGCTCGCAAGGTCAGGCGTACTAGCAGAAGGAGAGCCAAGCAAAGTGCGTGCGTTGTTGGAAGCTGCGACAGAGGGGGAAGAAGGCGTCGGAGAGCGGGAAACCATTCCACTTGGGATAGAAGTGAGGCCCGGGTGAGAAATCGAGTGCATAAGAGTATCAAGCGTGCTCTCCATACGCTTCAACTGACGCAGAAGATTCTCTTGTTTCCTGCGGGCCAGCAACATTCACATTAGTTGTTATCCAGGGGGCAATTTAACACACGCACTTGGAAGGTTTTTTACCCCGATTGCTCTCTTCAAAGATACATTCGTGGCCATTCAGTCGGCAGCGATCACATTTTGGCGAGCCCTGATCTGCGCCAACACACTTCATCTTGAGGCGTCGACAATTAGTGCAGGCCCTGCCAAATGACTGGTCAACAAACATCGAGAAAAGGGCACGAGGTAAACGTACTTGGAGCCACGCGTGGACTTGGGCTTGGGTTGGGCGCCATTAGCAGGCGCAGGCGACTCGTCGTCGTCATCCTCGTCGTTTTCAACAACCTGCTTGGCCTTTTTCGATGCAGAACCACCTGCTGTTTTCGCAGCTGGGCGCTTCTTTCCCCCCTTGCCACCTTTTCCGGTCACTGGCTGCTCGTCCTCGCTGGGTTCTTCATCGTCGTCCGAGTCGTCCCCGTCCTGCGACTGGGCGAACTGACTAGACTGGTTCATCGGGTACTGCATCTGGGACGGACGTGGCTGGACAGGTTGCTGAGGTGGCTGATTGAACATGGGAGAATACGCATACTGAGCCGAGGCCGGCGAATGCGAGTTGTTCTGTAGCTGATGATGGGATCCTACAAGCGCTGGATCGAGGGGGAGCGGGGGTGGGGGCATCAGGTGGGGAGACTGCTGGCGGTGAAGAACATGCTGGTAGTATCCTGATTGCGGTGCGCCAGGCTGTAAATGGCCATGAACCTGGGAGGGATGTGCGTGGCCATCCTGAGGATATGATGCATGTGGGGGAGTCGGCATCCTTTGAACGAGTCGGCTATTGACTGGACAAGTGCGAACCGGTAGCGGCTGTTTTCACAAGTCGATAACCGGTCGGAGCAAAATCGAGCGACGACAACAATTCGAGTTGCGTTTTGGACACACGAAAAGATGCGTCAAGGTCGGGTTGTCGCGGTGCTGAGTGCGTTGGACTCGGGTCGGCGTCCTCCTGAAGCAGGAGCAAACAACAGGCGGGCCAATCTGATATGTCATATACCACATGCCCTGACGACCGCGCTGGCGCTTGTTGGCTCCCATCATCTGACTGCCCACTTGCTGCCCACTCCCACCACTATTTCCTCTCCCAGACAATTCTCTCATTTTTTGAGAGTTCCCCTCGACACCAGCCTTCGGATTTACCGCATTTGTGGAATCACAAGCCAGTCCCCCATTATCTCATCAATTTCGACGCTCAGGAGCGGGCATTCATTTGCCAAGTGACCAATCACGAAATAGTTCTGTGGGTCGATCCGTCGACCCCGTCTTCTGCCAGATTCTAAAATGGACCAAATTCGTGCTTAAAGGGGGCAGGTTCATTGGTTCACTCGAGCAGTATGCGTGCTGTAATCCAACGCGTCTCATCGGCCTCAGTAACAGGTACCGAGCCTATGCCTTGCTTGGTTGATTTGTTAACACATTAACTAACGTACTACTTCGATGAATAGTTAACTCCGAGGTCGTCTCTTCGATATCGGCGGGGCTGATGTGCCTTATTGGCATTGGCGACGGTGCGCACGCTTCCCCGCTTGTTGTAATACTATTCTGAGTAAACATCACGATCAGACGATACTTCGAAGGATTCCGAGTATATTGCGAACAAAATGTGAGTCTCAACTTCCAAACTATGCCTAACGGCTCATGTTCTTTCAATAGACTCTCTCTAAAGGTGTTCGATGACCCCTCAACCGGCGCAATGTGGAAACGCAGTGTCAAAGACATAGAAGGCGAAATCCTCTGCGTATCCCAATTTACGCTCATGGCCAAAACGATAAAAGGTGCCAAACCGGATTTCCATAAAGTGAGTCAGGAGTTAGCCAAACAAAGTTCCTCGAGGACTAACAATAAGCGTGCAGGCAATGGTAAGTCCGTCTATCGATCGATTGTGAGCCAGGCTCAGCCATTTCCAGGCCGGTGAGGTGTCCCGCCCCATGTACGCCGAGTTCCTGGATATACTGGGGCGTGCATATAGTCACACACGTGTCAGAGGTACCCGTCTCTTCCGCTACCTCTCAAGTCAAACCCTAACTCAACTTTGTGTAGATGGGCAATTCGGAGCAATGATGAGCGTATCGCTCACTAACGAAGGCCCGGTAACGCTCACTATCGACTCGCGCAAGTTCGAGTATACACCTGTTGTTGAAGCTGCGCCAAAGAATAGAGCCCCTCAGGCTAAGAACAACAGCTCTACGAATGCAACAGGAGAATCAAGCCTCTAGCCGGTGGGCCCGACGCGCAGCTAACGTGAACACATGACATCAGCCTCAACTGACGGCTTTCAGTTGTTATCCGTTTAATCGGCGGACGTTATCTCCTAGGAGCCAGAGGCGATACTGTGGACACCAGCGATATCTGCGTGTCCAAGCTTAGAGCATTCGCGTGTAGATTAAATTAATCTGGTACAATAGATATCTAAAAGCACGGTTGGCGGAAGTTCAACGCGACTGAATGTTATCAGAATAAGCGCAAATGTGTGCGCCGAAATGCGAAATACTGATTCAGGCTACTAGCTATCGTGTAGAGATTAAATTCTTACCCGTGCGCAGCGCCTTTGGAGATGGTTCCGGTAGGGTTCCCAGGAAGTCTGGTATCGGTGCAACGGCGGCACCTGGAACTCTCCGGAAAGTTTTGGTTGTAATCACTCCAACAGACCCATCGCGCCTGGGTCCAGCCCTTGTATGCGCTTCTTTGCCTTAAAAAATTATTCAAGCGCCACTGGCGGACTGAGCACTGGGCTACAGAATTTTATACACCTTTAAGCCAACGGGAAGAAACTGATATCTTTCTCGCGGTACAAACGTGCTTATTCAACGCTGCAAGGAGTCAGACGCCGTCAGGCGTGCCATTTTCGACGACACAGAAACTCGAGGGCGCGTAAAAGCGCAAGAAAAGCCGCATTATTACCATATTAAGTTAAAAAACTATTTTTCTTGCATGGAGGTAAAAGAGCAAGAATTGCGCAATCATTTCCGAATACGTGCATGTGTTTTAATAGATAATTTAATGAATACGGAAATCATATACACGTTGGCCACTTCATAAAGTGGTGTGCAAAGGCGCGAAGGCGCAGGAAAGCGGGCAATGGCGGGCAAAGGCGGGCAAAGGCGCGTGATCTACAGCATCACATGAGTCTTCAGAAGAGCGGACAAAGAGCGGATGCGAGGAGAATACTTAAATCGAACCTTATAATGACATAGAATCGCCAGAAGATGAACATCGCTGATCGCTCGGCCCAATGTGGCTGCCAGTACACTATTTAGGACGACGCGACTGCCAGTATACACTTTAGAACGATGTGAGTGGTCCGTGCGTGGGTTGCAAGCTCAGCCCACTTACCTTAAGTCGAACGAGTGTGCGGAGCGTTCAAGAAAATCCCCTTCTCTCTCTTTCCCTCATGTCGAAGCGCAAGATCGGCGCTGGCGGTTACGTTGAGTCGAGCGAGGACTCCGACGTCGAAGCTCCACCTCAGACCGTCCCCAAGAAGCGGTACAAGCCGCCAATGATCAGCACGACAAAGAAGACTATGGCCTCGTTTCTCTTACCAAAGCCCAGTACTCCTGCGCCTTCCAGTCGCGGCTCCCTCACCCCTGCTCCAGTTGCTTCTTCCTCCAAGCAACTAAACCCAACACCGCGCCCTGTACCTGCGACGTCTCACATGCCCACCCCCAAGGATACCCCTGCGCTTCACAAGGATTTGTCCTTGTGGGATCACGACTGTGAGTACGGCTCAGGCGAACTATCTAGGTCGGGAACTTACTTTGAGTGTAGTGTCCGATTCAGATCCTGAGAAGGACTCGCCAACGAGTCCAATTGCCTCGATTGGGCACCAAACCGTTGCTCAAGCTCCGCCATCCGTTCCAAGTAAGTATATGTGTTGCCCTCTACATCCAATGTACTAATGACGTACCAGATATGCCATCTATTCCTCTAGATACTGTTCGTGCTCGCTCGAACGTCCAGCTAGAGCGCAGCATTCACGAGCTCGGAGCAAACCTGGAGGAGCAGAAGCGTCAGGCCGCGGAGTATTTCAGACAACTAGATGAAAAACTCACCCTCGTCCTCCAAACCATCGACCGACTGGCGATCGCACCGCAAGCCGGCGTAGCACCAGCACCGGCTCCCGCAACGGATCCAGCCCTTACTGGCCCCACTTCCTACCTTCGAAACCCTCCGGTGACCGATGAGATGAAGGATATCATTGCTAATGTTTCAAGCTCAACTCGCGAGCGCACAGGGACAAAGGAAAAAGGTGCACTTGCGAACAGCTTGAGGGTAAGTTAAAGTTTGAGGAATACGAGCATTTACTTACCTGCTTTTGCGTAGGCGCACGCACGCGATACCTGGACTGGGATGCTTCGTGTCGCTCACATCAAGGACGTTGGCCCATTCTTCTTGGACGAGCATAACCGGTTCGACACACTCCCCGCCCAGTTCACCGACCCTAAGACTATGTATTGTCAGCCGTTTCCGCACCCAAAAGCACCTCTCACCCAGCAGACCGAATGGGTTCCCACCTATGTTCTTCGCTTCAAGAAGACAACGCCTGCCGATAATTCCGAGGCCTCCAAGGCGCTTCGTGAGCTGTCGGACCAACAGATCGTCACACTACTCTACGATGGACCATTCAAGACATTCCAAAATTACTGGGGTCAGACTGAGAGGTCGCAGGAGGAGCTTGAGGAGATGCAAGCAAAGGCGCGCAGGTACATGCGGGTTGAGCGGGTAAGTGGCTTGTATGAATAACTATGGCACGTGACTTACGGACTTGTCGTTGAACAGAAAATCACTATTCGCAGCGCGCACATTAACGGCATTACGTCTCTGCGTAACCCCGATTTTGGATTCCTATCTAACGCTGGGTACGCTTCTGCGGAGGTTAGCGATGGGGAGGGAGGGATTGATGTGCTGCGGCCGGAATATCGAGCGCAATGGGTAAGCACACAGCACTCACTATATGCGCTAGACTCACCAAGTGTTTGACAGGTTAGCAACCTGTTTGATGCTATACGTCGCGCTGAGCTTGTCCAAGCCAGCCGGCAGCCTGGAATCTGCCCCCGCCCTCCTCCACGCCGCATCCAGATTGTGACCGCACCAATCCCTCCGCTCCAGCATGGTACTGGCAAGACAAAAACGACAATCCGAGTGGCCGCGTGCAGTATCAGCAAGTCTTGGCGCAAGAATAACGAGGACGAACATAAGCGATCCGCCCAACACATCAACCATAAGGCGAATACGAAGCCCGATATTTCCGAGTTTCTTAGTCAACATCCTGTCCCCACGGAAAGCGACGACGAAGAAGACGAGGACGATTTAGATGTGGAGGCTGATGTAATTGGAGATGGTGAAGGAATGGGAACGGATAAGGGTTTAGATGAGTATGAAGAGGGAGAGGTTAACGCAGCGGGCGGCAAACCCGATAGGGATATGGATTTGGGTAAAGGCAAGGGCAGATTGGAGTTAGAGTCAGACGTGACAGACACGGGATTAAATGGTACGCACCGTCATGCAACGCGCGGACGCAAGTACTGAAATTTTATGTAGACATGACCGCAATCGACCCACTGCTTCGGCCTCGCACTGCTCCCCAAGGTCGAGCCCTGGCAGATGGGCATCCGGGGGCAAATCCACCCCAGGCGACACTTGCGACCCAGACAGCCGCTGCACCCCCTCCTTTCAACGTACACTACCCGCACCTCCCTTCCAATATGATCCCTCCCCCGATGCCGCCACCGCCGCCGCCGCCGCAAGCCCAGCCTGACGCACCTACCGGGAAACCAGCAAAGAAGCGGGGGCGCCCACCAGGGTCGAGAAACAAACCGAAGGTGACACAGGCGGAGGTGGAGACATAGCGGTCTTGCCTTGCGCTCACATTCCCTGGGCCCCCTACTTTCCCGTCTTTCTCTTTGTGTGCTGCTTTGGCCTGGTTCTCTTCCCGTTGCCTCCCAGTGTTACGCTTCGTGTTAAGTTGTTATTTATTAACCTATCCTGTCACTACCATATCTGTGTTGTACGCTTTCTATCGAATTGAAGTATGTTCTACCACCCCTACAACCCTGCGTGAGTACTTTGACGTCAAACAGAACTGTTTACGTTACCTTAAGTCTAGGCCTCCGCCTCCTCCTCCTCCTCTTCGCCTTCGTCGCGTTCTGGACTGATATTGTCTAGAGACACCGTGAGCCAATACCTGCCATAGGTCATAGGCACATCAAACAAGGCGAATGTCCCTGAAAATCGATGTACAGGGATTGCGATGGTACCGGCCAGTTGACCATAAGTCCAGCTGTTCACGCCAAGGTTAAAGGCCCTGTAGAATACTGTTAGACAATAAGATAGTGCATGTAATAGTATAAAACTTGCCATGTGGTCCATGGGAATCGAGGTTCAACCGGCGGGTTTTGAAATGGACGAACTAGCACGCACACAGTACGAAGGTGAGGTGCTCCTGGTTCCCCGGGGATATCAATATCCAGGATCCGTTCCACACGCACAGGGTGACGCCCATCAATATAGCCGTAGGAATAGCCTTTCCCGCTGGTATGAAAGTAAGAGCCGTAACGCAGGCCATCGTGCTCAACATAACTGTGGTTCCGAACCATGCCAACAGGAGCAAGGTAGTGCTCTTGGGGCATCCCCGCGCCGAAAACGCCTGCGTCGGGCCACATTGCTACACAAAACTCCAGGACAATATCATAGAGACCGGTTTTCCCCAAATCAATATGCCGTGATTGCTTCGATAGCCGTGTTGAGTCTAAATCACCACAAATTAGCCTTTAATTAAACTTTACAACCAGTAGAACACGTACCAGGGATGCCATGAAGACGCATATAATCAGTCTTACATTGGGCAATGTATGCCATAAGCGTTCCCCTCTGTTGTGCGTGCTCAGCCCCACCCTTAAGCGCCACCAGCAAGTCTTGAAGTACTCGATCGTCTGCTGGGGTACGGTTGGGGAGTTCAGTCATGATTGAAATCTAAGTAGTAATATAGCTTATCAGTCGACTAGATACCAATCAAACACATACCAAGTTCTGGAGTGTAGCATAGTTCCACCAGCCTCGCATCAACGTCCCCTCTAAGATCCCCCCACTCTTCCCATTATGGCGAATTTTGGATATAATCCCATTAGCGCGTTCCATAGCCCAGACATGCGTGTTGTAGACAGAACCAGTCTTCAGTATCGCTTCCTCAAGGTGCATCATATAGTGGAAGTTTGGAGGCAAAGGGACACGATGGCGAGTGTAATCAGTACATAGAGTCTCCAGCAATTGTTGAGCGAATGCGATTTCAGCGGGTGTGATGGTGCGTTTATCCAGAGTGATAACTGCAAGACAAAAGCGCAGCACTTGCTGATAATGAAACCTGAGACTACGAGAGGGGTAGCACTCCTCCAGAGTTGGACAGAGCTCAGGCTGTCCAAGGTGATCATACCACTTTGTTAGCTGTAAGTGGAGAAGCTTCGCCCGGTACCGCTGGTGTTTTCCATGGACTGATTTGGCTGTTCCTCGGGGTACAAATCCAATACCTATCTCATCATCGTCCCGAAATGCTAGGAAGAGAGGAACAAAGGCGATGCGTGACAGGAGCTTCCACTGGTCGGCCTTGATGCTGCCTCGAGTTTGTCCAAGCTACATACTGGTGTTAAGTGGTACAAGACAATAGGATGTATTACATACCTTTGGAGGGAGTCGTTGGTAGTTCTTCGGCATCCACATAGTCCCCAAACACTTGTTGAAGATGTCGATAGGGCTACGGTCCCCAGCGCGTCGCTCCTTAAGCATCCCGGGGCCAATGAGTACCTGTTTCACAATCCAGTTCATGCCACCCAAATATAGCAGATGCATGACATCCGGAGGGGATGATGTAGATGTATGCCACCCAGGTAGTCGACTAAGGGCAGTGAACCGATTGCCGGTAAAGTCAAAGAAAGCCTTGCGATCCTCGGCGGTTTCCAGGGACTTCCAGAAGTAGGCGTTGTTTAAATCCTCACTTGGGACACGAAAATGAAAGTCTGAAAGCGCATACATTAGCTGGGTTTATCAAAAGGGCCATAGTCCATACCTTCGCGGCAGAACCCAGCTGGAACAGAGAGCGAAGAGAGTCGGCTCCGGCAGTAGAGACAGAAATTGAGTTCTGACTTGAGCCCAGAGCCTCCGCCTATCTTTATGCGTGCCATTAAGTCGGCAATGTGTTGAGATAGGTTCGCATGCACGGAGTGCTCTCGGTAGACAGCAGGTGTACCATGACGAACCAGCATATTCACACCTACTTAAATTAGATATGTAGAATAAAGCATTGTTAACGCCGTACCTTGCTTCAGCTGTAGTAGCTCGTCAACCAATGGTTCCATCATCTGGTCCAGGGCATAGTCGCTTGGTTCATTGGGGCCAGGCATAACCATGACAAGGCAGATGTTTTCACGCAGAAAGCGCAAATGCCGAGGCAAGTTGTTGATAGCCAAATAACAAGCTCCAACCGAATAGTTGCCTTCTTTGGTGGCACGGAACCTGGTAAACTAGTAAATAACACGCATACAATCTGAGTCTATAACACTTACCAATCTGTATTAAGAGAAAGCGAGAGTCCGTATGGTAAACTCGCAAAGCGAATGTGCCGACCTCCAGGTATGCTGCTCTCATCGACAACATCTCCAGTAACAGGGTCCACATTGCGCTCAAGTCCAGCCTCAGCCGATCGCCAGCCCCAGCCAGTAGACATATCACCCAAAGGTTTATCCAGATCCAGGTCGTTTAGCCAGTCATCCCCTAAGATAGGCTCGGTAAGTTCTTCATTGTCATCTTCATCTCGCCATGATTGCATTAGTTCTGCCATCCCAGGTAGTCGAAGCATATGTCGAAGCCAAGCAATAGGGGAAGCGAATGGGAAAGTCATGGCAGAGATTCGTTTCCTGCCACCAGTAGCTAGTCGCTTAGTTGTAAACAGGGTATCGCCGCAGCTAGCATTAAGACATTTGTTGTCAGCCGCTTGAGAAATGTAGTCGGGGTGATAGCGGCGTTTGCATCTAGAACACAAGGTGTAGGTTGTAATAATGTCTCTTGTGTTGACTCCAAGTCGTCGTTCAGCAGTTCCAATGGTTCTCGCCATCTTTGCAAGGTCATCGGCGCTGATATCGGGATGGGTGGAAAGGGTTCGATGTGCAGCTCCCAGCTGATGTCTCAGCGCTCGGTGAGTTGCTCCATAAAGCGACTTTTGAATGAACGCGTCGATATAGGCATTTCGGATGAGGTCAGGCTCCTCGAATGCCCCAATTTCATACTGGGCTCCAGGATCTTCTTCTTCATCTGGGTCCTCGTCAGGCTCGGGGTCAAGAGGGAACTGGAATTCGGGTAGTGCGTCGGCAGGGGGTTCTTCTCCGTCGGGCAGCCCAAAATCTTCGTCGTCCTGCGCGTCCTGCGCATCCTCAGGGTCGTACTCGTCATCTTCATCTGGTTCTCGTCTCCTGGCCTGACCAAGTAAGTCCTCATACTCCTCGTCAAGTTGCTGCAGTAGTTGGTCAAAGCGGTACTCGCGCTGCACTTCAGCCGCAGCGTTTAATGGGGCATCCTCGTCCTCGACCTCTTCAACTGTTACACGGTGTCTTGCCCGCCGGTTTGGAGGATGGGGAGAGGAATTGAAGAGCCTAGGTGGCGAAGATATTGGCGTTTGAGGACGCTGCCGCTCAGAGCTGGCTGGGGAGATCGCTCGAGTCGGAGGTTGTGGAGAATTAAGAGGCGAGGGAAGGCCGAGGCTAGAGGGTGTGCCGGCACGACTGGGAATACTATCCCCTGCAGGCGAAGACGGAGCATCTGGCCCAGCGCGCAAGTTAGGGCTGGGCGAACGAACTGGATACTTCTTGCGGTGCAGGTCGATGATACGCGGGTTCTGGAGAATGAGCCCTTTACATCTCCCGCAATGACAGTATGCTGGGACCTGATTCTTATGTTGCGACTAAGTGGGACACGTCAGGCAGCGAGCTGGGGATACATTCTAATGGTACGTACCTTTCGCTGTCTCTTAGGGGCTGGCCCAGCGTCGTCATAACCGTTTGGCTCCATTCTACACAGTATATGGCCCTGCTCAGCGTATCTATCTGGATCAACTATAGAATCCTGTCGGCAGGTGTTGTTGAGGTATAGCGGTGGCGTATAGAGGATCGGCAGTGGCGTATAGAGGATCGACGGTGGCGTATAGAGGAGCGACGTCGACGTCAAAGTGACTTAACGGCATTCCCAAGCTTGTGGGCACGGACCACGCGTGGTAATAGGCTATTAAACAATTCACAACGTGTATATACTTTGGCTGTGGTTATTGTTTCGTTTTAAGTGCGCATTCAGATGTCTGAAATTATTTCCTGATTTAAACATGCATTTAAGTACGCATTTAATCGATAATCTGATTCGGGCACGTGAAGCACTTCCACCCCATGCAATAAGTGCGGTATAAGATGCATATTCTTGCGCTTTTACGCGCCTACGAGTTCCTGTGCGAGGTGCCTGAGAGGAATTTCGCAGATTAAATTACATAAGCTGAGTCCTAATTGGGTCCTTTCTATAATAGAGTCCATACGGGAAACGGCGGATTGACCTTAGGTCCCATCTCTACACCATGTTCGACTCGTGGACCTCCAACTCCTTCTCAGACTCGCCGTCGAGCACGACCTCTGCTCTTACCAGCAGCGGCGCCAGCGACGAGCACGTCAACAATATGTCGAGCCCTCCCGTAAGCACTATCACGTCCGACACCCCCCTGTGTGCGCTATTTGTTAACCGGCGCACCTTGATCTCCAGTCATTCCATAGCCTTCCATCACCCGTTGCCGACGAGTCGCGCACCCTTCTGAGCATATCTACGACTTTCTATCCTGGCGCGCCGGATGCGCAGGATTCGGATCTCGTGTTGGCCTCCAGCGATGGCGTGTTCTTCTTTGTTCATCGCGCGCGCCTGTTGAATGGCTCATCCAATTCGTTTGGCGGACTCTTGCCACCCGTGCCACTTAACCACAAGGTCGATGATACGATGATCCCTATGTTGGTCGGCAGTCCGCTCGCAGACGATACGTCCATTCACGACCCAACCATCGATCTTCACTCGATTTCGTCCGCCAACGACAACGAGTTCCCGCCGTCGGATCCTAATGGCCAGTCCCCTGAAGTGATTGTAGTCCCCGAACCGGCTTCTCTTCTCAACATTGTCCTTCTCATCGTCTACGGCTTGTCCATGGAACGGTATCAGCCGGACCTGCAGCTCTTGTGTCGGGTGTTGCCCGCGCTGGCAGGTTATGGCTATCAACCAAGGGGTCTTGTGATATCTCACTCTGAAATATTCTACCTCCTGCTCGCCCATTCCAAGACGCACCCGCTCGTGGTATACGCCCTTGCCGCGAGTTACAACCTCGAGCAACTAGCAATTAGTTGCAGCCAAAACACGCTCGGGGTTGAGTTGTCTGAAATCACGGACGACCTGGCGGCTGTCATGGGACCAATTTACTTGCGGAAGCTCTTCTGTGAGTAGCCCTATCACGAAGCTTGCGGATGTAACTTACATCTATCCGCTAGTCCTACACCTCGGGAGAACCGCTGCATTGAAACGGATCCTGCTAGAACCTCCTAGTAGCCACCCGCCTTCGGAAACTTGTGATCTTGACAACCAGAAGTCTGTGACGCGAGCCTGGGCACTGGCGGTCGCATACATAGCTGTCGAAGGGCGGCCTGATACCCATCCGACCATGTTGAGCACCAGCCTGAGCACGTTGGGAGACCACCTCGCGTGTTCCGACTGTCGCGCGACCTTGGCAGCGCGAGTCCAATCTGTGGTACAACAATGGTCTGCGGTCAGCCTCACGATATGATCACCTCTCTTTCCTTTCTTCACTTCAGCGTCACCTTTATTTTAGCAAAACTTCTTTCATCATCCGGTAAAATTTGTGTATTTTGAACTTACAGAGCCCTCATATACGAGTCGAGTCTCCCTATGCTGCATGTATCACCCGCCCCATTCATTTCTCCATTCGCAACTGTAGTATTCCCCAATGTCTTCTGGATTATTTATGTGCTCGTCGTTATGTTCCAAACTACGAATACACGCTGTAGTAGTTGATTGTGGTTCGCGCTAAGAGTAGAAGAATAGATGGCTTATCGGAGTTGAGGGAGAGCAGGGAAAGTGGCCGCTGAAGTAGCGAGATATAAAAGAGATTGCGCACTGCGTCAGCGGGTAGTTGTAATGGGGTGACGTCAACTGACGCACCCCACATATCGGGCACGCATAAAGTCCCTGCAAAACACTTGACATTTTATAAAGTCTAAAGTTTACAAATTCGTGTCTAAAAGGGGGAATGATTTGGCTCATCAACCTGGGTTGTGATTAGACTCGCACCAAGCGAGTTTCGATTGCAGCTTTGCGCACGCGGTTCATTACTGCCAGGCCTTCGCGAGCTTCGTCAACGGCTTCGACGAAAATGAGGTCTGCTCCAGTTTGTTCCAGGGTGATGAGGCCATCGAAGAGGTTACGTCCTGCCTCTGCTGGTTTCTGTATAGACCCCAACGAATGATGTAGGAAAGAGTACGCAGTGGCGTTTGGCAAATTGTCTATCGCCTTGCGGAGGGGGGAGTCGTTGAGCAAAAGGAGCCCGACCTTGGACTGAGGCAAGCCCGAAATGAAAGCATCGATTGCCGCTTTTACTGGTTCCGATTTCTCATTTCCTGGTGAGCTAGTAGTGCGCGATACGAGCAGCACCACAGGGACCTTGGGAGAATAATGTCGATACTTCATCCCAGGCGTGGTTGGTGCGCTCTCGAGAGCATCATCTGCATAATCCCTCCGATGCACTAGCACCTTCGTTCTAGGACCGACGGCCTCCTCTATTTGCTCTACTGTGACGCCTCCCGGTCGTAAAACTCGTATATGCCCATCTTGTCCTAGACCATCAACGACTGTAGACTCGAGTCCGACGTCGCATGGTCCCCCATCTAGGATAACTCCTACCCGCCCGCGTGCCCCAAGGTCCTGTTGCACATGGGTAGCCCGAGTAGGACTAGGAGAACCGCTCGTGTTCGCGCTAGGGGCTGCTAGAGGGAGACGAGATAGGGATATCAAAGCACGAGCAACAGGGTGTGATGGCATGCGAACTGCAACAGTAGGGTGTCCTGCTGTAATTATTGAAGGGACGATCTTCGGGTCGGCAGGGAAGAGTAACGTCAGGGGACCAGGCCAGAAAGCATCGATCATTCGTCGGTAGGTATCTGGTAGGACGAAGCCAGCTGGGAGAAGTGTGTGGAGCATAGGCAGGTCCGAGACATGCACGATGAGAGGGTTATCCGCTGGTCTGCCTTTGGCACTGAAAATACGTTTGGTAGCTTCTATGCTTAGAGCGTTTGCGGCGAGACCGTAGACCGTTTCAGTCGGGAAGACAACAGGTTGGTCTCGAAGCAGTTCGTCTGTAGCGATCTGCAATGCGTCACGGGTGGCCGTATCTTTGATAATGGGGGCAATAGTGGTCGAACAACCAGCATCAAAAAGGATGGAGGAAGTATCACACAGAAGCATGCGTGCACCACTAGGGGTCGTGGCCATAGTTTCCGCTTTTTGCATATAAAGACGTTGCCTTGGTCGAAAGCAGAGCCTTCTGAGAGCAGTGTGTAGAAGGGGCGCGGCTGTAGGGTTCCGAAGCAGGGGTGTAATGTTGAATTATGTGAATACGTGTACTGGATACACATTTGTACTGTAAATAACGAAGGGTCAAGCCAATAACCTAAAGACATACCAGTGGCGCAGAGGGGCCTAGCACTGATAACTCTTGCGATGAGAGTAAATCAGCGGTTGTTATCAGAATAGCAGGTATATTCAAGTCTATCGAGCTTCAAATTTGGTGCACAAGACATGAATAAAATTTCGCATATAGTGGTGGAGGGTTAGCTTGGTAATTTTATTTGGTGACTCGCTAAATACCCCTATGTCACGTGACACTTGGGATCTACAACTCCGCCACCCCCTTTATCAAACTCAAAGTCTAGGCAGCTTCATATGTCTTTGTCTCCGGAGTTCGATGGTACACCTATCTTGAAGTACCTGTCTCTGGACGAGGACTATACCCCATCGCCTTCAAAGGAGCCTATTGAATTTCTTAAGCGGCATATCAACCAACTACCACCGCACCTCTTAGTTTTATTCTCTTCTCACCCTAAAGCGACTCCTCGTGCACGCAGCTCCATACCTACAATCAGGAACCGCAGATGTAACTATGCAGCAGAAGAGCCTAAAGCTCTGGATCCCGACATTCTCAGCAGAGAGGACGCAGCAGTGTGGGATCTTGTTAATGACGAACGCCCCCAGGGTCAAATGACTGTTAGACCCACTACGGAGCAGTCTGACGAGGACGCCGCAGACGAAAGAGCTTGGGCGGACCAGGAGTTTCAAGGTGGAATAAAGGGGCACGTGGGGAAGATTGGGGAGCTGCTGGGGCAACTGCAGGAGGAGCGGACGAGGGAGAGGCAGAGAGCTGTTAGGAGGCAGGCTGTGGGAGCGAGGAGGCGGGAGGAAGAGACTATGGAAGAGGAGGAGGAGAGCACTGATGAGGGCGAAGAGGAGGAGGGTGATCGTCGCCCACCTCCGGCCGACGCTGCAGAAAAGGACATTCGAAGACTCGTTCGCGAAAGATTTATTTCGGGGCTGTTGTCGGTAAGTTGATCACGTTGAAGCCACTGCTATTGTCATTGACATTACCTTGGTTCCTAGGAGTTTGACTATGATGTAGTAGACTGGGATGAAAAATGGGACCCAGACGATCGAGACAACGAGGACAGGTGGTTCGACGAGGAAGAAGAGAGTTGAGGTTCAAAGCATGTAGTTGGTCCAATATTTAACTTATACAATGGGTGTAAATCTAAGTCTCTTTTGCTCGCTTTGCAGCCTTCTTCACATGTATCTCTTCTCTCTTTCCAAATTCTGAATCATGGAGTTCCTGTGTGTGTGATATTGAGTCAGTGAAATATACATATTGTAGTGTAATAAGTGTTGTATTTACCATGTTGGCGACTCGTTTCGCAGTTGACACCACATTTAAGCCTTCAAGCACCTTCTCCTCAGGTAAGTTGAGCTCGGTCAAAGTTGTCCCTAAGCAAGTGTTAGCTCAATTTCTTCACATGCGTCCTAGTAGGACTCACCAATTCGTTCCTCAACTTGATGAATTTTGGTTTCGTCCCTCTCAGTCACGAAGCTAATCGCCATACCACTCCTCCCAGCACGAGCCGTGCGTCCTACACGATGTGTGTACTCCTCCGGAGCACCAGGAAAATCCCAATTGACGACCAACGCGACATCGGCTATATCCAATCCACGAGCTCCCACATCCGTGCTAACCAGCACGGGGACCACCCTCGAACGAAACAAGTTGAGCGAGTTCAGGCGTTCGCGCTGTTTGAGTCGCGAATGTAAGGCGGTGGCACGGATACCCAAGGTCTGCAGCAGTTTCGTTATGTATGCGGCAGTACGAGGACGCGAGACAAAGATGATCGTGGGAGGTGGTTGTTGGATGGCAGTTTCGTCCGTTTTGGGTGGCTTGAGCGCTTTATTTGCGCCTTTCCCTTTCCCTTTGCGTGAGGGTTTTTGTGGTTCAGGGGGAGCGACTCGCATGTTGGCGATCGATTCTGGGGGGTTGCACAGTGCGTAAAATAGGTATGGTTCTCGGACATGGGATGGGACAAGGAGGTAGTGTTGTTTGAGCGTGCCGACAGTTTCAACACTGGCAAGCTGGTTAGTGGGAGCGCAAGTTGATAGTAAGCTGTATGCGCAACTCTCAGTCATTCGGTGTACAAACGGTTTTTGTTTGCCAGGCTGGGGTGTGGCATTTGCGAGGTTTTCGACTGCAGGTGTCCATGTAGCTGTAAACAGACATGTCTGCCTCTCTTTTGGTGTTTTCGCAAGGATCTTCGCTAGGTCTGAGGCAAATGTGTCGGTTAAGAGTCGATCGGCTTCATCCAGTACCTTCAAAAAATAACTGGATCAATAGTAGCTCTCAGCACAGAACGAGACGCTTACCAAGAACTTGAGTCGAGATAAACTCCACTCCTCCCCGCTGCTGTTCATGTGGTCGACCAGCCTGCCTGGGGTCGCTACAACAATATGGGGCCTTCTTCCGAGCTCCAGCGCCTGTTCCATCATATCCATCCCGCCAACGACCACCGCCGTCTTCAAGTTGAGCGGGCCGCCTAGCACAACAAACTGTTCGGATATTTGGAATGCTAGCTCCCTATAGGACATTTAGTTTCGTGATATTGGGTACGTCGAATTACGTACCTAGTAGGAGTCAGTACGAGTGCGAAAATACCATATGGATCCTCTGAGAGCTTTTGTAATATGGGAAGTGCGAATGCCATGGTTTTCCCTGAGCCAGTTTTCGCGTTCCCTATACAATCTCTACCTGCCCCTTCATACATCAATTCATCCACTAATACGAAAAATTTAAGGAGACAGACCTGAAATAAGTGGGGGCAGGCATCCAGCCTGAACTGCCGTAGGTTTTCGGATCGACATAGCTTCTAGGGAAGCAACCAGAGCGGGCTTGACACCAAGTGAAGCAAAGGTGACGCCGGGAGCAGCCTGCTTTTGGGCCGAGGGTACAGCCGACCTCTTAGTGATTCTAGTTGTCCCAACGTCGAAGCTGAACTTCACAGCTGGAGCCTCGTCGTCTGATTCGTCTAGTTCCTTGTGATTGCCGAGTAAACCTGAGCCAGAGCCAGAGTCCGGTTCCGAGCCTGAATTCAAGCCACTGCCAGATGATTCCGAGTGCTCAGAAGATCCACTAGAGCTTTGAGATAGACGCCTTCGCTTTGAGGGTCGCCCATGGGTCGATTGAGCCAGCCTGGTAGCGGACATTATGGTGGTCGAGTAACAAAAACAAATTTACATTTCACATTGACAAGTTCTACACAGCCACCCAGTTTGTTTACAGCTGGACTTTAACTCATGTCTCGACGTTCACAATCGCCGCGCCGCCAGTCGCCTCCCCGCCGTTCTCGAAGATCTCCAAGTCCTAGCAGAATTAGGAGAGACGACTTCGGAGAATCTAGGTATACCCATGACCGTGACTCTCGCGCCCCTCGTAGCTCCAGAGATGATAGAGGGGACTACAAACGCGATGATTATAGGCGTGATCGTCAACGGCCACGCGAGGACGACAGGAGGGATGGTCGGGACGACCGAGGCTCTCGAAGGATAAACGGAGGCGATAGGAATGATCGTGACAGTCAGCGCGATGGTCGCGAATCTAACGCCCCACGGTCTCGTCCAAGGTCTACTTCCAAAAGTCCCAGCCGCTCTCGTTCTCCGGATGAGGAAAAAGCGAAACCTAACTTTGCTAACTCCGGATTGCTTGCTGCTGCAACGAACACTGTGAAGCACGGCGATGGAACTTCAACCTTGCTCAAGTATAACGAGCCACCTGAGGCTCGCAAACCACTATTAAGTTGGAGGCTCTACGTTTTCAAAGGGTCAGAACAAGTCGGTCAGTTTTACCTCTCGTGCGTGCGTGTTCTTCTCCCCAACTAACTGTAATGTTAGACCTACTCCATCTTCATCGGCAGAGCGCGTATTTGATTGGGCGTGACCAACTGGTGTGTAGTTGTTAGTTGTTGACGCTACCACTTCTAACTGGTTGCTTTAAGATTTGTGATATACCTGTTGAGCATCCGTCATGTTCAAAACAGCACGCAGTCATCCAGTTTCGTCAGGTCCAGGTGAAAGACGAGTATGGGATTGCCAAACCTTTCGTAAAGTAAGCCTTCATTGGCGCTCATCGAAGCATTTGAATCTCACCAGTCATCTAGACCGTTCGTGATTGATCTAGAGTCCACAAATGGTACAATGGTCAACAATGAGCAGATTCCGGTTTCTCGTTACTACGAACTCAAGGCTAGCGATGGTGAGTTGGCTTCCCTTCCGTTGGAATATACCTGACTCCCTTCTCCAGTTCTCAAGTTCGGGCAGTCTACACGTGAATACGTGTTACTCCAAGAAGATAATTCATAAACATGTGACAGCACCTCAACGAACAGCGGATAGCCGGCCTCCTCCTCGTTTCCCCTTGTCTGTTTCTCTTATTCCGCTTTTAGGGTGCGCCCCACTTGAGCCATCGTGATTGTTCGTCGCTATTGATACAAAAACAATGATACGCGCACTTGCAGTCATGCCGCCACACAAGTTACTCAAGTGGATTGTGCTAATTTGAAATCGGGACTCATCTATCGCTCACTTCGATACTTTGTATCCCTACATCCGCTCTGCCCGTTGTACTCGCGGTGCATGGCGTAGCTGCTTCGACCGCTGAAAGGGCTCGATGCAGTGTCAGACTAGAAACGAGGGTATTCATAGGCGTGAGGATTGCTTCCGGTTGCGTTGAGCAGTAAGTTGTATAAGAGACGGATGCGCTTGGCTTGTAAGTAGTTGTGTTTCTCAACACTCTAACTTTCAATCTCTATTCCGGCTGTGCCGAACGAGCCTCAGGCAGGCTATATCAGTTAGTCACATGAACGGCTATAGCCCTAGCTAAAATTAATTATCGAATTTTGTGCTTGCAGACTTACTTCGTTCAGGCAACGACTGTATTCCTTCGTTCACTAATTGTATCCTTAGAACCCGCCATGTTTTCTTCTGCGATCGGACGCGCAATCATACTTGCTTTGCTCCCCATATCTGCGCTGGGAGCACCTATTCAACACACCCCTCGGCAACTCGATCAGCTCAAGGGGCTCCTCGGAGGTGCAAATGGCCAGGCTGCTAACCCGCTTGCTGGTCTGACTGGTGGAGCGGGACTAGACAAAATATTGGGACAGGCGACTGGAGGAGCCAAACAGGTACGTCACACGGTTTATTTATTCAATCCACACTTACACTATCTCTTTTGTATATAGATTGCCAAGAATCGCCGTCAGCTCGACCAACTTAAAGGCTTACTTGGGGGCGCGCAAGCTGGTCAAGATGCCAATCCCCTCGGTGCGCTCGGCGGTGCAGGAGGGCTTGACGGATTGTTGGGCCAATTGACTGGAGCCAACAAGCAAGTGAGTTGCCCATCTCAATGGCTTCAGCCCAATGATTGACCCTTTGTGACGCAGGCCGCAGCTGAACCCGCCCCGGCTCCAGCTCCAGCTCCAGCCCCAGCTCCAGAGCCGCCAGCCGCCGCCGCCCCCCTACTTTCTAGCAGTGCCGTATCCACACCTGGAAACGCAAAACCAACTAAATCTGCGGCTGCAGCGGCCAGCACCTCCCTCTCCGCTGGGGCGGCCGAAGGCACTGCTTCAACTACCAGTTCCGCCGCCAAGGGAGCTGCCCCCTCACCGCCTGCTGGGAATGGATCAAAAACCACAACGGCGGCGGCTGGAGAGGTCACGCCTCCGGCAGCTGGGGGTGGAGCCGGAGCTGGTGTTGCGACGATTACGCTTACTAGTGAGTTTTTTTTTGTGGGTTGGTGAGACCGTTCACTGAGGTTCTTCGTGTAGTTACAATTACTCCGGGTAGCTAAAGCTCTTTGAGAGGGTCATTGGAGGAGGTTATTGATGTTTATTGTTTTTCTAGGTGCAGCCGCTGGTGCGGGCGGAAACGCCGCAGGGTCTACTGCCACAGAATCGGGTAAGTCAGCACCCACAGGACAGATGACGAAATACTGACTAGCATGAGCAGCCGTTAGCACTGCCAAAGGTGCGAGCAGCACGAGTAGGATATCTCGCCCTGGTACTTATCAAGCAAATGCTAACCTCACGTCCAATCTAGCTTCGGCATCCAGCGCTGCAGCGGGAGCTGGAAAGGGTGAAAAAGGATCGACGAGTACTACCGGTGTGTATCATTATTGATATGGTAGTTGTCTGATTCTCAGTGTATTGTTTTAGCTGCTGCCGCTTCTACATCTGCTGCCGCTTCTACATCTGCTGCCGCTGTTGGTGCAGGTGCAGGTACGTCGAACCCGGTCGTTCGTCCCGCATATACTGATCTATTTCTAAAGGGAAAGAAGCAAACGGTATATTTGTCTAACCATACTAATGTTAGCCTTCTAACTAACTCCTTTCCTTAGGCGCTCAAACCACTGCCTCGTCTGCCTCCACTCGGGCTGCTGGTGAGGGTGAGTTAGGTTCAGTACAGGCAAGCCTGCTATGTCTTACGCTTGTTTTTTTAGCCGCCTCGACATCAGCTAGCACTAGCGTCAAGTCTTCAGCTGCGGCTGTCACTGGAACCGCGCCGGCAAACGGTGGTATGTGCTCTCAAATCATTCAGACATGCGTTTATTTATCGATATGCCTATATTAGCCGCAGCTCCCTCTTTGTTCACGGTTACCGAGCCTGCACCAACTGCTCGTAAGTTGAACGGTTCTCCACCAACTAGACCCACTCTAATATTTATTCAATATAGCCCTTCCTGGTGGACAGAACGCTAGCCCATCATTGTCGACCTCTGCTAAAGCGACACCATCTACTGCTGCGCCCGCTGCGGCCTAAGCTGTTTCCGAGCATAAACTGGATTATAATGACCGGTGTATGGGGCATACAGCTGTGCAGTTTTGTTTATAGAGATTCAGTAATAAATTAAACTTTCCGGATGCTTTGATAGCATTTGGTCTATTTGATTCAGTCCTCGCAACTATGCAGCGAGTGACAGCGCAGTTGTATTACACGAACTTACAGAAAGCTACCAAAAAATATTGTAAAACAGTACAGGAGAACAACGAACCCAAAGGACAGATTACCCAAGAAAACACCCTCCCAATAACACGCATTTCGATACAAAAAGTTGGATCAAGCAAAAGTCGAAACTATGGTCGAGTGCTGTCAGAAGGTGGCTCTTTGTTGAACGACTCGTCCCTGCGTTCCCCCCCTAAGCTATCCATCTCATATACCTTGCTCTCTAGAGACCAAGCTGTCGAGATGACTGAAACACTATCGTCCTTGGATATCGCTCTGTCCCGTGCTTCATAAGACGAGAGCTATAAGGCATGATACTGTCAGTCTCTGACCGAGTATCAAACTAAAGCTTCGAGTGTACGTACGGTAATGGTGTTCGTTTGCCTCCCAGACAACCGATGCTGCTGCGTCGAAGTCTCGTTCTCAACATGCACTTGGTTCTTCAACGGATTCGGAGGGAACCACTGCATGAGATTCAATTAAGCCTGCCAATTACCCAGGAATTCAGGACAACATACCGATTTTGCGCGACCGCCAATGACAAGCTGAGTTTGCTTTGGGGCGTCGTCGAATCCGCTAACGTGAACACTGATATGGTCTCCGCCGGACGCAGCTAATTCTCTTGTAACAACACGCCTGCCATTCGCAAGTGAGCTTGGCTATCGAATATGTGTTCAGCTGACTTACGCATTGAGCGTAAACATCAGAGAATACGCATACAACCTAGGCGTGAGCATATTGAAAGTAGCGTGTACGTTTCCTGCTAGACATAAGAATATACCTCATCAAGTAGGCTGAAATTACTGACCTATTTCTGTAACCGATGTAATCACGTCGCATATGGCTGAAAGCGCGGGAGGCAGAGCAGCTTCGAGGGTGACAGTCATCAATCGACTGAGTATAGAATCAGTTCTATCAAACCGTGTCGTAAGTACTGGCCGAAACCTCATGGAGAAGGACTGTGCTCACTGGTGGTTGAATCCTTTCTTTGAACGGATCAGATAGAACATAGTAACGAGTGTGATGACAGAGTCTACCACTAAGAAGTTTCCGGTCTCCGTCAACCAAGTGGCACATGCTCAGATATGGGGTCACTCACATATGGTGCTGACGAGCATAGGGATAACGGCGTATGGTACGTCACCATGCGCATATGGCTAGCACCCCCGCTCAGCGTAAAAGTCTACTAGTAAAACAGAGTCACGTACATTTTGCAACCCAATTTGAAGTCCAACTCCAAAACTACACCCCCATGAAATCAACATGAAGGTAAATAGTCCAACTAACAACCACATTCTACGACCTGAAAGGCGATAGCACCTAATCAAGCGAACATTGTCAGACTATGAGCCAATCCGATATTGAGCGTACGCCGGCATACCTCATTGAGAAGTAGGTCTGCGCGGCAGCGCCCAGGGACGCCCCAAGGATGGGTTCCGTCCAATCTTGCCATGGCCAGTTGGCCGCCTCTCGCCAGTCTCCGTACGCGACGATGAGCTTGAACCAGACAATTAGGAATGCTTGAACTGTTTTCATCCTTAAAAACAACATTAGTTGGTAATCCAAATATGGTAAGAATTCTCGCACTTACGTCGCGAATAGCATTGTCACCCAGACCACGATCTTAACCCATAACGCGTCATCCTTGAAGTTCGTACGGTAAAAATGGAACTGCTGGAGGAGGATGCCCTACAGAATAAAACACGTCAGCGATCCTGACATTTACCAGTCCAAGCATATCCATACCGCAAACATAAAATCAAAGAGCGCCCCAAGCATCCACGGCCCTAACATGAGACTCGGATTGTTCACATACTGCCACTCAATAGGAGTAGGCACGTAGGTCTGGTTGACTAACAAGTGAGGATTTGGACTGTTGATCTCCATAGTTAAACTGGCGACCAAGCGTAAGGGAGCGGACGGGGGAGAGAATGAAAAGAGTGTGCAAAGAGGCACGGAGCGATCCCAAATCCTAGCTTTAAATCGTCCGTTGACACCGGCGAGAATTATTATCCGATGGGCCGCGGAGTGACCTATGCTTCAAGACGGACATTGATTAACGCCACTGTGGAGCAGGCCCGAAACCTCTAGTCTAGTAGCCTAACTAAATCGAACAATCCTCAAAGGAACGCTCGCATACATTTAGCTCTGGGTGAAAAAGGCTAAGGCTTTCCAGCTGGTTGCAAGCTAGCATAGAAAATCTCAAAGATACTTACGCCTGAGGAACATAGCGTGGCTGCGCTCGGGCCTTATTTATCGACGCCTGCGGGGTTGTAATGGGTGACACATTGTCTTCTATGATCGGCGGCTCGTTTGATCCAGTCAGCCGCGGGGACGAATAATTTGTTTTTGAAATTTAAATCTCAACCTCGATCATTTTGACAAATGCACCATCGGTCAATTCGGTCTCGCGCATGCGTCGAGTAGCAAAGAGCACATAGCCCAGTATGACATTACAAAGAGTGGAGGTATTCACATCGGCAACGAATGCGTAGTCCAATGATAGAATCACTAATCAAACAAGTCCTTTACGAAAACAGTGAATGGTGAAACAGATGTCCTTGCTCAAAACCCAAAGAAAGAACGATATTATACGAGCGTTCAGCATTTCCAAGTGCTCTGCAGATAGAGAATTAGTATTGTCTTGATTAGCGAATAGGCAAGGATGCGTACGTCGCGAGCGGCGGGGCTTCCGGTAGACTTGTATGGGGACTGGCCGAGGCATTCGGCGACAGTGACCAGCTTGTAACCCGCAGCCTTGAGTTGCTTGATGGCGTCCGGAATAACGTCGTTTCTAATGTCAAAGGGTTAGTTGAAATATTGGAAGAAACTGGGTCATCTACTAACACGGTGGTAGCTACGAATGAAACATTGTAAGCATACAAGCATACCAACATTAAGAAATAAACAAGAACTTACCATAAGTCTCGTGGTTCAAAGTCAAAATGTTGTTGGGTTTCTTGGCGATCAAGCTCTTGTAGGCAGCCTTGGATTGAGCGGCCTGCATAAAGAGTCAGCTCTGAAGGGGGAGGGGCGTCAAATTTGCTCCTACAGATTTGCCAGCCGAGTCGCCGGAGTCGAAGTCCCAGATAACAACTACAGAAAGTTACAAAGGGATTTAAAAACATGCAAAGTAGCAAGCAGGGGCAAACCATACCCTTCTGACCACGAGATGCGGCGACCGTACGAACCTCATCGTCGTATTCACCATACGGGGGGCTAGAATGATAAACATAAATTGAAAGAATTCACACACATAGTAATGTCACTCACCGCATGAAAGCAGGAACTGCCCCAGTGATCTTCTTGATGGCGGTATCAGTCTTGGAGAACTCCGAAGTCAGAGCCGATCCCGACAGCGTCTTCAAATGTGCGTGGCTCCATGTGTGCGACGCGATTTGGTGTCCTTTGTCATAGGCATACTTGACGCGAGCAGCGTTGGCAGAATCGTAAATGCAGCCGTCTAGGATCCAGCATGTGAGATGCTGCCCGACTTGATGCAAGATCTGAAATTGAGCTTACAGTTATTACCGTTGAAGAAAAAGGTTCTGTTTTTAAAGGGTTCAACTCAGTTTGCTTTTATGCTCCGTGAGAAATGCACACACCCTTTGGCACCATTGGCATTCAGCAGGTCCACGAGCTTCTTGTTGTTAATGTATGGGCCATCGTCAAAGCTACATCCAGTCGATTTAGATTGAACACGGGTGACAGTAAAAAAGGTAGTTTACGTACGTCAATGCAACGGTCTTGGCCTTCGTGCACTTGGTGATAACCTGAGCGAGAGCACGGGTCTCGAGCTCGTGCTCAACGGGAGCCGCAGAAACGTTGATGGCTCCGAAGAGAGCAACTGCAATAACAGCGAGGCGTGCAATGGAGAAAGACATGACAAGAATGAGCAAAGTATTAGAAGAAGAAACAAGCCAAGTGGAGGAGACAAGAGGCACGAAAAACAAACTGAGGCTCGAGGCACGGTTTTATAGGAGACCGAAGGTTCGCGGATCGGTCCGATCTGGTCACGCGTCCTGCTTCTAACGTGATTGCGCGCCAAGACCTCAATTCAGTCTGCAAAAGTTGCACTGCATTTACTCGATGGTCCTGGATTCTCAGCCTCTTGTAGCCGACCCTCAGCACAAAATTTTCAGTAAAACACTGCGTCGGGCGCCGCGCCACTCCCACAACACACTGCCCCTACGGCCCACAAAGACGAATGGGTCATGAACAGACGCCCAGAGCAAACTCCCACCGTACCATCGCGGGATTGCAGCGCCCATGTGCGAACCGGATATCGACCTCGCTAAGCAAAGTACCCCAGCCAAAGATGGTCTCACATGACTAGGTCAATGCGAATCAGTCTGCCGAGGCTGGGCTCTTTACGCCGTGGATTTAGCGATTTGCAGATGTTTGCTTGAGGAGATTGATCACCGCGCCTTGGGACGTCGTGGATCCATGTGGGCGGCTTATAGCTTCCTTGAGCGATCTTATGCACGTTACGTTTGCAGGTCGATGGCTGGGCGGGTGGGGTTGTTCGTATTGGCGGTGCTCAGTAGCCGGACCGGAGCACTCTCTAGGTGTATGCGTGACGGGAATGGGTCTCGTTGGTGAGTTCGCTGGACAACCATCTGCTCAATTCTCGAACAAGAGGCTTTGGTTCATTTATAAAGATGCGACGTGCGGTAAAGTTTACACCAATAACACAAACAAGTTTAAAGGGGTTTATCGACGGAAAAACAAGATGAAGGGGATACGAGTTTTGAATAGCTTCATTTCAGGGATTAGTAGCTACTGGCTAGTAGGAGAAATAATATTTAACAAAACATTGACGTGCATCAAGCCTTTTCAGTACACTTGTTTCACGCATAGGTTAAATCATTACGTTGTGTGAGTTGATTGAATCCTAATGAGGGATTTTACAATGAACGATTCCGAGTCCGTCACAATGCCCAGAAAACAATGGTGTAGAAAGCCAGCACAAATCAAAGTCCAATCCAAGTCCGTATCAAGTCCAAATTCAAGTTCAAATGAGTGCGTATAGTAAAAGCAAACAGGTTTCGGTTAGCAGGACCCGGACTAGAGGAGGGCCAATTTAATTTAGTATGCGTCGCAGCAGAGAAAGCTATCACTTACACCGGTAGGTCCCCCCGTGCTCAGGTAAGGGTCCATTCCGAGGCACTCGGCGACGGTGACTAGGTTGTAGCCTGCGCCTTGAAGGATTTGAATCATCTTTGGGAGGAGATCGTTACTAGATAGACACGTTAGTGTGGTTATAAGGAAGTTTGTCTGGCAAAACATACGCAGTTGAGGCTGAAAAGAGTTGCTAATTGTCAGCTAAACCTATGGATTAGGTCAAGATATGACGTACAGTGGGTTTCGTGATTCAATGTCAAGATGTTGTTAGGGTGGGAATCCACGAGCTTTTGGTACGCCGTTGCCGATTGAGCCGCCTGGAATAATGGGTATGAGTAATGCGGACACCGTGGTGCAATTGTGTACTTACTGACACACCAGCACTGTCACCAGAGTCGAAGTCCCAAGTGACAACTGGATTGTGATTAGAATCAGAGCACTGGGTCCAAAGTAATAAACTTACCAGTTTGACCCATAGATTCGGCGACGTTGAGGACGTCCTGGTCATATTCTCCGTAAGGCGGCCTAGTAAATAAACACGTCAAACCTTTACCCATGTCACTGAAAGATTGGAAGCACTTACCTCACGAAGGCAGGAATGGCACCAGTAATCTTCTTAATCGCATCGTTTGTCTTGGAAAACTCAGTCGTAATTTGATTGGCCGAAAGGGATGGCAAATGCGGGTGACTCCAGGTGTGCGAGGCGATCTGGTGTCCCTGGGAGTACGCGTATTTTACGTTCGATGGGTTGCTGCCGCTGAAGATGCATCCATCTATCCGCACAAGAATCAGAAATGAATTTATTGTACAAGTCGAGACTAACTTACAGTTGTTTCCGTTCACGAAGAACGTGCTAGATTTAGACAATTCAATCGATGTCCGTATAATGTGTAGTTTCAGACATACCCTTTGGCCCCAGCAGCGTCGAGTGTGTTGACGATGTCGCGGTTCCATGTGTAAGGGCCATCGTCAAATCTGTTTCCGTCGTGAGAGGCGAGGTACAAAGGCTTTCAGCCGGCTTACGTGATGGCTGCAGTGTTGGGGACAGTGCAGGACGTGACGACCCCAGCGGCGCGGGCAGAGTTTTTATTCTGGGAAGCGGGTAGGGCAAACGCTCCCTGTATCGCGAATCCGACGATAGCCGCACAAGCAAATGCTCCAGTAGTAGTACGCATATTACCCAGTCGTAAGGTGTCTAGGAAGTGAGAGGGAGGAGGTGAAAGTGGGACTAGAGGTCGGGTCCGTCTCCCCCGTACCCTTTAAAACTTCTCAAGCATGCAGGCAAAACGTGTGACCGTGGGCAAGACCACTCATAGCGGAGACCGAGCAGATGCAGTGAAGTCATTGCACCTCCAGACCGAACAACGCGACATGACCCTGGAATGTGCTATTAATGGGTATGGTAGCAGTGCTTGGCACAACGTGTCTGTGCAGAATTGACCTAGCGTAAGGGAGGGATTCCGATTTCGGTAATGAGAGCCATTTGGGTCGGGATGCAGGGCGATCGAGGACGGGCACGGCTCCGGGGCGTCTCTCTAGGGAAGCATTGCCCAAGTGATTAGATAAGCGAACTCAGGCGCTAAGGTTGCTCTGTTCGACCACTGGGCTATTCTGGTTGCACAGTATTTTTGTAAGTCCGGAGCTATCATAGCCATGGGATGACACTTACACCAACCTTGTTGCTAGTCCTAATTCCTAACTATGTCCGACAAACGAAAGGCGCCTTCTCCCCCTCCCTCGTCTGCTGCTCTCGTCAAACGTGCACGAGGAGAGACACCACCGAGTAACCAGATTGCGATTTCAGCGGGAGCGAATGATCGAGAAAAGGCCTTGATTAGGACAGTGCAACGGACAAGTGGGCTAGACGCGCCTATTGTTAGTCTCGCCGGTGCTCACTCGGTAAGTGCGGCTTTTCCTACCATGATTCATATTTTCACTGACCTATGTGTGACAGGCCGAGATTATGAGTTGCCGGTTTGACCCCACTGGCCAAAATGTTGCTGCATGCTCAGCAGACAGGACGATATGTGGGCACTTTGTTTTGGTGTATGGTTTTCAACGATTAATTCTTCGGTTATGCAGCTTTTTGGCGGACATATCCACCCAACACCAACTACGGCCACCTAGGACCAACTTCTCCGATTCACAAGGGCCCGATACTAGATCTCCAATGGTCACTGACCTCGCCACATCTGTACACCGTATCAGCAGATGGGACGCTTGCGTTCATCAATGTGACTACGGGTGAACGTGTTCGACGCCTGCGAGCACATCACGGCGTTGTCAACTCGCTTGACCGCGCCCTGACTGGAGGCACAGAACTCATTGTGACCGCGGGCGACGATGGGTATGTCCGCATCTGGGATGTCGAAGAGGAAAGTCGAGACGCGGTCCAGGAGTGGCACATTGGGTGCCCGGTGACGGCCGTGTGTTGGAGCAAGGACGCGTCCCAAATCTTCGCAGCCGCACTTGACAACGAGATACACGTGAGCGAGAACTTCCCTTCTGTGATTGGCGCCTGTGTTGTTTAACTGATGATTGGGTTTTAGGTGTATGACTTGCGCAAGCAGCAAGAGGTTTACACGCTCAAGGGCCACACCGACACGCCAACGTCCTTATCTCTCTCGCCTAACGGCCAATTCCTGCTCTCGCCCTCGTTTTCATCCACAACGCTCATTCACGATGTCCGCCCGTTCGCTGCAGACGCTTCTCGGGTTCATCGAATCTTGCAAGGCGCACCAGCGGGTTTTGAAAACACCCTAAGTCGTGCGGCCTGGAGCCGTGAAGATGGCGGGCAACGCGTGGCGGTGGGTGGAGCAGATAAGACGGTGACGGTGTGGGACTTTGAAAGCGGACGCGTGCTGTATAAGCTGCCTGGGCACAAGGGGTCCGTCACCGCGGTAGACTTTCACCCTCGAGAACCGATCAGTGAGTTCCTGACATTTTCCTACGCACTGAATACGGTGACTAACGCTGGCTTGCTTCTCAATAGTTTTGACAGGAAGCAAGGATGGAACTATGCTTCTGGGTGAGCTTGAGCGCTCTCTGGCTTTGTGAGCGTTTTTTCGGCGCTGTAGAGTAGCGAATACGTCAAAATCACTGGAACGTGTTTCCAACCCCTGTGATTCAATCATCTACTATTTGGTTCGGTGCTCTAGAACATCGTATGCGGCACTTTCGACCTGATCTTCTGCTGATCATATGCACACACACGACCTCGATGCGGTGCGGTTCGGCAACAGCACCCCAAGATAAGATCCCAATTTCTTTTTGCCTCACGCTCAGACCGAACGACAGCCCGGCGGTTCGGAGTTCTAGGCTCAATCGAAAGATAAGAGAAGATGGTTCCCAACCCAGCATCGTCATTGCAAAGAACCGTAAGACTGAGTACACGTGAGGCTCTAGACTATGTAGCAGCCTCGTCGCCCAGGTACTGTTCCAACAAGGCCCGTTTTCGTAAGGCAAGCAGGACACCTTCCATTTCTTCCTTGGTTGGCATTTTGGGGTGCTGGAGATCTGCGGGGGAGAGCACAGAAAGCATGGGTGGGTGAGTGAGGTTGGTGGAGTCCGCACCACCGTTCTCGGAGCTCGTCATGGTGCTGTCCTCCCCCGGCTGAGGCAGTTGCGCCATGATTTTTGAGAGCGGGATTGGATCTGGGCGAGGTATCTTTGGGACAGGTGAATCGTTGGGAATACCGAGCGATGCTCGAAGGTTTTGATAGGCTTCTTCCCACTCTAATATCATTTATCATGAGTTGAAAGTGGTGCGTTGTTCGGGTCAGTAAGGCCTTGCCTCGCTGCATAAAAAGCTACCCACCTGCTTCCTCGGTCTCCATTTCATAGCGCAGTAGCCCCTCGTCGTCCTCGTCATAGTCTCCGAAATAGGAAGGGCCCTGGTCAAGGAACTTTTTGTACTGGGAGAAAACCTTGGCTTCCTCGTCTTCCTTCTCAGCTGTCGTTTGGTTAGATTTGTCATGCACAACATAAGATTTACTGTGCTTACTCACTGCTTCGTTGGAAGAGCTCCTTCACCCCAGGGAGCTCCTTGGCACGTCCAAAGTACCTAAGATGACTGTCAGTATCGGATGAGACAACGATAGCGATAGGAACGTACTTGTAGCCACGGGTACCAGGAACCTCCTTCCCCTCTTCGTCCAACATGGCAACATTTCGCCGATAGTTCGCGCCTCCAAGCGCGACTATTTGGTTCTCCCAGTGCCGTTTCTCGCGCATGAGCTTATTAATCTCATCGTTCAAGTCGCGCACTTCATAGTCCGTGAGACCGGCTAATTAAAACACGCACGCGCCGGTAAGTCGAGCGAATTGACAAAAGAGGGAGGATGAATAGCGCACCATCCTGTATCTTGGACACTTTGCGGGAAATCTCTCGGAGAATCTCTCCACGCCAGCGCTCGCAGTCTCTCAGGCTCTTGCATGCACTAGCCATCCGAGGACGTTTGTCACCCTTTTGCGCGAGGCCAAGTTCGGCGGCTTGAGCCTCGCGGAAGCGGTATAACATAGACCTATGGCGTACTTGTCAGGGTGAGTTCGGCATACCTGCCTATTGACTCACTGTGCTTTTTCCTCATTGCGGGCCTACAATCAATGCACCGAGCAATTGATAGAGTGAGTAGACGTTTTGTGGGGGTTTAAAAGCCGACTTGCCATTGTGGAGGTAGAGTTGAAGTCAGGACGCGGAGATGTGGCTGTGGCGGAGTAGCGCTGAGGTAACGCTCTCCAGTGCGGCGGAACTCTACCACCATCGCTAGGCCGCAATTTATAAATGTGCTCCTTCACACTACAATGCTGCCGAACCACCAGCCCACCGACCCGCCATGCCTAACCCTCCAACTCTGCCTACCGAGATAACTCTGCAAATCGCACGCTGCATGTTCTTGCAGGCTGGCTCTTCAGCGCGCGCTAGCCCTAGCCGACATACTACTACTTGCTCTTACAAACCACCTTGGCACGATGTAGCTAGCTTAACTCTTGCGAGCTCTTCTATGCGACGCTTTGCTCTACGACTTTGGTTTTCAACCTTTGTGCTTCGAAAGACCTCAGACCTAAAGGTTGGACTCGATATATTTCCCAATCTCACATCTTGTATCAAGTAAGCACGCTCGTCGTTCAACGACGTAAAACTCACTCTTTCCACAGTCAACTCATTGTATCCATATCTCACTCCTGGGCCGAATCCGAACTATCTATCTTTCCCCACCTAAATCGCCTTCAACGCCTTGTCTTCACCGAACACAACGACGCCTGTCCCGCCGAAGGGAACCTCTTCCTCATCGAAGCGCTTCAACGCATCCCGCGTACCCATCTCACCCATCTCTCCTGTTCATTCCCCGACGCCGCATATCTCCGGTCTACCTGGCCATACCTCGGAGAATTCCCGCAGCTCCAAGAGCTGCGTTTGCGAGTGTGCAGCCCGGCCTCTTGTGTACGCCGCCCGAGGCTAACCCGGCTCGCGCTCGATGAGGTACGCATGCCATTATTAGAAGACGAGGATATCGTGAGTCTCCTCTTGCCTCGTACCCCTATCAAACCCGTGTGTTCAGGTGCTCCACTGCGATACGCAGTTGGTTAGTCTAGTCTATGGTTATACTGATATTACCTGATCCAGGGTATAATCATCCAGGCGCTCGCCGGGATGCCCAACCTCCGCGCGCTTTATACCGGCGTATTTACCATTTCGCAAGGATCGTTACTGATGCACTGGGGCTTGCATGAGCTGATGGGGCGGAACCACCCGCAGTATAATCCTTGGGCCTCGGACTGTGCACAGTGCCGCACGGATGCGATGCCTGAAGCATTAAGAAGAGCTGAACTCGCATCGAGGTCTCTGGCAAAAGCCGCGCCGTCGCTGAGACGCGTCGAATGGGCCTCATGGTTCGCCCCGATGAAGGGAGGTACTTTGGCTTTCGACTTGACGAGAGACAACTACAGTGAGCTTATTAATGTGGATCCGGTGTTATATTCGATGTAAAATATATTATTTAGCTGAATGACGCAGAAGTGCCTAAAAGGTGCACCGTACAGTTCTTGAGTTCTCCCGAGCATTCTCCTCACACGGAGTTTCTTATAGGTTAATTGGTTACACCGAGAGAAGCTTGTACTCGAACGGTACGGAGCATATATTCTTACAATAATATTAACATACAACCCCAGAGAATGCAAACGACATGCGCGACCAAAACATCACCACACCACAAGCCCAGCAAGTAAATCCGATATCAAAAGTGACTTCCGCCCTGTTGCCAGAAAGCACTACGCAGGGTTGGGAGTTGGCATATTCATCGGAGCTGGCATGCTAGCTGGGGCCTCGGTCTGCATAGTAACACTATCAGTATTGAATGTCGAGTCGTTGAAAAATAAACTAACCCTGGTGGACTTCTCCCCGTCACTAGGAGCATCGTGATGCGGCTGAGGATCAGCGCTCATCCCCTTTGACACAACAGCCAACGCCCGAGCCTCCCACATCATCGGCCCAACGCCACCTCTCGAACCGTCCCCGGCACCCTCATGACCATGTCCAGCCCTGGTGCCTTCGCCATCCATAACGGCTGAAGTGAGCTCTGCTTTGGTCAGTGGCGCTGAAACGGGGTGCACCGCGCTCTGAGTGTGTCCAGGGTTGTGCGCCATTGTCGCAGACTCAAGGGAACTTCGTCGCGAAGAGGGGGCAGACGAGGCTGCTTTTTCAGGCACGGGAGTGTGCTGAAATCATAATTAGTGACGTGCCAAGCCAAAGAGTTGAAGGGAGCTCACTTTATGATTCTTACGCGCTTTGCGTCTTTCCCTCCATTTCAAGAAGAGGACGAGGAGGATAATGGCCACAACAACGCCTAGAATCAAGTCAGACCCATTGTTACCCAGTTTGTCGTATAACTCACTTCCGATAACGGCAAGAGCGATTTTCGCGCCTTTACTGAGAGGTCCCGAGTTTGTTCGAGTCCCATTATTTCTTGAAGACGTCCACCCAGAGCCTAAGAATGTTTTGAGCATGCTAGACAAATCATATGCTTTAAAAACGCACCACCACGCGACCCCCCGCTGGAAGATGAACCACCGCTACCAGAACTACCTCCACTTGAACCTCCGCTCGAGCTCCCACCCCCAGAAGAACCTCCTTTCGAACCACCTCGTGAGCCCCCAGACCCACCCGAGGGCAGCGCAGCAACGAAGGAGACGACCTCGAACAGGAGGGCAACGACGAAGAAGGACATGGTGGGAAGGTGTCGAACCCGGACACCTCGAGTCCCCTTTATATCAGAGTGTGTTCACCGCCTCTGATGTACCTGGCCCGAATACAAACCTCCATTTGGGAAAGATTAAAAGGTTGAATTGACTGTTTCAAGTCAAGACTCATTGGGTCCTGAAAACGCGGGGCCGAAACAAACTGACCCGAATAGCACCGCCACGGCCTTCTTGGCAAGAAGAGATCTGCGGTCACGTGCATTTCTGCACCTCGACTTCAAAATGCCTCCGCAGGTCGACCCGATGCGCGCTTATCGTGCGCGAAAGGACGAGGCGCGCATTCCTGTTAGTGCCAAGTATCATATTGTCGGCTTTATTTCTTCCGGAACGTATGGGAGGGTGTACAAGGCGCAGGCAAAAGATGAGAACGGGCGACTTACTTTAGAGGGGGCGTCGGCGGGCGTTTATGCTATTAAGAAGTTCAAGCCTGACAAGGAGGGGGAGGTGGTGACATATACGGGAATCAGCCAGAGTGCTTGTCGAGAGATTGCGGTATGTTATATCTGTCTTGCTCGCCACGTATCTAATCTGTGTTTAGCTTACTAGGGAAATGCGACACGAGAATGTCATCGTACTCCGGGAAGTTATGCTAGAAGAAAAGTCAATCTTCATGGTCTTTGAATACGCAGAGCACGATTTTCTAGTATGTCCCCCATCTTTCCTCCGCGTCAACACAACTAATACACCGCAGCAAATTATCCACCACCACTCTCAAACGCTACACCAAGCAATCCTCCTCCCAGTCCTCAAGTCATTCATCTTCCAACTCCTAAATGGTCTTCTATATCTCCACAACTCCCACATCCTCCACCGTGACCTCAAACCCGCCAACATCCTCGTCACCGCTGCCCAACCCATGCCCGCCACGTCTGTAGGTACCGGCACACCCTACGCCGAAGGTGGTATCGTCAAGATTGGGGATCTCGGTCTTGCGCGGTTATGCCGTGCCCCACTGCAGCCGTTGTTTTCCGGCGATAAGGTGGTCGTTACTATTTGGTACCGAGCGCCGGAGCTGCTGCTCGGAGCGAGACATTATACAAAGGCGATTGATTGTTGGGCGGTGGGGTGTATCTTTGCCGAGTTGTTGGCTCTCAGGCCGATTTTCAAGGGGGAAGAGGCCAAGCTAGACGCAAAGAAGAATGTGCCGTTCCAGAGGGACCAGCTTACGAAGATATTCGATGTGCTCGGGACACCTACAGGTAAGGGCTCTACGATCCGCTGCTTCATCTTGTCTAAAGTTCTGTTCTAGAAAACAAATGGCCTGGTCTTACTCAGATGCCCGAATACAAGAGCTTTCTGATGTGTGAACGGTTTGTTGATTCTTCCTACTCGTTCGGTGATAGTTCTCCGCTGACGAGAACCTCAGGCAGGAAAGCAAATTTGCACAGTGGTACAAGCAACGGTCTCGCACGCACGACGCTGGGTATGACCTCATGACCCAACTTTTCGAATATGACCCCGCTCGACGGTTGGATTCACGAGGCGCCTTGGCACATAGGTGGTTCCAGGAAGAACCTCTTCCTACCGCGAAGTACGCACACATTTAACTCCATAAAAATTTGCCGTTTCTGACCTTTTCCCCTTAGCGCATTTGCTCATCTTCCAGAAGGCGTGTCTTATCCACTTCGCCGAGTAACACAGGACGAGGCGCCTCTCACAAACGTGCCTCCGCCACTGACTGCTAGCCACGCGGCCGATTCGAGGCCTGGCAGCGGGTCGTACATGTTTAATAGGGCAGGTCCCGTTCCTGGGCATCAGCCACCTCGAAAAAAGACCCGTATGGAATAGTTGTGTTCACTGCTTCGCGTGTTTTTGTGTTGCATATGTAATTTGTATTATATCGTGAGTGGTATGTATTGTGGTACGATGTTAGTACAATTGAAGGAAAGTTAAGGAAAGATTTTACGCAGATGCGAGGACTATATTGTACAATAGGAATCAAATCAACACAGGGTATCCCACTTTCACACATTTTCACTACTTCCTCGCTCCCTCATCATGCCCCATCCGCATCGCCATCCCCGTCATCAGCGCATTCCCCACCGCTCCCCCACCAGCATTCCCAACTCCCCCAGTCTCACACGGCACAAACACCGCCCGGGACCCAAACGCCTTGACCCGCTCAACATCCACCCTGCGCACCTCCATCTCCCGCGCAAACACATTGTCCACGCTCGAATCAGCGTTGGCGCGCGAAGAAACGGCTTCAGCTTCAGCCTGGGCCTGAAGTTTGGTAGCAGCTGCTTGGGCTTCGGCGGCAATTGTGAGTGCCTCAGCTTGGGCCTTTGCGGCCGTGATGGTAGCATAAGCGAGTGCCTCGGCTTCAGTCTGCAAGTTGTCGCGTTAGAGTGTGTATATTAGGGGTGTATGCACGAGCTTACCTTGCGAGCTTGTGCTTTGACTTGTGCGACTAGGAGAGCACCTTGTTCTTGCTTAACCTTGTTCGAGTTCTCGCGATCGACGTTGGCGGCTTCGACTTGAGCTTGCAGGGCGCGGGTGGTAAGTTTGTCCATGGTGGCTGCGATATCTCCCTTGAACTGGCGGTCGATGACGGCTATAAACGAGGAGATCAGCAATGTGACTGTGGGGTGGTGATAGAAGGCTTACCGAGATCTTTGAGCAAGATGCCGTATTCAAGAGCAGCGACGTGCAAGTCATCCATTGCTCGGGTGCGCAGGGCGTCCAAGAAGGGAGAGGACGGGTCATTCGGGTCTTCCATATTGTCTGCGCCGACGGTACGTTGCTTGACCATGGACGAGTAGTCCACTGAAACATCTTTGTGAGATTAGGTCCGGTGGGTGGTCGGGAGGTGACTTACAGTGTGCTACGATTTGAGTTAGGATGGACTGTGCTTTGTCACGGAGTGCCTCGTAGGGGCTGTTGTAGCCGTGAGTGGTAAGCTTCAAAGAATGAGTTAGCATATAGCCACAGTGTTTGGTCCTGGCGAACACACCTTCAGGGGTTCCAAAAGCTGCCACTTCATGTAGATAGTCAGGCTGACAGGCACTTGGTCGCGTGTGTAGATATCTAGTAACACAGATATTAACAATAGCCCGAGGAGTGTATATACCAGACTCACCCTTGGTTGGCATCTCAATCTGGTTCTCCCCGCAAGTAAACAGCCCACGAAGCTTAACGTTCGGGTTGGTAATGCAATGCTGCCCAGCCGGGATCTGCTCCATCTCATCCCCACGCTGAAGCACAGCAACATTATTCGCTGGGATATCCAAAAACGCAGCAACGACAAAGTCCGTTGCAGAGCTCTTGACCTGCGCCGGCATCTTGACCTCCTGCATCCATCCTAGCGTCGCACCAGTCACTTTGTCTTTGACATGGCTCGCCAAGTGCGTTTGGTCCACGACGGCGAGAACGTCGTATGTGCCTTGGACGGCGAAGGCTGCGAATCCTCCGCCGCGAAGGATAAAGATCCGGTTCTGGGGGTCCGAGACGACTGCTACTTGGTTCAGGGCGACTTGGACGACTGTGAGACCTTGGAAGAAAATTGTGGTGTCTGAAATCCCGCGAGTGCCTTTCCAGGTGCGTGCCCACCAGTTGCTAGAGCACGGCTGTTAGATAGTGGGGATTGGTTGGTATTTTAGGATACTCACCGGAAGGGGAAAGGAGGGTACGTTCCCGGTTTGATAAGAATCTTGGGCAACCCAGCATGGCTATTAAAAGGTCAGAACGAGTCAACGTAGGAACATGTCGGACTTACTTGACTGCACCGATCTCTCCCGGGTTGATCTCCCGACCGATAAAACCCAACCACTCTGTAGGCTTCTTGCGACTGAGCAATCGAGGTCGACCAGAGGCTTGGAGCTGGTTATCGAGTTCAGTCAACGCTCCGATCAACCCGTCCTCGCCAATCTGAACACAGAAGGGCCGCTTGGTTGCAAAATAGTTGTCGGACTGGACGAACGTGGGACCACCAGAGCCAGGGCCTATCCTCGTGTTGCGGGTGTGGGCTTGCTCATCGAGGATACCGGCACGCTCTTTGCCTTTATGGCTGGTGGCGCCGAGTGTAATGTCGTTCACGACGGTTTCATCGATGTCGCTGTGAACTGAGTGGCTCATTATGCTAGTAGTGTGAGGGGATGGAAAGGCGGATGCAAGAGAGGGTAAATATACCGAACTTTAGAGTGGGCGCAATCTTTTTATACTGATATGTGCGCCTGATCTTTGGACACCCAAGATTTGATGCCGGCAGACGGAACAATCATGTGCGCTAGTCGTGCGCACTGCATTGCCGACAGATCGCTGCCGTGCACTGGTCACCAGGGCCTCTGAATATATTGAAGTCGGGCGATAGACCAAATAGAGTTGTTCCAATCAGACCAACATTGTGCCGCAAAGGCGGCCAAGAGCTGAGCTGACGGCAACCAGTAGAGGCTGTCTGCCGTAACACAGCATAAGAGCACACAGGAAAGGCCCAGCAGCGTTTGGTACATAGAGTCAGTCATGGCTTACTGTGAACCATGTGGTAGGAGTGTGAGGGCGCTGCCTTTGTAAACGTTCGCCAAACAACAATAATCAGAGGCCGGGCGCATCATCAGGAACCACCAACAATGGCTGTGTACATTGAAGCTGCCCTTCCAATCGTCTGTTGTTGCGCTCTCTGTTTCGGGCCCTTGTACCTTTTGTTCTAGAATTACACTGTATAGTCTAGAATGTTTACATCTGCGCTTGAGCCGCTCCCGCGCTGGTTGTATACTGACCAATAGTGAATCTATAGTTTTCCACGAAATGGTAGCTTCCAAGGCATCTTGGTGTGTGTTCCAGTCGCTACCAGAGTGTTATTCGGAGCATCCCAAATCTTTTGGATCATGACATTGTAAATGTAAGAACAATAAAGCACGTTCGTTGCCACGTAGCATTTGAGCGCACTAACCTCACATCGAACGGTACCAGCTCTGTTTCCTACAACGATTGTTTCTGAAACAATCTTTAGTGTGGTACCCCTACATGTTATTCGGTCAGTTAGGAGGCAGGTAATGCAGAACTCGAATCACTTACGCTCGAGCGGGCGCATGATAAAGCACGTTCAGAGCCTGGCTCACAGAAGTTTGGCCCCACCAGTTTTCGGGATCCTTGGCACCTTCAGGGGCGATTGCTATCGCTATAGATGTGCATCTGTAAAGGACTTGATTCAACTGGTTTGTGTACTATGCCACGGGCCTAACCTACATATCGACCAGATAGCTGCGAGAAGATACAGTCAGGCCCGGCCCATACTGAGGAGAGAGTCGACTCACGCAGTGCAGCCCCCGTGCAGAGTTCCAAGTAGATTGAGCATGTCTGTGCTCACTAGCTTAGTCTAGTGCTCCTACGATTGGTAGAGAATAACTAACCTTCCTCCAAGCTAATCTCACATACGACGCAGGACCTGCCTTTGCCGTTCACTACCTCCCCAACGCTCACTTCCGATAGTTTCAGTCGCTTTCCCACAGAATAAGCAAAATGATCCCCCAGAGACGCGTAAAAATCCAAAACGCCGATACACATTTGCTTTTGGTCGTCCGGGGCATTCCCCTTGATGTCTGAAAGAGTGACCCCACTAGACATTGTGGAGGCAGGTTGTGGGGGAGACTTTGGGCTTGCTTCCCCAGCGAGCTTTATTTACAGTCACAGGTTCGGCATAAGTTGTTTGCCGGTTCCGGCCAACGCTTGGCCACATTCTTTGGTAACTTTATCAAGCCGGTCCCGATATATACAAAGCACAGTAGTCCGAAATAACTGACAACTAAAACTACCCATACATGAAATAAAACTTTTCAAGAACTATCATCGGCTCCAGGCTTCCAGGTGCTCATAATCCCAACATTGTACCTTCGTTTGCGGCCCATACCAAGATCCACAAACGAGGACTCGACTGCTGCAACCCCTGAGTCACCATCCTCCCCGTCCCAGATCATTGGCCCAGCTCTCCTGGCTCCCAATCCAGTATGGGAGTCCCATAGTTCTTCCGGTCGCCTGAAGAAGACCCGCTTCGTTGAAGCACGATTTCTAGTCTGATTGGGTTTTCCATGACGAGACCGGCCGCTATCAATTCCACCGTCCTCCCCGCCTGAGGAGTAGGATTGGTCTTCGCCGGACGAGGTCGATGAAGATGAACGGACGGTGTGTGCGTTTCGAACATGATCTGCCGACGTTCAGTCAGCTATCGTTTTGTATTGTAAAAGTATTGTCTGTGGCGCTCACGAGAAAGGCGCAAGTCAATCTCGTCCATGTCGCTAATATCCTCCCCCTCTTCATCGGGTCCAAGGCCAATAGCCTCACCTACATCTACCCTCGGAACCTCCTGCATCCCTACGCCTGGCGCAAAGGGTAAGTCTCGCAATCCTTCCAGCACTTTGCGTCTGGGTTGAATAAGCTAACGTGAGCCAAAATCACAAACTCGTGACTCACTTTATGCCCTCAAGGTAGGCAACGTCGTTATCGTTCTGCATGTTACTACTCTCTACGTCCAGTCGATAACGGGGGCCGTACCACTCCAGGTGATCCGTGTATGGTAACATTCGAGGTATTTCATGCTCAATGCCAAGAGCACAGGCCGTCTCAAATGTCCATGCGCGCGCAACATTCTTCGTGGTATATCCGCCCCCACCAAGGATAATTGTTGGAATATTGAAAGATCGAATAAACTGAACGCATGCGGCATGTCCTTCCATGCTCAAGTTGAAAACACCAAGTTTGTCGCCAGATAACGAATCAGCTCCACATTGTAATATAATTGCACCAGGTCGGAACCATTCAATGATATGCGACATAACCTACGATCCTATAAGCCGAGATAGTAACTGAACAAGCGATGAACTCACTGGCTGAAACACAGACTTGTATTGTTCATCTGTAATCCCGTTCATCAATGGGATGTTGGCGCTGTAACCTCTACCAGAGCCATAACCACGGTCGTGAACGTCTCCCGTTCCAGGAAAGAAGTTGACCTGTTTGTGCACTGAGCAAGTAAATACGCGATCGGTTGTGTAGAACGCCTCCTCCACACCGTCTCCATGATGACAGTCGATATCGATGTAGAGTACTCGTGGGTGATGTCTCAAGAGTTCAAGAATTCCAAGGACAATATCGTTAACATAGCAAAACCCAGAAGCCTCCCGTTTTTTGGCGTGATGGAGTCCGCCGGCCCAGTTGATAGCAATGTCGGCAGACCCCGAGTTGAGTCGTTGTGCAGCGCCTAGGGGAAGTGATAAGATATGTGACCCAAAATAAGTATGCAGCCACTTACTTATGGAACCTCCGGCAGAGATAGAGCAAAACTCGAACAGCCCATCCCATGCTGGGTTGTCCTCTCCAACCAGAACTAAAGGATGGCAGGACGGTAAACCGAGGTGATCTCAGCTTCACAGTCTATACACAGATACTCACATCGAGTGCCATTGCCCGTTAACTCTTCTGCGGTTTCCGGTGTGACTTTGTTTAGAAAGTCAATGTACTCGTCGGTGTGAAAGCGAGTCATGTCTAAAGACGACGCTCTCCTCGGCCGCTGAATAGTTCTAGCCTTAGTTGAATGCATTAGGGATATATCATTGGTGGTTACCTACGAATACGTCCATTTGTGGTAGCATGTCATAGGCGGCCACCAGATGGTGTGTCATTCTCATCCTGTATGGCTTCATTGGGTGAGCGCCCCCATAAGAATAGAGGCCAACGTCATCTATCAAAGCATAAGCAAAGAGATTTGAGTATGAAGATAGTAGACTCACTGTCGTAGTAGTACGCAACTCGACGTTTCGATACACCATTGGATGGCGGTACAAGTAGAACGTCCTCATCCATAGTAGCAAGCTAGGTCCTTCGTCAATGGTTTTTAATTGAATCCGCAAGCTATTCCTGTTGCTTGAGGTCGAGCGTACAAAAACTCTTGGAAGTACCGAAGCTAAGTTATTGAAGATGAGAACCGGTGCTTGCGAGCAATCCCCGCTTGCGTAATGTAAACAGCGCATTACAAAGTCACGTGCGGCGTCGGAGGGTTGTAGAAAGCAACTGCAGTATTGCAGGTATTAATTGAGTAGGATAGTCGTCGCGTAGAGCTGTACGTGTTGTGTCTGCCACAATTACATGCACTATCGTCCACCCCGCAATGCCAAAACAAGATGCAATACTGATCCCGCCGTAATCCCAAACTCCTTGGCTGATTTGTCGTCGTTCCTGTACAGTATGGTGAGAATATGTTTTTGGGCATGTGGGTAAATGATTCTTACATTTGTCTTCCGCCAAAGATCAGCCTTTGTTGAGGTGGCGGGACACCGGATTGCTCCTCGACTTTCTCCTTAATGCGCGCAATCTAAGGGGTACTTAGTAAAGAACGCGTTTATTTTTGCAGTACACTAACCTTATCTTCGGGCTCAATGTCTAGTTCAATCTTTATTAGGTATAAAAGTGAGTACTAGCTCGCCGTGAATAATAAAGAGAGCTGACCTCCTTGCCAGTGAGAGTCTGAACCAAGCAGAAGATTAGGGTTGTCACAGGAAATCCGCAACAGATTTACTTCACCTTGACTTTGATTTGCATTATGGCTTGGTGGTTCAAGTGATGATTAGTAGTGAGTGGTGGCGGTAGGATGAGAACGCAACAAGCGCCCGTCTACCACATCCCAATCCTGATTAAGCAAACAACTACAAACTCATAGAGACATGGTGAGCTAAACAGGGTGCCATAACTTCACAAGATGCTAGGTATGATTCTTCGAGAGTTGTCTCATAGAAATGTGGATTATAGATAGCTGTACATGAGGGGTAAACGGCGGCAGCATAGAAACATGAATTTGCCCGAAAAGCTTTCTAGAAATAGCAGATAAATTACGCTCCGACGATATTTGCGCCAGGGAGAAGCCACCGCAAGGTAACACTGGTTCTCAATCCCCGAGGAATTTCCAGCACATGCGATCTGTCCGGCAAAGTTCTTGCAGATTGATCTAAACCAACGAGCTTGGTTCCTTCAACCCCTGTGACGTCGATGAGATCTACCGGGCGAGCTACAATGCCATGTGTCCACTCCCAGCGCGCTTCACCCTCCAAGATAACGATAGATCTAGGCGGGAGCCAGGTTGAGAAGGCCTGTCCTTTGGTCTCGTGTGCAAAGTCCATCACAATTCCGCTCGCCAATGAAACCACAATAATACCGTCCGCAAAGCGATTTACGAGGTCAATGTGGGCTTTGATACCCTCGCCTGGGTTATATCGGTTGAGAATTGCTTGCCTTGCCCGACCTTCCTCCATAGTATAGGAAAATAACTTCTCATATACATCAGGCGGTATGAGTGGCGACGAAAGCACACGTTTTAACTCGTTGACAAGCTCGTCCAAGAAGGAAGGTAGGCCCGATAGCCCATCTAGCGCACCAGGCGAATTGTTTTTCGACTCCGAACTGCCCAGTTCGGCGTGTACAACGCGAGGCCGGCCGAAAAGCATCACTTGGTTTACATCAGGCCGCGCGAAGTAACCATGCTGCTCAAGACTATCCAATAGATAAGATTCCATTTTTTCCGTTATCTGCAGCTGAGAATGAAAGTAAAGCCCGGGAATGGGAGGCGCGTGGCATATCGCAATCGCGGTTCCTCGAGGAGAGATCACGGAAGCAGTACCGTCAACGCGAAAATTCGATTTTGGCGAGTTAGGAATATTCAGCTTTGCCGAAACATCTTCGTCTGAGGAATAGGGTTCGTCGAACAAAGAATTGTAGCTTTCGTCAGACATTCGTCTCGCGGCTCAGTTATCAAGCAAAAGGTCAACAAGGCAGCTTGCAGATCGTCCAGTCAAAGTCACGTGGAAAATCAAGGAGACGGAGAAAATAAATTATTGATTGTATTCAAACCGCCGGCTAACCGGAGCCGCAATATAAAAATGGTCCAGAATATAAGTTACTGAGAAGGCAATGTCCACCTGGTGTCTACGCAATGTCCGACTTTGGCATTTTGCCCCCGTCCCATTCTTGAGTTTCAATGTAGTCTGTCACTAACTCGCTCTTCATGATGCCAACCCCAGCCGGTGGGCGCATAAACCGAACTCCGCCTTTTCCATTTCCGTACACCCAACTAGCAAACTGGACGCTGCGTAGAGATGGGATTCTCTCCCCAAGGTGATTCGCGACCGTGTCCTCGTTTTCTTTAGTGCTTGGTCCGTAGTCTGCAACACAACGAGGGCAGCTCGATTCCCGATCAAATGTGCGCCTAAGAGGATGGCCTCCGCCGAGATGCATGTCGTATATGTCCGCGTGAGAAAGATGAATTGGCAAAGCAAGTGACTGGAGATGCTTGAGTGCGGAAAGCGAAGACGCAAGCGAGTCCTTTAAAAACATCGTAAATACGTTTAAGCGGCCCATACGAAGGACGACTCACAGCAAGGTCAGCGGCAGATGGGAAGCTTCTAGGTATAGGGAACGGCAGGGTGATCTCCTCGGCACAGGCGGTACAGTCAGATGATGCGCTGTAGAATCCGAGTCTCCGTAACTGAGGGCAAGCTTTAGCTATGGAAGCCAGTAAGGCCGAATTGCAGTGGTCCGGGGACATGCACGAGATTTCGATATGGGTCAGGGAGCTCGGTAGGTGTGGAACAAGGTCCATGACTAGGTGTAAATTATCGGGGAATTTTGACCACAGCACATGCATGTTGACCGACAATGTTTTGAGCTTTTCATAGCGGCTCAGCCTGGTGATACCACTGGGGTCGAGCGCATCGGCGAATACATGCAGCCGCCTAAACAACTGAGTGAGTGTCCGAAAACGTGCAACCCCAAATGCTGCTTGGACTTACGAGACAACCTTAACAATCTCAACTGAGGGAAACTTCTCAATCGTGTCCCAATCCGAAGGTTCGCGAACAAACACCGAGGCAAACCAACATTTCAAAACTGAGCGCCTGAACTGGTGAGAGGAGAGCGACAAGTTGTTGATCAGAGGCCATTCGAGTTTCTTGAGATCTTGCTTGACGTGTAAAGGAGGAGGAACGACTTGACAGAGGATTTCGCAGAGAATCTCGTGAGGCAGATCTGGAGGGGACATTGGAGGGGCGCTCACCGCTGAGGAAGACTTTTGCAAGCATATTTGAGGGACGACGGAGGTAGTCCACTAAACGTTGTTTGCACTACGTAGGCACGCTCATTGCTCTGTGTGGGGGAACCCGCGGGGGGCGTGAAGCTTATTCGTGATCGAGCCCGCGCCTAAGTGCTTTTTTACTCTTCTTCGCAAAGCTTATCTTGCGTGCAAAATTGAGTCCCCTGCCACCACCCATTCCGGGGTCTTCCTCGATGTGGCTCTTCGTGGCGCTTACAGAACAACCATCACTGTTTTTACTGAGCTATTTGGGCGCATAATGCTAATCGGATACTTTCTACTGGATCAAATGCTACACTATGACCTATGACTTGCCCATCTAAGTCTCCACCAAATCCTTTCCTTGGTATTGCTGTGTCTCTTGCTGAAATTCAGCTCCAGACCGCACATACTTGCGGCAACTTTCGGGAGTGCGTTGACTGATCTTGACCGATTGTTTTCCGGTCGTTCTGGACGCATAGAGCCCGTTATTGAGTGTTCGCTGAGGCCCCAAGGCCTAGAAGTCGCGATCCTAAGATTCCACCTTGCCTATCGTGTAGTAAGACTCGCGCATGCGCTACATAACATGCATTTGGAATGACGAAGATCTAACGCCACCCTGCACAAGGGTCATTCCCTGCCATGCTTGGGCGCGGAGCTAAGATAGCCTTTGTTGGCGCACCCAAAGGGAGTACTTTTGAACAGATGCATCGGTACTGTATCAGTGCCGTGCCAACCACAGCGTCGCACCGGCATTCAATCAAACGCACACTCCTCGCTTGGCGCAACATGTTATCTGCATAGCGACCTATCGTAGACATCGGCTAAAGGATTGTACTCATTGGCCCGCATACATCCTCAATGCAACTCGCGTTCGTTTGGAGCCGCTCTTGACCATTCCTTCTACCCCAAGAGACCAAACAGCGGTGTTCGATTACGAGCGTCTGAGAAACGGCAGGTCCGTTCGCTCGTTCTGACAGAATGATTTTCTAATGATTTTCTACAGGGCGTCTTCTACGCAACCAAGCGCAATCTGTGATGTAAATACGTGAAACCGGACCGCATATCCGCCACAGTATCTATTGTACCATCGCATTCCGCATGTCAATCCAATACCAAATTCTCTGCGATTAATGCGGGGATTCAAATATCAGAAGATGAATTTACTACATTAGAGTATCATGGTTCGACAGCTTCTGGCGATCGTGCGTCAAAGTATTTTATTTCGTATTTAACAGCTCGTTCCAACAAGCGATTACTGGGTGAATCGACAGGATTTTAAGGACTGCATTCACGCTAATAAGTCATCCAAAAAGATGTCGAAGTATGCTTTGATGAGTGGTTGTATGCAGTTGATGAGTCAGGGTCTTATTTGAGAAGCCGGGTCCAGGGTAAAAATCAACAAGTGTAAATCAATCTCGCTTCAGCTTGGAAGCGTACGTCCGATACGATTTCCGTGGCGTGATTAAGATTCTTTATATCTCAAAAACAAGCTTGTAATACAACGACAATCATGCCAATTGGTACATTGAGTGAGTCCAAGGGTACCTCAGTTGGAGACGGGTCTGACTTTGAGCACGATCTGAAGTATTCGTCACCGGGAACGCGAACAAGTTGCGTGAAGTCCAGGAGATTTTGGCTAGTGGCGCAGTGCCACTAATCATCGAGTCCAGAAACATCGACTGTGAGTTTATGTGTTAGATTTAAGCAGGTCCTTGATGTCAGCCTTGCAAAAGTACCGGAGATTCAAGGAACTTCGACTGAGGTTTCCAGGGAGAAGTGCAGGCGTGCTGCAGAGATAGTAAGCGCGTGGCTTAGCCTTCATTATCCATGTGCACTCTGATACGCTGCGTTGTGATAGGTTGGCGGGCCATGCATCACTGAAGATACGAGTCTCGGCTTCGTGGCTCTAAACGGTCTTCCCGGACCGTACATCAAATGGTTCCTTCGGGAGGTAGGCACTGAAGGTGGGTGCTAGTAGCCTCATTCCTTCCTCGCCCTTGTAGTCGTACACGCGATGATGTCGGAGGTACTGGTTGACGACATGATGACACGGCCTTGGCTCTGCAGGTCTAAACAAGATGTTAGACGGGTTTGAGACCAGGGCTGCATTTGCGCAGTGCAACTTTGCCTATAGTCCAGGCCCAGGCTCAGAGCCTATCGTGTTCGAGGGCCGAACTGAAGGCAAAATCGTGCGCCCACGAGGTCCCTCTAAGTTTGGATGGGATCCTGTATTCGAGCCGCTGGAGAGTGACGGCAAAACGTGAGTATGGTGCTGCTTGGGAAAGAGGCCGATGTTTTTGACTGGCCACTCCATTCTAGGTATGCCGAGATGTCTAGCGAGGCCAAGAACAAGATCTCACACCGATTTCGATCACTTGAGAAGCTTCGAAAGTATTTGGAGGAGTCTGAGTGAAACTGAAGGCTATTTTGTTGCGGTCCTATCACACTTGCTTCACTCTATATCTAGATGTTAATTTTGCCATGTGGCCCGGGAGCTTTTGATAGAACAAAACGTGGGTAGAATGCTGGTGTATAATAAAGGTCTTCTGTCTTGAAGGCTCGGATGTGTGAAGCCCAGGTTGTATTGTCAGGGCTGGAGGTCACGTGGTGCTGAGGTCGTTGTTTGTGTGGCCGCTTCTTAAACCGAACTCAACCTGTTCAAGCTCTATCCATCGAACTGAATACTTTCTGGGTATGTTATTCTCGCGCACAAGCTTCGAGAAGAAATATAACGCGGCATTTCTAGGAAAATAACCGACCTGGGAGAATTCTAAAGAACTATCGCGCTCGATTGTTACAGGTGTACACTCGCAAATAATTGCTTTATCGAGTGGTATGTTGTTATACGCCTTTACGCAGGCTATATACTCACGTCATTTTCCAGTCAAAAATGAGCGATGGTGTTTCCCAAGACAAAGAGACATCTCTGCTCATTCTAGTGTAGGTTTACTGTGATTTTTTAATGTGTTGCGGTTACTGACACCCACCCGAATAATCAGATCATATCAAGAACTTCATGAACTTTTATCAACGCCAACCTCCGATACTTCCAATAAACATGTCGAGAATGTCCTTCAGGCTCGTTTACCTCAGCTCCGTAGGTGTACCGACCCGTTTGGCAAGCCATCGCCAGAGTCGAAAAAGAGCTTAGAGAGCGGCCAAGTCAAACTTGCTGATGGCAGCCTGACACATGTCTCCGACGAGGAGAAACAAGAATCTTTGGCTATCAGCGCCCGATTCCAAGTTGACGAGATTGAGGCGTTGGTGCTTCTCCGATCGTGTTTTGCACATGTGGACCCATCTAGTCTTACTCCCGACGGCAATGGCAACGGGACGTACGACGCCGAGCTTGTAGGCGCGCTCGAGGTATACTATTTTGAGCAGCGCCTTCATGTTCTGAGGGTGTTTTTGCCTTTATTGGCGGCTAGCGGTGATTCTCAGCACATGTTTCACATTCCTGCGAGCGACGCGAAGCAGAGTGTTATGCCAGACGCCGAATCGTTTGCGCTTGAATTGGTTAATGAACTTGACCGACGCGCTCAGCAAACACTCCCTGCCTCTGTTGTTTCTGATCCTGCCACTGCGTCTCGTTGGGCCCGACAGGCTACTCGAGAACAGCTGTGTGTTCTGGAGGTTCTGTTTGCTATCTTCTGGGAACTCAATCCCTGTCCACCCAACATTGTGGTCCGAGTGTTCGAAGTACTGTTCTCAAAAAACCTTGGGCAGCTGCAGGCCAACTCGAATTATCTCATGGACGAAGAAGGTTGTCAGCTGCTTTCGGATCTCGAATCGTTCTGGGTTCTTGTAGGCCTCCAGATCTTGGCGTTGGACATCGTAACAGGGGAGAAGGCAATAAGTGAAGGGCTGCTAGGCGACCCTACGGCGTTGGGCACTTTGCATGAGCTCATTATCACCTCATTTCGCCTACAGCCTCAGCACGGCCCCCTCCTCATGGCTTGGAGCGTATTGCTATCACATCTAACGACCTCAAGGGAAATGGAGGCGATTCCGAGTTCGTTTACCGCCCTATTCGAAATCATCGTACCCCCCGCTCCCGCAATTCCGTTTTACCAGCAGTGTGCAGAAATTGCACTCAGTCCAGATATTGGGCTTTTCGCATACATTTCACGACTCTTGGAGTCCCCGATTCTCAGTTCCGCTGCTGCTGCCAAGAAAAATTCCGCTGTTACGACTCCAAATGCCCTGCCATATCGTTTGACAATACATGGTTAGCATTTTAAATCGTCATTTCTTCCTTGGCTGATTCAGACGTTGTTATAGACCTCGTTATTGGGATGGCTGAAACACTGCAGATTGGCTACATCACTGACATCGATGCTTTCATTGCGGTGGTCGAGATTTTGTTTGGATCTGGGGAGCGGAGTGTCGTCACGCCGCTTTGTCATAGGTTTTGGACAGAGGATTGGACGCAATCCGTCAAGCGGCAGCAGCTCTTGCAGGTTGCTGCATTACGATTTCCGGTCGAACCTCGCCCTCTTGTACGGTTATTACGAGCGCTATCCGGTAGTGGCGACGATGCAACGAGCGGCACTAGTGCGAGCCCTGCACGTGAGGTCTGTGTGCGGCATGTTTACCATTACCTCGCCCAGATGAACGGTTTTGCGCACATCATCCGACCTGCAGATTTACAGAGCTCAGCCTACGACGTTCGGTCAGACATGGTCCTAAATGTGAGGGCAATCCAACTTCCGGGCGGAACTACTTTGCCTGCACGATCTACTGGACAGACTCTCAGTATGCGCAGCCCTGGTGCGCCATTGGCAGTTCGTTGGTCTCATAACTATTCTGGCTGGCGCGTCCTTCTCGATATTTTGCTGGAATATGTGCGTGATTCTCGGAGCCAAAGACCTGATCATGCAGTAGCACGACTTGGCCATTTGTCGTTGGTCGATATCGGAATGGAAAGCGACGATCCCCGCTCACTCGTCTGTGATATTCTCGCGCTGTTCCGATGCGTGGCCGAAGGCAATATGTCTTTTGCCAAACTGCTCATGGATAATCTTTCGGATAGTGCAGACGAGCCTTCGGAGCTCGCTGCTCCAGATCTTGTACAAGTAGCACAGATTGTTCTAGAGGATTGCCTCTCCCATGCTGTTCCTGGTTCTGTTGATCTTGCCACCAACGCTCTTGGAATCTTGATGTCTTTACTCCCAGTCTATCCCGGACGCGTTTGGCCATACCTCCGTTCCACCCATCTCCTCTTCTCCACACCCTTATTTGCCGCTGAACGCGCACTAGGCCAGTATACCATGACGTGCGCCGTTGTTGACCTTGTTGGCGCCTTGCGAACCGAAGCTCGAGTTATGGCTCTTCGACATTCCAACCAACGGGTACTGCAGCATATGAAGAGCGATGTCCTACTCAAGGGCCTGACCTTTGTTCACAACGAGGTCTGGCTTGCATATTCCAATTGGCGATACGTCCGTCTATCCGATCGGTTTAACATTGGGCACAAGGTTGCCGAACTTTACTGTGCAATCCTGGAAGGACCTGAGGGGGCGGCTGAGGATCATGTTGACGACATGTTTAAGCCTCTGACTTCCTTCCTGCTTAGTTCATTCTTACACAACGCTACAGTCCCATGCGTCGCTCCTCTGGTCTCTGCGATTTCGAGCGGACACGAACTTATGCGTTCGCTCAGCCAAGCCCACCGATTTGCAGAAGCAACCTCTCTGGCACATCTCCTCAAAGCGCATCTTAAGCTTACCGAACTGATTCTGGCTCGAAAATCACCAGACACTGGAATCTCCTTACTCGAGCAGACTCTTTTCACCAGTCACAAGAAACGTTCGGGTATCGATGCGATTGCGGCATTGGTGGAAGATAAATTCATACCACTAGAGGCCATCCGTCTTTTGAGCGTCCTAGCTTCGACACCTGTCAGCATGGTTTCGCACCTTTCATCCCCACAGCGTGTAGTTGACGCGCTGTTACGCATCGTTCGACATCCACATGAGGAAATTCGGCTCCGTATTGACGTCTGGAAGTTTATTTCCCGCTGCATCGCTAGCCAGCCGGTACTCGCCAAATTGTTCATTTCTGGCGAGTTCAAAGCCCCACAGAATTCGACGGCCAAACCTACCGAAGGATCGACATCCGGCGCGACTTCACCTGGCTACATATCATTGATCGCGATTGAAGCGGTCAACAACTGGGGGTTGCTCCGAGAGCTCAATCCAGAGTTGCTGGCTGCAGTGCTCGAACTTCTAGACAATATATGGCAGCGCGCGTTGGAGCATACTGAAGTTCTCGAATCGACTCGAAAAGATGCACAGTTTTGGACCGATCTGGTTGCTCTTGCTACAGATGACCTAGACCTGCCTGATGCTGACACGACGGTCCAAGCAATCACCATCAACGACCACTACATCGAGTCTGATCTTCACGACGTACCAGACGTATGCTATCGGACAGTAGCTAAAGCGTATGCTGTTCACATCCTTGCTCTCGATATTGCTCTAGCTCCTAAAAAGGACGGAAAATCTGGTATTGAACCTCTGGCTAGCCTCACAGCTTTCGAAAAAGGCTGTAAAGATTTGCAGAAACTCATTTACCGTGCCGTTAGTCGAGGACACGCGTTGGATTCGACTGACGCTGTTCGCCAGTTTGTGGACGAAAATATACCTGGGCTGGATCTTGACGCGTTCAGGTCTTCGCGCTCCGTTTCTCGCAAATTCGGAGACAACTATATTCTAGATCTCTTGAAGGTGAAGGAGAGCGTGTGGCATTATTTCGAGAGCGACGTCGAGCGGGAGGACTGGAATAGAGCTCTCCTGGTTCGGCTATGCCAGCTGAACACCGAGTGGTCCCTGGCAGATTCGCAGATTGCCCTTACTCGTTCCTGGGTTCACCTGCTCACCTCGGCGGGCTCCTGGCTTCGTTCAAACCCTTCTATGCGCCCCGCGTTATTAGAGTGTGCCTCTACCATTGCCGAATTGACTGGGGATGAAAAGGAGCTTGGCAACGTGATGCTATCAGTCCACGCAGAACGCATAAACGTATTGCTTGCTCTAGCAGAGGCACTTGGGCTTTCGAAGCTGGCGAATGGCGACCTTGCGAATCAGTTTGTAGGCTTTTGTGAGGACTTGCAGCGTACTATCGTCAACCCCCGCTTCCCTCCTCTCGAGTCTCTTAGAGAAAGGCCGGACAAGAGTTTCCACCGTAGCTTGCTACAGGTCATCTACTTCACCGCATACCACGGGCGTCAACTGTTAGGCTCTGGATCCAAGCTGACAGCCGTCCAGCGCCAGAAAATTATTTCAGCTATCACGGCTTCACTTGAATTGACGGTCGACGGCTTGCGCACAATATTCGATGCTGCTCGCTCTACTCTAGATTTAGCCCTCGACGGTGACATGCAGTTGCTGGTATTTACGTTTGGGCAACTCGTTCGGCTCGAACTTTTCCCCAACTCCTCGACGTGGCTCGCTCGTTGCCAACGCAGCGACATCATCCGCGCGAGTCTCGAGCTTCTTGTCCGGCTCGATCTCACAGGGCAGACCCATCCTGATTCCTACCGCTCAAATCACCAAGCTCTCTACGCGCGTAGCATCTTCGACCTTCACCTTATCCTAGCGAGTTACGGCAACTCGGCCGAGCGCCTCGCCCACGAAAATGTCATCCTTGCATACAGCGCAAACCAGCTCTCTCCAGCCCTCGAAGCTGGTGTCGTTGACGTACTCCACATCGACCTTCCTGGGGAACGCAGCCCTGCACATCGCACGTGGTGCCGGATGCTGGGCACAACGACTGCGCTCGTCGGTCACCTCTCGCACAATTCGCATTTCGTGGACCTGGACGTGACGAGCTTTGTGCAGCTGTACCGCAGGCAGATCATGCGTACACTAGAGTGGAGCGTGAATGAGCCGCTGACTGCGCCACTTGTGGAAGAGATGCTGCATGTTGCTGAGCTGTTCCATGCCATTGCGCGCGGAGCTGGACCGGACAATTCGCTTGGGCGGGAGTTTGTGCGCGTTGGGCACAGATTGTTGCAGCACATCGGTTACGCGCTTGCGCACCCAAATCATGTCTTGGGGTTGCTAGAGCCTCTAACGGCGGATGAGCGTGTGCTGCTTGAGGCTGACGAGGCGGCGACTGGAGAGTTGGGCGCGGGGATCATTGACCCGACGAAGAAGCCTGTGTTGGCGCGTGTGGGGATGGCGTTGTTCCGAGTTGTGAGGACTGTGCTGTCGGCTGTGATGTTGTTCGTCAAGGCAGACGATGTAATCGTGAAGTTGGATGAGACTGAATGGGATCATTCGTGGGAGAAGCTTCAACCTGTGAGTCTGTCTCAATGTGTTAGTAGACCCAAAACTGATTTTGTTTGATGTAGACTGTAGCGGCTTCTATCGAGGATAGTGCGTCGGTTGGGACAATGATTGAGCTGGGGCGGACGGCGATTGACGTACTGCGTTATCTGGGCTCAATAAAAACTCCTCCTGCGCCTTCTCACGGACTTACGACTCCGCTGCTTACTCTGCCAAAGTTCGAACTCAAAGCTGCGCAGTCTGAAGTCCAAATGGCCCTGGAGCTGGTGGTTGCATATAGCGCTTCACAAGTTGCGCTCTGGTTGCGGGACGAAGAGGGTGAACGATGGGAGAGGGAGCTGAAAGGCACAGTCGCAGAGGACGTGCAAGCGCTGATGGGTCGGGCAGCTAACGCCGTAGGAGGAAGGGACACAGAGGCGGCCGGGGTATACGAAGTCCTAGCTGGATTTTTGGAAGGCAAGCTGAGCGAATAGGGTTCGGTCTGATACAAAATAGTGGTTTCAATCGGTACGATACAAATCCGGCAGAAGTGAGGTGGTGGGGTGGAGTTTATTGTGGTTTACATTTATCAAACGTTTGCTGTGCTGTTTCTCTGTCTGTTAACATGTTTGCTCCGGTTTCCGTGATAAGGATTGTATGTTCCGCTTGTGCGCTCCTGGCGTAGCTGGGAATGTGAAGATCCGTGAGCGGGGCGTGTGATAGGAAATTTGGTAGGTCATACCTCTCAGATAGGATAGTCCAGCCATCTGGCAGCATCCACCCACTGGGATCTGTTCCTTGAATAATCACAGGCTGTGAAAGGGGATTTGAATATAGGTTTAATGTAAATATTTAAACGAATACCTCGATGGTAAAACAATGCCCGGGTTGCATCACGCCAGGCTCTTCGTTGGCTAGATTTCATTTGCTTTAGACTCTTCAGAGCAAAGCTGGTGCTAAATGGCTTACGGATATGTATGATCCACGGAGGACGGTGGAAATCTTTCCCGATGCCATGTCCCGTAAATTGTGGGGACACAACATATGAGTGTCCTGATTCCTGTTCTGCTTCACGCACGACATCGCGTATAGCAGTACCGATATCTCTGAAATGGGCGCCCGGGCGGCAGACTGAGAATGCTGTCCTAAGAGCACGCGACGCAAGCTGAGAGAGGTGTTGGCCTCGGGAGTCCTATATACGTGTTATATGCTAACGTTGAGACGAGGCAAGAGAGTGTACTTACTACATCACCCACGAGAAAGGTGAGCGACGTGTCGCCGTGGTATTCCTCGAGGTATACGGTAATGTCAATGTTGAGGATGTCGCCATCTTCTAGTTCACGGCTAAAGTGGGGTATGGGCTGGTGTGTGATTGGAACGGGGACAGGGATTACACGTACGTATCGGGGATACCGTGAACGAGGCAATTGTTTACGCTGATACAAGTACTCTTGGGGTATGCACCTTCAGGAGAAGGCTGCCCACGTAGGTTAAGGCCAAATCTAAATGAGAGAAACTAGAGGACTTACATATCCCAAAGGGGAAGGGTATGCCCCGTGGGATATAATAAAATCATGAACCTCATCGTCGATTTCTTCTGATGTGATGCCTGGCTATCATCAGGGAATAAAACGAACCGAATGTGCCTCATAGGTCGCATTTACGCACCCTGATGAGTGATCCAGCCTTGTTCAGCGCCATCGCGGCCAGGGCTCCTGCTCTCCGAACTTTACGTTCATCATCTGTCCCAAGTTTTACTAATCCATTCCCGCGGTATGGCGGAGGTCTGTCTGCTCGGTAATTGGATCGTGCATACGGGGGAAGTTTGATATGGGCGGGAACGGATTTCCGCAGGATATGGGATGTGCCAGATGCGAGCGGGTTGTCGGACAGCACAGGAATATAACTACCAAATTTTTCTATCGAACCGCTGTCGTCGCTGTTGTCGTTGGCCGCGCTGGTTGAGTTAGGGCGGGCAATGTTTGGCCGTTGAGTAGCAAGTTGAGCATGAGAACTTCCACGAGAACATCGCAGATGGCGCAAGAATGTTCGAGTCAGCATTCCGAATACAAAATCACACGATAGAATCTTTCTAAGTGGCTCGGCTAGCTCGCGGCTCGCGGTGGTTCGAGGCAAGAGGCTGAAATATCAATGGCGAAGGTATGACTGATTGTTTACTCTAGACGCGTCCACGTGACATGTATAAGTCAGGCGCGTGAGTCTAGCGTTTGTATCTTATCCCCACCATGCCTCCCAAGAAGAAGCCCGCCGCAGCTGCTGGACGCCAGGCTAAGCTGGCCTTTGGCGATGGAAAGCTAGGCATTAAAAAGGCCAGCAAGGCCGATATGACATCCGAGGATGAATTTATGGAGGACCAGACAGATACGGATGCGCCTGCTGAGGGTAAGTATTCTATACAAACTGTCGTTTGTGAGCTCATTCCCTTCTAGTTGGCCTCAATGGAAAGAAACAACGGCCAGCACCAGAGACGTCTCACCTTCCCCCGATAGCCTCCATCTCCGACATGTTCGCGGATATTGTCGACCGCACTCCAGAACTCCAAAAGGTCGCCTCGCATCTTGGCGGCCGGCCTCTACGTGTTGCAACTATGTGTAGCGGTACCGAATCTCCGCTGCTGGCGCTGGGTCTCGTGTCGCGTGCTATGAAAAACGCCATCACCGTAGAACACGTCTTCTCTTGCGAGATCGAGCCTTTCAAGCAGGCATATATCGAACGTAACTTCAGTCCACCCTTGTTGTTCCGTGACGTCTGTGAGCTTGGAGGCAAAGAAGCGTATGTCTTGTATCACTTGTAATCGTGGCTGCTTGCTTGCTGACCAAGACACTAGCACGACGGCGTATGGCGCGTTGGCGAAGGTCCCAGGCAATGTCGACTTGCTTGTCGCTGGGACATCCTGCGTGGACTTTTCGAATCTGAACAACGCGAGGATGGGGATTGATGCTGGTGGAGAGTACGTACAAGTCGGCTCAAGTCGAAGTCCCTATGCTAATATTTACATAGGTCGTCCAATACTTTCCATGGAATGCTCAACTGGGTGGACATCCACCGGCCAGCTATTGTTATCTTGGAGAACGTCTGCAGTGCTCCTTGGAAAGAGGTACATTCACGAAAATTTCTAACCTAGTTGCAGCCTTTCGTTACTAACTGCGCCCCATAGATCGTACTTAAGTTAAAATCAATCGACTACGCAGCCCAACCTGCCCGTTTCGACACTAAACAGTATTATATACCTCATACCCGTACCCGTGGCTACTGTATCGCCCTCGACAAGCGTAAAGTCAAATCTAAATCCAAACCCGCTTCCGAACTTGTGGAGGATTGGCTGGCTCGCGTCAAGGACATGGCGCGCCCCGCTAGTGTCCCGCTCGACGCTTTCCTGCTTGAGGGAGACGACCCACGCATTTGGCGAGCGAGGGCCAAGCTAGTCCAGGACGCTGGTGTTGACCGTCGTGCAGGCAAAACCGACTGGGGCCGGTGCGAGAGTCGGCATCAGAAGGAGAGGTTTACGAAGGAGTTGGGGAGCAAGCGACCGATGACCGGATGGGATGAGAGTGAGCGGCTATTATGCTTTTTTTTCAAGACTAAATACTAATGAACGTGGTTTTGTAGGTGGATTTTGTCAACCACCAGATTATGCATGGATCGACTGGTGGAAGGCGCAGGTTGAGCGTGTCTGGGACCTTTCGGACATTCTCTACCTCACCTTCGCGCAAAAGGGAATTGATCCGCTATTCAAGTCGTACGTACATTGTTCGTGATTCTTGAGCACTTATTAAAAGCCTTCCCCCCTAGTTTGGTCTGGAATCTGTCCCAAAACGTCGACCGCCAAGATCTTAGCATGCGTCTTGGTATCTCCCCCTGCCTTACTCCCAGCATGATCCCCTTCCTTACGGCACGTGGTGGCCCTATGACTGGACTTGAGGCGCTGTCTCTCCAAGGTCTTCCCATTGACGAACTTCTGCTCACCCGCGAGACTGAGGATCAACTCATGGACCTCGCCGGGAACGCGATGAGCACAACCGTTGTTGGAACAGCTATCATTTCAGCGCTCGTCCTAGGCTACAGCCTGATGAAACCTGGTGACGGCGAAGCCGAGATGAAGGTCGTGGAGGAGGAGGAGGAGGATGTGGAGGGGCACATTATAGGCGAGGACGAGCTTACTGTGCGTCCGCTAGACTTGGCGAGCACTACTGCTGAGGACGCGCCGATATCCCTCGCCGACCTGCGCGAGATGGCTGCACGCTCTGTTCGTCTATGCGTGTGCGAGGGCCGGACAGGCGTGACCAACTCGATCATAAAGCGTTGTGTTGCATGTGGTGCGACGGCTTGTGCGCGCTGTGCTGGGCGACCTGAGCATGATTACCAGGATGTGCTGTTTGACCAAGATGGTGGAGAAGAGGGTGGAATGGAGGAGATTGATGGGAAGAAGGTCATTCGTGAACCAGCGAGGCTGCAGCCGCGCGACTTCGAGCGCGCCTTGAAGCGAGTCCTGCCGATGTGTGTTCATATGGACAGCATCAAAGGTGCGCTGTCCGCTTTGGGCGAGGCCGACGACGAGGAGATGGATGAAGGCGTGGACGAGGACGAGGACGAGGAGTCCAAGGTGAAGAACCTCGCGAAGGAACCGTCGGACGCGGCGAAGCGTAACATCGTACGTCGCGCACTCGAACTTGTGAAGTGCGCCGAGCTCCGTTTCGTGACACTCAAGCGTCAAGAGATCTGGGTCGCCATCTACGAGGCACCTACCGCACGCCTCGAACTACACATGTACCCGCATGGCCCGGAGTGGAGACTCTACGGTGTCCCGGAGGCTAGTGTGGCGAGTGGCTCCCCTGAGCGGAGGGTTCTCGCGCAACCATTGGCGCGGTGTGTCGTTGGAGATGACGCGGAGGATCTGCTAAACGCCAAGGGTTGGGAAGTCAGCGTCCCCGAGTCCCAGAACTTCAACTTAAAGATCAAAGGCGTAGGCGAGAAGGTCCCGAGCTGGGAGGCCCGTCTCGGCCTGCAGGGCACATGGCGCGAGAAGGCCGTCTGGAGCAAGCTCAGCATCGAGGGAGAAGGACTGGAGGACGTCCGAGGCGAATACCGTCTGTTGGATAAGTGCGGGACGGCTGCTGGCTCGCTACACATTCGCGAGGGTGGGGAGGAAGGCGAGCCGCCGGTGTACTTGTTCTTCGACCCGTCGCGTGGCGGCGATTTTGCGAAGGACGGGTTTGTGGTTGCGAGGACGACGCGCAGGCTGGAGTTTGGCGAGACGAGGCCGGTGCTGGCCAAGTTGTCGCCTCGGTGGAGACCGAAGGAGACTGATGAGGAGACGGTGAAGTTCAGTATTGGGGAGAAGTGGATTGTGGCTCCCCTGAAGATCAAGGTGCGTACTTAGTCTGTGATTTGCGATTTGTACTAACATCATGCTCGTAGCCTGCATCCAGCGAAGGCTCCACCGTGGCCGTGTCCTCGAAGCCCATCGACTTCACCCTCCAAGATGACTCGTGCGCGACTGCCCACGCTCTCCTAGTCTGCAACGTTCCTCTTGGGCCCAACCCGGATACCGTCTGGCCTCATGACAAGTGGGTCGAGGTTGACAAGGTGCACGAGCGTGGGACCTACCGCGCCGTCACCTGGTTGACAGAGCGCGTACGGGATGTCGAACATTTGTCTGAGTGGCGCACTCTTACTACCACTGATGGCGACGACCACGCCAACTGTGAGCGCTGTGCTCCTACCCCTCCTCCCATCGGTTGGTACAAGTATAACCGCCGCTACTATGCTATCGAGGATAAGCAAAAAGCTGGCCCGTATGAGCAGGCTTTGAAGAACCGGCCCTCGCCGTTCGTCACGCAGCTTCGGTACGACAATGAGTCCGAGACCGGCACGTTCCGCATTGGTGTGAATATTGCCACGCTCGCACATCGTGCTCTGGCGAACTTGCCTACCGTCGACCGAACCGAGCCTGCGAAGTTGTCCTACCGCCTCACCACCAATTTCGTCCCACCCGTTAAGCTGAACCTCCCCGCGTTCGCTTTGAAAAGCAACAGACACGACCCGCAGAACGCTCAGCCCAAGAAATTCAAGACTCTCTTACGGCCGGAGCAGCTCCGTTCCTTGCACTGGATGCTTGCGCAAGAATCTAAGGACGCACCCGCATTCGTGGAGGAGGAAATTGCCGAGGCGTTGCTCGAGCCTCTTGGGTGGCGCGCGGAAGGCAAGGCAGAGCGTCCCGTGCACGTTCGCGGAGGTGTACTTGCTGACGAAGTTGGGTACGGCAAGACTGCTATCACACTCGCTCTTATCGCGTCAACTCTAGAGAAGAAACAGGAGAAGCCTAGGAGCGATTTTATCAACGGTAGCATTCGTAGTAACGCAACCCTCATCGTCGTGCCTCCCCATCTAGTGCGACAATGGCCCTCCGAGTGCAAGAAGTTTGCTCCCGACGCGTTCGAGATCTTGGTGGTCAAGGATCAGAAAGATTTGAATGCCCTCACGATCCAGGACATTATGGACGCGACCGTCATTGTGGCTGCCTCTGGGATGTTCAAGAGCGACAAGCACTTGGAGAACATTACTGCCTTAGCGGGCGTGCGTGACCTGCCTAGTGCTGATGGGCGACACTTCGACGTGAACTTGGAGGAGGCTCTCGACAAGCTCAAGGAGCAGGCCAAGAGGTTGAAACATGAAGGGTCGAAGGCAGTTTTGAAGAACATTCAGGAAGCGCTAGAGCAACGTGAGTTGGTTTACTCTCTTTGTCGAGTCCAGTTTATCGATTGCGGTTGTAGATGCTCAGGATGCCGATACGAATATCCAGAACCAGAAGCGTCTCAAAGGCAAACAATATCGCGAGAAAGCTGCTGGTGTCCGAACTCCCTCCCCAGTGCCATCGTCACCCGTCTCATCGGCCGCTCCCCCTTCGTCAGTTATCGCTTCTAGCCCTCCTGCTGAACTGCGCCCGAAGTCAGAGTCCAACGGCAAGAAGAAGATTATGGAGGTCGTTATCCCGATTAGCTCGAGCTCAAAGACCGTTATCCCGAAAGAAGAAACCCGACCAAAGAAGCTGCGTCGTAATGCGTCACGCAATCCCATCGTGATCCCGGACTCGGACTCGGAAGACGAAGACGAAGAGGTCAAGGAAGAAGTCAAGGTCGACAATAAGCGGAAACGTGGGGCACCCGCAAAAGCCAGCAGTTCCAAGACGAAAGCCGCGGCGAACGGCAAGCGCAAGGCGACGTCCGACGATGAAGACTTCGAGGCCGAGGCCGCTTGGAGCGAATCTGAGGCCGGGTCTGAGGCCGCCGCGAGCGAGAGCGACAACGCCGAGGAGATCGAGCTTTCCGACGAGGACGAGAAGCCCAAGCGCAAGGGTAAGGCCAAGGCTCCCGCCAAACCCGCGAAGAAACCCAAGGCTGCTGTAAAGCCAAAGCGACCGCCGATGAAGAAGCGCAAGGCCGAGGACGACTCGCCAGAGGACTCTGACTCTCCCGAGGCGCGGAAGAAGCAGATCAAGGAGAAGAAATCGCGCGTCCAGCAAGATCCTTGGGGGTTGAAGTCCGAGAAGGTTCAGGGGGACTGGAAACAGATGCTGTCGCCACCGCTCGAGGCATTCCATTTCAAGCGTGTGGTCGTCGACGAATATACGTATTTGGACGGCAAGGCTCACTCGTTAATTACGCACTTCAAAGCCGACTTCCGCTGGGTGCTTTCTGGCACTCCTCCCATCCATGACTTTGCGGCGGTGAAGACCATCGCAGTCTTCCTCGGCATTCATCTTGGAATCGACGACGATAGCATTGGTACGTCAGCCACGGTAAAGAAAAGGAGAAAGGAGCGGACCGGTGCGTATATACGCTTTATTCACGTGATGCAAACCAACTCAATGATATTCTAGCTGCCGAGAATTTCCACTCTTTCCGTGATGTACGCAGCCTCGAATGGCATACCCGACGACATGCGGTTGCACAGTCGTTCTTAGATCAGTTTGTGCGCCAGGTGAGTCGTAATCCAGTCTCAAAATAGCTATCCACTGACGCGTTCAGTTAGAACGTCGCCGAAATTGACGAGATCAAGTCGAAGGAGCACGTCGAGCTAGTCAAGCTGCCCGCGGCCGAACGCGCTATTTACCTAGAGCTCAAGCATCACTTGCAAGCCTTGGACATGAACGTGAAGAAGACTAAGAAGTCGGATGGCGACCGCGAGAAACGACTTGCCGCTGCTCTCGGTGACAGCCAGTAAGTTAGAATGCTCGCGATAGGTAGATGAGACTCACTTATCATTCACGTGCAGGTCCGCCGAGGAGGCTCTGTTAAAACGTTGCTCACACTTCGAGTTGGACGTTGACGATGTCGATAATGCCGTACTTGAATGCGAGGCGATAGTCCAAGAGCGACAGCGACAACTTGAAGCATGCAAGGAGGAGTTGGCTGAAACTCTCCCCGAGATGCAGGAACAGCACGCCCTCGTCATCCGTGAGCAGTCCGATAGCCACACGCCATTCGGTGACTGGGTCCGAGTCACTCGCGAGAAGGGCGTTGGCGATGCCGACGCCACCAAGATCTTACTCGAGCTGATGGAGCAGGCTGGCTGCAGCGAGGGCAAGGGCAAAGCACCGTCCACTCAAGCCGCGTCGTCTAAGGGAAAGTCTAAGGAGAAGAAGGTCAAGACGTCTGGCAAGAGTGTTCCCAAGCCCGATACCATCGCCGACCGTGCATGGAAACTGCGCGAGGATACCCATGTTCTGCGAAAGCTCGTCAAGGAACTAGTCGCTCGTGTGCGCTCCCATCGCTTCTTCGTAGCCGTCCGCGACTTGCAGCAGGACGAGCGGCACGAGATAACAGTGGACTGCGCCTCGTGCGGTCGCAAAAACCTTCCATGGGAGGACATTGCGCTGCTTTCCTCCTGTGGACATATGGGATGCGAGCAGTGCGTTCGTGCCGCGGCAGCATTGGGCAGCGAAGTGTGTGTTCTTGCCTACAAAAATGGTGCCGAGGCTGGAGGATGCGCTGCAGGTGCACGCGATCACAACGTCGTCAATGCCAGCACATTGGGCAAAGACGAGGCTCGAGACGCCGACGGCAAGCATTTTGGGAAGAAGCTAGAGGAAATCATGGACCTGATCAAGTAAGTCTAGCCCCGCCGTTCGAGTTTGTCCTACTAAACAGCACCGTTCATAGAACGAAAATTCCCAAGAAGGAGCGAGTCTTGATTTTTGTTCAGTTCCCCGACCTGATGAAGAAAGTCGCAGCAGCACTCACGGCGAGCAAGATGCCATTCCTGCAGATTCAAGGCACGGCGAACGCCAAGTCGAAGGCTCTTGATTCCTTTCAACAATCTGACAGCAGTGATCGCGTGCTCCTTCTCAACGTGATGGACGAGTCTGCTAGCGGAGCGTGAGTAGTTTTTCTTAACAGACGCTTTTACATATTTAACTCAACTTTCGCCGCGTTTAGTAACCTCACCACCGCTAACCATGCCATCTTCCTCTCGCCCCTACTCACCGCTTCCCCTCACATCTACGACGCATGTGAGACGCAGGCCATCGGGCGTGTCCGTCGATATGGGCAAACTAAGCTGGTGCATGTGTGGCGTTTCCTCACTACGGACTCGATCGACACCGAGATTTATGAGGACCGTGTTATTAGGCGGAGACAGCAGCTTAAGGCCGAGCGGCGCATTTAGATTGTGATACTTGTTTTGTTTTTGTTTTGATCTTCTGTGTTATCTTGAGCTGTACGACTTGCTTTGCTGTCAATTAGACTCTAATTCATGTTACTGTGACATCAGAGGCTTCGGCGCTTGCGTGATTCTTAAATCAAATGAGTGTTGTCTTTGTTGATCACGCGAATTAATTAGGGTGCTGCACATGAACAACTTCCGCCACTAGCCAAGATTGACCAGCCATTCAGTCTGTCTACGCATCCAAATCTACAGCTCTATATAGTTGATCACAACCTCCAAGCGCCCTCTCCGACTTTTCCGAGCCACCAACACCATGCCGAGTGATCTCGATCTGTCAGTACGCATTCAGTTGGCATGTGGTCTCTGAACTAAAGTCCTGACTAGCCAGATAGAACAACTAAAGAGATGCGAGCCGATATCTGAAAATCAGGTCAAGGAACTTTGTCTCAAGGCGCGGGAAATTCTCATTGAAGAAGGGAACGTCCAGTATGTAGACGCACCTGTAACAGTAAGTTGGCACCGCGTGTTTTAGCTTGGGGATAGTATGTGCCAGTCGACGTAACTGACTCGGCGAATTTAGATATGCGGAGACATACACGGCCAGTTCTTCGACCTAATTGAGCTCTTCAAAATGGGTGGATTCTGTCCAGAAACAAATTACCTCTTCATGGGTACGTTATGAGCATCACCTGCCCCAGAGGCATACTGACTCTTGAGGTACTCGAAGGGGACTTTGTGGACCGAGGCTTCTACAGCGTCGAGACTTTCTTGCTTCTCCTCGCTTTCAAAGTGCGATACCCGGACCGTATCACTTTGATTCGGGGCAACCACGAGTCTCGCCAAATTACGCAGGTACGTCACTTGTCTCACTCTTTTATTACCCAATTTTCACATCGTATACTTAGGTTTATGGATTTTACGACGAATGCCAACGCAAATATGGAAGCGCAAACGTATGGAGGTACTGCTGCGAAGTTTTCGATTACCTTGCGCTCGGAGCTGTTGTAGACGGTCGCGTTTTCTGTGTGCATGGAGGTCTGAGCCCCAATATCAATGCGATAGACCAAGTATGACTTGCTCCAGCTAGGTATCACACAGGAAACTAATATTTTCTCCCTAGATTCGCACAATCGACCGTAAACAAGAAGTCCCCCATGACGGCGCGATGTGTGATTTATTGTGGTCTGACCCAGATGACATTGCCGACTGGGGACTCAGCCCTCGCGGAGCTGGTTTCTTATTCGGAGCCAAGGTCGCGAAGATGTTCGCGCACCATAACGCCATCGACTTGATTGCCCGGGCTCACCAACTGGCTATGGAGGGCTACAAACTCATGTTTGATCAAACCATAGTCACGGTTTGGAGTGCTCCCAATTATTGCTATAGGTGCGTAGCCCTCCTGTTTGAATTGCATCCCCTTCCAGGCTGCTATGTGGACACATCGCTACCCTAATATCACCCCCCTCGCTGCGTAAACTGATGGAGACTTTTTTCTAGGTGTGGTAACGTTGCGTCCATTCTAGAACTTGACGAAAACCTGCGTCAAGAGTACAAAGTTTTCAGGCATGCCCCTTCAGTAAGTCACATCCCATATGTCAAAAACATAGTCTCTAATACGCTCCCTCAGGATACACGCTCGATTCCTGCGAAGCGGCCCCCAGCAGACTACTTTCTCTGAATGTCTGGACTTTATCTCTAAGACTTTGTATCTATGACTGCCTCCATTTACCGATCTAAGATGTTGTATACCCAACACCTAAATGTACCTGTGTTCTGTTCAACAAAGTGATCTGCTCTTGGAAAGCTTTGTCATGAGCATCGCTCAATGCGGAATTATATAATTTCACCCGCTAGTGATACCATCGTTCACCCATCAGCTCGATTACTGTAGCCAGCCACCACAGTCTCGGCTTCAGCTCACTCCCACCACTTCAATCACACCAAATACATATCCAATCATGCCCGTTGAGCTCAAAGGGTGTGTACCTACAGTATCTAACACTAAACGCCCACCAGCCATGTTTATATATGCGCATATCACTCCCTATAGCTCCTGCCACTGCGGCGCTGTACATTTCAAGTGTGATTCCAACACACCTGTGCCCTACCAGGTTAGATATATCCGTTTACTATCGCCGTGTAGCTTACCGAACTCACTTCCTGCTAGCTTTGCCAATGCAGTGAGTGTATTGCCTCGTACGTTTAAATGACACTCTGAATGAGCCGATTCGGGACTTAGGTATATGCCGCAAGGTGAGATTCCCACAGCTTAAAAACAACGGCTCCGCACTAACGGTCTTCACTAGGTTGGTGGATTCATGGGAAGGTGAGATTAAACCAACTTCAACTACGCAGTATCTCATTTAGGCCTCAACGCCAGCGTGAACATCATGGCTCTGACCAAGTCTCTCTCTATCGAGGGAAAAGAGAATCTCAAGTACGTCTGAACTACGATACATAACTTTGCTTTTACAATATACATACACGATCTATTTACATAGGTCGTACACCCCAAAAAATAGCGAAACAGGAGAACCGCTAACCTCCAAACGGTTCTTCTGCCAAAATTGCGCCAGCATGCTCTGGCTCCACGACCCGACTTACGACGAATGGGTAAGTGCCTGTAGCAAATCCCGCATACAACTGGACTCGTTTGACGATGTTGTAGATCTATCCTTTTGCGTCGTCCATCGACACGCCTCTCCCGAAAGCTAAAGAGACGCTCACGATTATGCGCGGCTCGTGCCCCGAATATGTCCCTGTACCCGAAGGAAGCACTCCGCTCGAGAAGTACAACGACGAGGGTATCGAACAGTGGCACAAGAGCCACGGGCTTTGGGTGGACTAATCCCGGCCCGGCGTCGTACCAATACCGCAGGTAAAAATTTTACCTTTTTTCTTTTTCTCAACAAAGCACCGCTCACGTTTCAGGCTGTTTGTTTTGTCCTTTTTCGCTATTCCCGTAGGGAGGCCGTAGTATTCGCTTGCCTTGTATATGCCGTCTCGTGTGAGCGTCGGCTCATGTTTGAAAATGAAAATGAAGCCCGACGGGTAACCTTGAAAAGAAAATCGGCCCATAAAAAAGGATGGGGTATTACTCGAACAATACGTACAAAGCGACCTTTGTGGGGAACATCTCCCTTTTATAGCACATAGGACAACACAAGCCCACTCAAATACACAAGCAGTGCCAAATACCGATCTCCACAGCTTTGTCAGGCGTGACACTCACATCATCATCTCCCAACCAGAACGCGCCACAGCGATTGTTTCCCGGACTGCTCGAGTCTAGCCACAGGAAATTTAGTTCATTCTTGCTTTTGTTCTGGGATATGCGCGTTTCTGGCTCTGCATACATGTCAGGCCCTAGGTTGCCCTTTTTACGATGTGTTCGGTCGTCTGATGTGGGGACGGCTGCGAGGGGTAGCCACGGCTCTGCTAGTGCCAAGCTTTTTGCTGATGCGGAGAAAGAGGAGCGAGAGGAGGCAGAAAAGGCTTCCAAGCCTTCACAGGCGGATATACTCATGAACAAGCATGAAAACTGGGATGGGGAGGAACGGTTGCAGGATACGGTGTTACGAATGCTGGTCGACAAGTAAGTACACGATCATACTATATGCTCGAGCAAATTTGAACTTGGAACGTAATTCATCAAGATACAAGCCACTACGGACAGGCCAGATTCAGAGTGCGGATGAAAAACTGAAATCTAACCTGCCCAAACTGTCAAACGAGCCGATCTCTCAGAGAACTCACACGTTTGACTCGACGATACGCCAATCCAACGATTTATCTAGTTCTGAAACTGCAGGTCTAGACAGGATTGCCTCTTCGGAGCTTGATGAACCATCCGTATCAGGCAAACCCGTACTTCCTTGGCTCGTTACTTTCAAAGTCCCTACTCACGCGCAAGCCTCGATCAAAGTCGGCAACTTTGTATCATCTCCCCCTCGGACAGTCACAAACGCCTCAAATCCCCTACTGAAAACCACCTCCGTGGACCCTCAGTCCGCGCGGGGCAGAGCCGAACGAAAGGCCGAAAAGCGGTTTGCTGAAGGAGCAGGCAGATTGGATCGCGCTCGTGAGTCGACTATGGATTACCGATCAGGTGTATACGGCCATGAAGGTCAACCAAGACTGAACCCTGTCAGTATGCGCGGCTGGAATGCGTTGATTGAGGAAAAAATCCAGGTGAGCCCGGGGTATTTTTTACCTAACTGCATGCAGGATTTTCGTTACTCATCAGTGCCGTACGCGTGTAATTGTTTGTTTAGAGAGCACAGGCTACAGGAGCATTTGATAAACTTGAAGGGGTACGCGTTTTCTTTAATTTCGCTTGGCGTTTTCTAAATTTGAGTTTCAGAGGGGCAAGCCGTTTCGACGGACGAGCGATGAAATGAATCCGTTTGTTGCGCGGGAAGAGTTCTTGATGAATAGGATAGTCAGGAAGAACGATGCTGCTCCACCTTGGGTGGAATTCCAGAAGGGTGCGCGCTCAAACATTGCTTGTTAGATCAGCGCTAAGTTTCACTTGAATTGATTAGATGCTGAAAAGGCAACCGAGCAAATGCGGGAGATCATCCTTAGCGGGTGGACGCGCCGAGCAGTCCGGATGCTCCCACTGTCGAATTCAACGGCCACTCTCGAGAACCTCACTGCAGAGTCGGCCTCTAAACTCCGAGATGCAGAGTGGGAGCGCCAGGAGGAAAAGTTCCACGACGCAGCAATTCGTGAGGCAAACGAGGCGATTCGTCGGTACAACACGGTAGCCCCATACGTCGTTCGTCGACATTTGCTCACCCGCGAGTCTGAAATGGCAAGATGCTATGCCAACGCTGGGAGCCTCATCGTTGCGGGCATACAGGCACGCATATCCGAAGGACACGTTCAACCCACGAGGGACGAAGAGGGATCGGTTCTCACTGATACCCCGCTGAATATCGGGCGGGAGCTGCGTCGAATGCTGAGCGATGCTGTGAGTCGGGTGTATGCACGTTTCTCTGGCGTGGCACCCCGACACATGTAATGATTGTTCTCCTCGTGGTGATTGAACTCGAGGCGGGGAATATGTCTTATTTTCCCGAGTGCCGAAATCCACCGACGCGTGGTCACACGTCTGTTGTTGCAAGCATGTACAAGCACATTTGGTCACGCAAAACAAAGTCACATGACTCTGTAGTTATCATGTGACCGACAAAATACAAAGTGCAGTTGCGCACCCCCCAGTATTTTCGGCTCGTTCCAAGGAGAAATTTCGAGGGGTGTGATACGAACAGTCGCGTAGCCGAGCGGTGTAGGCTGGTTTAGGCCAAGATTTACTGCGCAGAGTGGGGTTACATGCGGTGTGACCGCATGGTGCCCTGGCTGCGTTATTGTGCAGTGACATGTATGGAACGTTCTATCGGTGTTAGTGTCACAGCTGCATCACATGGGACGTAACGCCGACAAAGGACTACCCTAAAGGGCTATAGTGTGTGCGGAACATGAGGCCGAGACCCTGAGGCTAGTGCGTGGGGACAAGAGAACAATCACGCCTGTGTGAAAAAACGTGTCACAAAATCAATTCGATGTCACGGGTATTCGGTATCCACCAGCAATCCCTGTGCGAAGTAAGGGAGGCGCGCCTCGTTTCGTTTGCGCAACACCCTGCACAAGCAAAGCTTTTGCCTCTAAAAGCAGCCCCCTGCGCCTCGTTCTCTCTTCACTCACCACTGCCCTACGCTCCTCTTCCACCTTCTCCGGTGCATCACTAGTCACTTGTCACCAAGTAGCCTCCTCAACCACTCTACACTCTTCAACTTCACCCTTTAGAAATGGAGACCTACGGCAACGATATCATCGTGAGTAACAATCTCAGCAATTACGTGTTCTCCGACTCATTCTCTCTCTTCTAGAACGGAGACGTTGTCGCTGTCACCATCCAACACTCTCGCCGTGAAGGACTCGTGGTTGGTCACCACTACGACGCACTTGGCCGTCACATTGTTGAGGTCCAAGTGGAAGGCTACCCTGACTACTACCATGCTTGGTATGTTGCTCATCAGTACACGGGATCAAAACATTGCATACTGACATCTGCTCCCGCTCCCAGGTACCCTACCGTGACCCGTGTTCGCCGAACAGTCAGCTACCAACCTCAGCGATACCGCCAGGTTGAGCGCAATGTCTACTGGTAGACGATTTATTGGTTCATGACTTGTTCCGAGAGAGGTTCCATCTTGTTCTGAACAGTGAAATCTTGATTAAACGACTGCTACACGATCTGTTTCTTCTTTGTGATTTCTCTGCATGGCTGGGGAGGACGAGCACTTGTACATACCGGGCTGCTGTAGTGGGCGTCGGACCGTATACTTAGGTTCTGATATTGTATGCTTTTTTTTTTTATGACATTTTGGTTGCTATTTTATTATCGTGTGATCCTTCAAGCCCGCCCGTTTGCCTCATTGGATCGATAGTGAAGAAGGCCGGTCTCAACTCACCCCGAACTGTGATCTTCACTGTTGGAACGTGGCTACTCAACATGTCGGTGGTTCTTAGACGCTCAAGTGCCTTGGCGTTATCATGGTCCATGATGGCCGTCTGAAATTGATTCAAGCAGTTATTGACTAGATACCAAACAATACAGCTAAATGTAACAACACGACAAGCAACACTAAGATTGAGAATACACAGGCAGTGGGTTATGAGACAACGGGCGGGGAGAATGAACCTGTCGCAGTCTAGGTGGTGAGGTCGGTGGGGTCCTCTGGAGTCGAATAGGTTTTGTCCGAGATGGCGTTCTTGGCCTATTGGGTACCTCGTCAGCTTCTTGAATGATGCTCGGCGCGATACTCGACGCTCGTGTTGTGGAATTCGACATGAGCGAGACACTACGGAGGACTCGGGGGCGGAATGAGGTTCGAGGTACCCGAAGTATTTTCTCAACGTCGGAGCCTGCAGGTAACACCATCGAAGTCGTGTATGTTGACCCAAGACCTATAGGATGCCCATTCTGTTCGGTCGCGCCTTTCTCCGTTTTATCCTTTTCAGAATTTCCGTCGTCGAGTCGTTCATAGTAGAGCATAAAAGTACCCATAGTCTCGCTGAGCACGTCTCGCAGCGATACCTCCACAACGTCCGAGTCACTCGCCCGTATCCATCGATCGCCGGGAACGCGACGGAACGTTACGTAGTGTCCGTATGAGTGGGCGCCATAGTGGCAGACAACGGCGGCTAGGCGATATTGGACGTTTGAAACGGTGGGAGGAGATATGGGGCTCTTCGAAGGGAATTGTTGAGAGTTGGGGCCGAGATGGAGTCCGTTGGTTAATCCGGAGGTGGGGAAGATGAATTGGCGGCCGTCGATGGGTGTTACGATGGGCGTTGTGGGCTGAGAGATGGGCTGTATGGGTGAGGTGCTGAGTTCTCCGGACGTAGTAAAAGGTGTGATATCCAAGAATTCAGGGAACGAAATCCGACATGGATTTTTCACCGCCCGACCGAAAAACGCTGATCGTTGAAGGTGTAATGCTAATACGGGTGGGGGCTAACACAAAGTTTCCTTGAGTACGCTTGTAACAGCAAAATTAAGTTCACTCACCCTGGCAATCATAACCTGCTTCGTCGACCGTTTGCTATACACCTTCTCCATCTTAAGACCTTTGATTTCCTCCTCCACTTTCCGCTCCATGAGGGCTCTTCGCACCGCCTCCTCATGTTTACGAGTCTCGCGCTCTCGTTTTTTCCTCGCGGTCGTAGCCTTGGGCTTCTCCTTTTCTCCTGGCATCGGGGCGTTCCCATCGGCTGTCGTCAACACTCTTGAGTTTTGACGCTCGATTTCGGCTAGGAGTCGTTTATGTGTCGCGACCATTGAGCAGTTGCTGCATAGACAGTCCTCCAAGACCTCTAGACGGGTGTAGTCTTCTATGCATTCGGATAACATAGCAGAAGACTAATCGTCGGTTGGTATTAGAGCAAACCAATCTTACACTAGCAATAAGAGTACTCACGTTTGGTGGAACCGTTAAAGAGATGTTATCGAATGCGAAATGACGGACAGCTTCCGTATACCCACACTCGACACAACTCCTTCGCTGAGCCATAAGTCCATCAAAAACACTCCGGTTTTGAATCTCGCTATCAGAGTCCTTCGAAGTATCCACCGCCAAACCACCCAACCCCCTCTCCCTCATGCGTTCCTGTAACACATTCGCAGCTTCATCTCGCACCACACTCGTCAACAGCTGGAACAATTCCTGCGCGTCCTGGTGCTCGCGAGATGAAAACAACGCGCTACGTTTCCCAGTATCAGAGCCCGAAAGTGCCTTGATGACTTCAGACGGCTTGAAAGATGAAGGGCGGCGATGCGGTGTGTTGAGATCTATTTGGTGATAGATGAGCGAACGCGTGTTAGTGCCACGAGTGCCAGCGAGGAAGGGCGTTGGAAGAGCTTACCTGTGAGGACTGAGCGGAGGGAGTCAAGGACTGGTGTGGGGACGTCCCAGTCCTCTGCATTTTTGTGTATTTCGTCAATTTGGGGCTGGAGAGCCTTTAATGATGCGAATGCCTAGGAAATGATAGAGGTTTAGGTTAGGTACCCTTGTAGTAATCAGGTAGACGTACCTGCACTGTAGAGTTGAAGAAACAGTACGTTCCGGAAATGTTGACTAATCCAGGATAGCAGCCTTTCGATACTTGTGGGGCTAGTGGTTAGCACGCCAGATCACAGACGCCGCCTCCTCGACACACACAACTCACTTGACGACCCATGAGAGTCATGCCCCAAATCAGCCCTTCTTCTAATGGACTTCACCTTCCGCCCGCCAGCCTTCCGCTCACTCCGAGACTCGCCATCCGACCACAGCCATCCCAGGCCCAGATAATTTAGAATCATGGATCCAGCAGAGACGCCGAAAAATGCAGAGACGAGTTGCAGGAGGAGAGCTGGGCCTACGAAGAGGAGGCACAGGAGTGCGACGGTGTGAGGTTCGAGGTTGTTGACCGCTGCCTGGACTTGTGATAAAATGCTCATCTGCGAGTGGAGATGGTCATGACATTCTCCTGCTGACAGAGATATCCACCGTGGTCACGTGTATCGAGGTCGTGCATCTTTCTACCTCAAATGCCAATTTTCAAGTCCACCTAGTTCTCACAACGTATACGCCGCTAACAACGTCGCTGTTGGTTCATAGATGCATGATTTCTCCTGATAAATATGTTTAAGTCTCATTTTGTCAAGTGAAGTCGTCTCAAGCATTGGATCTTTCTAGATTCCGGCCTGCACCATCGCATAATCCTACCGCTCATAATTTTGAAAATCCAGGCTCGCTTTCTTCATCGTAGATATATTGCTCTGTCAGTGTGCTATCCACCTTATTCGCTGACACCATAAGTAATTTAAATCACGTGCTGAGAGAAGATGTCGTCATTCGGTCGCCCAATTGTGAGTGTTCGGTAGGCTGAGTTATATAAAGGACAGGCAGGGTGTTTGTAAACACTTTCTTGCCCTCTTGTCAACGTTCTCCGTTTACCTATGAAACCTGACTTTTGCCCTCAAGTGCATAACTTGCTCTGGAATATGATTGGTTGACCGCGAATGCGCTCGGCATTGTCAAACCATTAATCTCTAGGGGGGCTTGGGGGTTTCCCCTGGGGAAAATGTTGGTAAAACCCAGCGGTAGAAAGTTTACCCCAAAAGTCCCTTTGTTCTTTGGCGTTCTCCTTACATTCTCCTAGCATTTTCCTCGGGGGAAACCCCCAAGCCCCCCTAGAGCATTAATCTGGTTTCTGTTTGGCCCTGGTCTTAGGCAATTCTCAGGATTGCACTCAAAAGTTGCTGTGACGCATATACTGGGTTCCTCGGAGCTTTGCGCACTGGAGCATGCCGCACCGTACAAGTTCCGTAACGTGAGACCGCGCTGGAAAAGGACTTCGATCATTTGGTTCCATGTGAGTCCAGTCGGGGTTGATAATTCGTATGACTTTGACGTTTTCTTCAACAGTCATTTTATTGTAGTCTTTCAAGGATAATACCAGCATATGGGGTGTTTTATTTCTTATGCAGCTGCTTGAGAACGCTTCATGGAGTGAAACTGGTGATCAGTAATCGATAAACGCCGCTCAAGTTGGCGAGCCAAGCACGAGTCTTACTCAGCGTAACAATAACATGACGCCAAATCACTTTTGCCTTAGGCTCGATCCATGATGCTCCAGAACACAAGGCCTGTTATCATCGGTGGCCGGTCCTTTAGTCATCCCCTGGCGCATATGGAATTGGGTATCTTCAAGCTATCCCTGCAGATAACCACGCTGCGACTCTCACCTTTCTCGCCCAACCTCTTCGTTCACTATGGCCAACTGGCGCTCCTCAGTCGACTTATCGCACCATTTGTCCGATAGGGCTCGTAGTGTTAGGCCCAACCCACTGAAGGCACTGTACAAATACATGGACGTGCCAGGTATAATCAGTCTCGCGGGTATGTCCTTACATTCGTCATACACGAAGATGCAGCGCTCACTCAATTCCCATCGATTTTAGGAGGTAATCTCGTTATTATGATTCTCTATCTGGCTTGATTGCTAATTGCTTTGGCTGCATCTCCATAGGTATGCCACACCCGTCGCTGTTCCCTTATGAAACGATGGGAGCCGATGTTCTGCAACCTACGACATATTCTGTGAACTCTTCTGCTCCTGCTGATACTCGTCAACTCGCATGGTTTTGGAAACTATTCACCTCGAGCAACCCCGCAACGGCTCAGTTGACTATCCCAAAGTACGCGAACCCCCAAGACGGACCCAACGCGCTCGATTTATCATCAGCTTTGCAGTACAGTAAGCATCGTATTGTGGCGCTGATGTTCGTGTGCCTGATTGATCTGCGTTTGTTCAGGCTATGTCGGTGGCCTTGCTCCATTCCTCGACTTTGTTCGCAACTTTACGCTGCAAGTGTTTAAGCCAGCCTATTCGGACTTCCAGACGATATCTAGCTTGGGAAATACTGATGGATGGGCCAAGGCATCTACTATTTTGTGCCAACCTGGTGAATTCATCTTGACCGAGGACTGGACGTACCCCACAGCATTATTTGCTCAATGGCCTATGGGCGTTCGGCCTTTCCCAGTCCCTATGGATAATGTTGGCATGGTTCCTAGCGAGCTCGAGTACATACTTGCGAACTGGAAAGAGGAGGAACATGATGGGAAGAGCAGACCCCATGTCATGTACACCATTCCAATTGGGCAAAACCCTACAGGGGCGGTAAGTAACACGGATGAAGAGCGCAGAGTACCACTAATTCTCGGATCAAGGTTATGGGCGCTGGGCGAAAACAGGCGATCTACGATATCTGCGTCAAGTATGGTATGTCGATCATCCCAACCTTTTGCATGAGACAGTTACTTATTCTCGAATCGCAGATGTTATTATCGTCGAAGACGACCCGTACTACTTCCTGCAGTTCCCACAATACAAGCGCCAGAGCGAACGTAGTCTGCGTAGTCATATCCCCGACACAATTAGTGCAGAATCATCTGCGAGGTTCTTGAACACTCTTGCACCAAGCTTTATCAAGTACGTCAGTGTGGTGGTAGTGTCTGTAGGTTTCTCACCCTCGGCTGCTTAGATTCGATTACCAGGGTCGAGTGATTCGTCTAGATACATTCTCCAAGGTAAGCGACACTGAACCCGCGTTGTTTAGCATTGTTATTGACGAGCAAATTTCCTAGACAATCGGTCCTGGATGTCGCCTTGGCTGGACGACTTCCAACCCCTTGTTCGCCTCGAAAATGATAGACTGTACTGCTTCGACGACAGGCCAGGCGAGTGGTATTTCGCAAGCCTTGGTCATCGAACTCGTGTCGAAGAAATGGGGATTTGACGGCTACGTTCGCTGGTTAAGAGGTATGCCAGTCTACCAAGCAGCAAGTCTTGATTTGGTTACTAAATGCTTCGTAGGTATCGGTGCGCAATACACTGCTCGGCGCGATTTCATGATCGACTGCCTGTTCGAATCTTCTCTCGTGGGATTAGCCCAGAATAGGGGCCTCTCACTTGGTGGTACACCCGTATATGACGCATATGCCAAGACGACGAAGTCGATCTCCCATTCGTTCGACGAGAAGTTTCCTTCCGGCGACAAGCCACTATTCAGTTTCTCCATCCCCGATTCTGGGATGTTCCTTTGGGTCAAGGTTCACCTGAAGTACCACCATGACTGGGTACCTAACCCTCCCCCTGGCTCGCCACTTGAGCAACGCCTCTGGACTAGTAAGTTTTGATATACAAGCAGTATATTGAAGACTTAATGGTTTTGTAGATCTTGCCGAAGCCGGCGTTGTTGTTGCTCCTGGCTATATGTTCTCTACGGATGAGAACGACATGCCTGTGATAGAGTCAACCGAGGCTGAAGCACGGGCTGAATACGGTCACCTGCGCATCTCTTTTGCATTTGTTGAGGTATGTTCAGTGTATTTAATGAAGACGATTTTTGCTCACTCGTTTCCGAAATTTAGAAAGAGCTCATTAAGAAAGGCATGAAGACATTCACCGAAGTGATTCTAGAGTTCTTCCATTAGATGTTGATTTTCTACGCCTCCCAATAGGTTATGATACACGTTTTCTTCACCATTTGTATGTTGTAATACGTGGGTCAAGGTTGCAGTTCGCTACCTGGACTTGTCATGATATATTTATCTCCAAATGTATGCTTGCGTCCGGTATAAATGCTCTTTTACCTTTTTAGAAGGTACCATTGCACGCACTGGCACTCTTGATAAGACCGTCACGATGTTGAGGATGTCTTATGGCCAGTCAATGAGAATCAACGTTTTGCAGAGAAGTATTTTCTGGTTCAAGCGCGCAAAAGCAAAATATCCGCCGGTCGCTGAAAGAACAACACTCATCAGGATACCGCATACATGCTGCCTTGCTAACATTTTGGGTTTATCACAGCAGGTTAAGTAAGCCTGACACCACACAAACCGCGCCTCCTGTAACTCACGTGATTTGAAGTCTCGCATGTCATTGCAACCTCGACTATGACCTATTAGCCCCAGTTGACATCATCGCCAAATACCCAAGAAACTCTGTAAGCGATGTCTGTTCTTCTTGAGACATCGCTGGGTGACCTAGTCATTGACCTAGAGGTCGAGGCTTGTCCCCGCACATGCGAGAACTTTCTCAAATTGTGCAAAGTCTACTATTACAACCTTCACGCTTTCTTCAATGGTATGTGTGGAGTGTTTCTCGACGAGGAGCATAGGTTTAACTACCTCTTCTCGTTAGTTACCAAGGACTTCATTGCGCAGGCCGGTGACCCAACGGCCACCGGAACAGGCGGAGAATCCATTCTCTCATACATAGCCTCCACTTCCAATCCGCCACAGTCCAATGTGCCACGATACTTCGCACCAGAACTCGTTCCTCGTTTGAAGCACACTGGTCGAGGGACTGTGTCAATGGCGATCGCGCCTGGCGTGGAAGGAGGCTGTGGGAGCCAGTTTTTCATCACGCTGGCAGATAATATCGACTACCTCGACGGGAAGCATGCAGTGTTTGGACATGTAGTAGAGGGTCTGGAGACGCTGGACCAGCTAAATGAGGTTTACACTGACCAGGAAGGTCGGCCTATGAAGGACGTGCGTATTCGGCACGTCGTCATCCTTGGTACGCGCTTGTTCCATTTGTTAGGGATGTGAATGTTTTACTAAACTTCTACTTCACAGAGGACCCCTTTCCCGACCCTTCAGGCCTAGTCGTTCCCTCTGAAGCCCCAACCAAACCTCCAGACCTAACAGGCGCCAACGTCCGCATCGGCGAAGACGAAGACCCACTCGCGACCCTCCCCGAAGAAGAAGCCGAAAAACAGCGCCGAGAACGTGCGGCAGCTGCAAGTGCACTCACGCTCGAGATGGTTGGAGACTTGCCGTTTGCCAACGTTCGCCCACCCGAGAACGTGTTGTTCGTCTGCAAGTTGAATCCGGTGACGCGGGACGAGGACTTGGAGCTTATTTTCTCGAGGTTTGGGGTGATTATGAGTTGTCAGGTTATCAGGGATAAGAAGACGGGGGATTCGTTGCAGTATGCGTTTATTGAGTTCGATAAGAGGGAGGACGCCGAGCAGGTGAGTAGTATCCTGGTTTGCCATATCATGGACATCCTAACATGTCGTCCAGGCTTATTTCAAGATGCAAAACGTGCTGGTGGACGATCGTCGCATATGGGTAGACTTGTAAGCACATCCATGCTGTTGCTATAAAAAATCGAATCTCACACGACTCCCATACCTCAATAGCTCCCAATCCGTCTCCAAACTCAACAACCAGTGGTCCAACAATCCCAAAGTGGGCAAACGTGGCGGCCGTGAGGGTGGAGGCTCTTTTGCAGGCAGAGACGACCTCGAACAAACGAGACGGTACCGCGAGGAGGATTCGGGGCGTGGTGGGAAAGGGGACTTTGGGATGGTGTTTGATCATACGTCGAGGGCGAGGGAGGAGAGAAGTCGGAGCCCGCCGAGAAGGGAAAAGGGTGGATACAGGAGGTCAGAGGATCGGGATGATAGGCATAGGGGAGACGGACGGAGTGGGGGAGGACATAGGGAGGAGACACGTATGGAGCAGAGGGATCGGAGGGATGATAGGGATAGAGGCGGGAGGGATAGGCACAGGGACAGCGACCGGCACCGAGGAGATAGAGACCGTGACCGCGAGAGACGGAGATATTGAGCAACACTCGTTGAGTCACGGAGCTCAACCTGCCGTAATTGCCGCTCGTGAGTCTCTTAGGTCAGTCGCTATCTTTGTCCAGCGCTAACCTTTATGCTGCAGTCCGTATAACATTCTCCGCATGTACTTCTATCGCACTCACGGGACCTTCCTCCCCAGAAAATCCACCATATCTGCACATGTCCCTTCTCTCTTGCGTGCTCACCATCGCCGATAAACCACCCATATTACCCAGATGCAACACACCTACTCAGCCTGCTTACCTATTTCCAGCCCGTACCCAGCCAGCTGACACGCAGCAACCTCGGCGCGCACGCGTCTACCGACGGAAGAACTCTGGATGTGTCTATTCGTGTAAGCACGCAACGCCCTAGCGAACTAATTTAGAACACGTCGGGAGGTATAAGACGGGGTATCAGTCGAGGGGCATCCAGTCAGCTATTCAGTTGCTTGCTTTTGAGTTGATTAGTTCCAATATGAGGTTTGCAAGCTTTGTGGTTGCGTTTGCGCCGAGCGTTCTCGGACATTGTGCGTATCATCCTAGCTTCTTTGTGTCTTGGCTGATGGTTGAGTGGGTAGTTACGATGCAGTACTTGTGGGTGAATGGAGTGGACCAAGGACTGAACACGTACCTTCGTGTTCCACCTAGCAACAATCCCGTAACGGATGTTACGAGTACCGATATTCGATGTAAGCAACCACCGCATATATTCTTAACCCGTCCCATTTAAACTCGCCGTTGGGTGTGATAGGCAATGTGGGCGGTCTGACTGGCTCCGCGACGGGTACGAAACCGAGCGTCGCAGCCGGGTCCAACATCACGCTCGAATGGCACCAGCACGCAGCCCGGACGGGCGAAGACCCCATCTCGGGCGGACACAAGGGCCCGTAAGTCGTGCCAGTCTCATCATCGTTCTAGACTCACCGTACCTCCCATCGCTCCCATTATCCCCGGTGGGTCGAATCAAACTCAACCTGCGCGCCACGCTCGATCCAACTTTCTTTGTGTCGCGGTCCTCGATCCAAACCTATCGCGCGGCATCACATCGAACCGAACCGCGCTGAATCAAACGCGACTGGGTTCTCCTCGACTAATCTAATTGTAATGGCTGAACCAAAAATTGGCCCGGATGCCGAATCGTCCTCGACGCGACCCACTGAATCGACCCCCGAATCTCGGGGACTGAACTCGATCGCATCTAACTTAACCTAACCGCCACCAGCGTGCAAGTGTACGTTGCCAAGGCACCGTCTACGGCGGCGGCGTTTGACGGGAGCGGGACGGTGTGGACCAAGGTCTACTCGTCTGGGCTGCTTTCCGCGTCGGCGTCAACGTGGGCAACCGATGTTGTGCGTGCACTCTCCCTTTTTCCCCCCCTCTTTTCTGCTCTTTTTGGGGAGCACTCCACGACCAAGTTCCTCTCTTTTTCCGGTCCGAGACTCGAGCTGACTGAACATGCTATATATCTCGGTACGGCCCGCCCGCGGCGATAAACGTTGATATGCGTGATATGGGGACGTGGGCTCACACACTCTCATATGACTCTACGTAATGCATGTCGTGATCCGTGCGGGTCTGGACAACCTGGCAGGTAAACGCCAACGGGGGGAAGCACTCGTTTATCATTCCCAAGAGCCTGCCAAGCGGAGACTACCTCATTCGCGGCGAGATCATTGCATTGCATGTTGCTCAATCGTACCCAGGGGTGAGTTCCAATGACATCACATTTGTCTTTGTCTAGACTGAACGGGTTCCGCGTTGGGCTCTGTCGCGCTTATCTATTATCAGGCGCAATTTTACATCGGGGTGAGTGAATTCTTTTGATATTGGCTGAATGCGTTGCTGATGGACATACCGTGGGTTGTGATATTGTGTGTAGTGCGCACAAGTGACGGTGACAAACGGTGGGAGTGGGTCGCCTACGAAGATTGCGCTCCCGGGAGCGTATGTGGGCTCGGACCCGGGCATTACTGTGAACATCTACAACGGGCTGACGAGCTACACCGCCCCTGGTGGAGCGGTCTGGCAGGGCTGAGTTCTTGCCTGGGTTCGGAGTTCTGGATGCTGTGGTGTGGTGTACTGCGCATGCTGTATTGTACTGAATGTGATCTGGAATCTTCACAAAGAAACAGGAGCAATCGAACCCCGGACTGAAAAAGTGTATTGTAAAAATAGAGTGGGTAGCGTGTGGGTCGTATATCCGTTGGGCGGGGTGCATCGACCACGTGAAGTGACGTGCTCTTGGCCTCTGCCACAGGAGATACACGCGAGGGTGTCAGACGATGTTTGACCTGGACCTCGAGGCTTACGCAGTCGACAGTGGTCATGTGGGCGAGAGTCGATATACGTCATTGACAGAAGCAGGACTCGCATCAAATGTGGGCGGCGCTACGGACATGGCGCTGCTCACATAAGCCAACGTCATAGTCGCTGGTGGGGAAGGAACCTGGTCGGAACGACAGCCGCGGCAGGACATAGGCTGCCGAGGGATGCGCCCAGGTGTATGCGCATCCAACGGGCCTTGGTATGGCACCAGAAGTGTGGAGCGTGGAGCGTTCGCGTGGCAAAGTACGGGACCGCATGACGAAGTAGATCCAAAGCCCTGGTCGATCCGCTGCTGCACGGCGATCTCGAATCTAGGCCCGGGAAACAGCTCGGAAACGTCTCTCGCGGCGGGTTCAAAGGCACAAGGCTCGGCCAGAGCAAGCAGCAACCCCACCTCCCCACCCGCCATCCTACCCACAATGACTGACATGGTTAGCGCTCTTTCTGCCCGCATGTATGCGCCTGCTTACCTTGCTCTACTCAGCTCGCGACTACCATGGCCTGCACCGCCATGTCCACACCCGCTATTGCGCCCATGACACCCGACGCCGGAGATAACGCGCTCGTCTCCATCTCCACGCGTTTCCACCTCGGCGAGCGCGACATGCAGGACGCCGACCTCGTCTTATTCGCCACGGACAACGTATTCTTCTACGCACACCGCAGCACGCTCCTGCGCGAGTCGGTGAACCGGTTCGGCGGGCTGTTGCCTGAAAATGAGGACATGATGGAGGAAGTCGACGTGAGCAAGCCCATGGCCGGACTCGACCTCGGCGCGCCACCCGCACTCGTCGTCGTGCCCTATCCCGCAGACGTCCTAAACGTCCTCCTGCACCTCGTATACGGCTTCCCTGTCCAGCGATATCAGCCCTCTGCGACTGTCTTGCATGCTGTGCTTCCAGCGCTTCATGCGCTCGGGTACAACCTACATGCGTTTGTCACCCCCCACTCGGAGCTCTTTTTGCTCATGGTCCAAGCTGCTGCGCTCGACCCTCTGCCGATGTTCGCCCTCGCGGCTCAATACTCTCTCGAGTCGCTCGCAGTGTCCATCAGCACATTCACCCTCTCCGTCTGCTTGAGCGACATCAGCGACCAGCTCGCTGAACAAATGGGCCCCATCTACCTCAAACGTCTCTTTTGTACGTCCCCTTTCTCGTCCTAACCCTTTATTCCAGCTAACCTTGCTCCCTCAGTCTTGCACCTCGGCCGCACAGACGCTCTCAAACGCCTCCTTCTCCCCCCTCCAGTCCCACATCTCCCAGCACCCGGCGCAGACTGCGACCTCGACGCTCAAAAGTCGCTCGCACGCGCATGGGCACTGGCATGCGCGTACATCGTCGTCGACGGCCGCCCCGACACGCTCGCGACGTCCCTCGTCCCGCTCGGCGCACACCTAAAGTGCCCACTCTGCAGGAAGAGCATGGAAGACCGCGTAGCGTCCCTCGTAAACGGCTGGAACGCGATCAAGTGCACGATCTAGGCTTCGAAGCTCTTGAATAATTGATAGGAGGGCGGTTGTTGGGATTGAGGGTAGCTGTGCTTCAAGGCGCATAGCGATTGTTTCTTGTTTTCTTAACTTTATCCAAGCTTGTTATACACGGTTTTTAGCATGTTATATACGTCTCTCGCACACTGTATTTTCATACCCCGCTGTTCTCTCCCTCTTCATCTCCATGACTCTTGCATACACGCGCGCGCTGTTTTGTTCTGAATACCCACTTCTGTACCTCCACATGTATTTTGTATTTGCCAAAAAGAACCAGACTGAATAACACTTTGTTAATTACTCGAATAATTACGCGTGGTGTCGCAAAATATATATTGAATAGCATTAAGCTATATCATACAGGAATAACGTTATGCACCCCTCAAAAAAAAACCAAAGTCCCGCAGCAGCGCGCTCCACTCTACTCTGCCCAGCTGCAAAATAATTACCCTAATTATCCGTGGCACCCTCAATGCGCTCGGCTGCACCAACACCCCAATCCTCCCGCGCACGGTCTAACGATCCTCCGAAACATCTAGTCGTCCTCCCCCACACCCTCCCACGTCTCCCAGCCGACATGGTACCGGCACGGCCCCCGGCCTACGCACCTCGCCTCGGGATCATCGCCTCTAACGAGCCTCGTACCTCCACCGCGCAGCTGAACGCCCCACATCGGACCTGTCCCATCCGTACCCTCGTCTGTCGCGTCCAGCCAGTGCAGTTTCGAGCACGCGCCTTGGCCGGGTGGGTGGGGCGCTAGCGAGTCGTCCGAAGGAAGGTCGTTCCCTCTACCAGACTTGGATCTAGAGTTGGACTTTTTCGCATTGGTAGTAGTGGTTGAGGATGCAGCGTTGCCGAGTTTGAGGAACGGATGGTACAGCGCGTCCCTAGCCGTAATCCGTTTTGTCGCGTCTAGTTCTAGAGTCCTCCTCAACAAATCCAACCCAGCGTCTACCATACCCCTATGCCTAGCCCGCTCCTCCGCGTGCTCTGCAACAGATTCGTTCGGGCCGGCTGGGGGAATATCATATAGCTCTGGGTTCATCTTTAGCGCCAGTTGGCGCCAGTTTGTGCCCGTGTGAAGGGTGGAAGGGATGTTGCATAGAAAGGTACGGTCTGAAAATGAGTTTCGTAGTCAGTTGGCATGTGCGTGGGTAGGAAAAGAGCAGGAAACAAATGGGTATGCGGAGCAAGGTATTGCGGAATACCGCAGGAACAGCGACATTTATTCAGTCGCACAAGGCATGTCACGTAAGATATGAACCCCGCAAGCCCCTAGACCAAAATTCTTCTCTTCACAAGGTCTCCATTGCCACGCTGATAATCAAATACCGGAAACCAAAGGAACGACAAAAAAGAGAAAAGGCGAAAGATATGACGCACTGTGCAGCCGTGCGCATTTCTCCATTCGTTCGCGCCCTACGATCGCCGCAATCTCGGCAAGAGCTTCGGTGTCGTCATTCGAGTTGAATAGGGGGAACTTCCCACTGAGGAACGCGAGCAGGATGATTCCTGCGGACCAAATGTCGAGCGCTACAGGCACCAAGAACGTCAATTAGCTCACGTGCCGCATGTATGCGTGTTACATGATGGTACTCACCCACTGTTTGCGCCTCGCATTTGAACAGCACCTCCGGCGCACGGAACCCTCTCGTCCCAGCTCGATTTGCCTTGACACGCGGTCTGACGTGTACCATATTCAGGCTCGTGAATAAGATGAACGAAAGAAGTCTAGTCACCTGAGGTCGTCGGTTTTGTAGCCGACATTTGCGCTTCCCCCCTCGGAACGTTTCCGCACGGCCTGCATCTTTCGCCGCACCACTTCCTCTTCGTAAGTGGTTAGCGTCGCGCGTTCCCCATGGGGGTGCTCCTTCGTCGGAGCCGTGTGGAGACATTGCGTGCGTTCGGGGCAGTCGACACGCTGATGTGGGAAAACCAGATGGCATCATATGAGATGATGGTGGGAAATACGAGTATATGCGCGCGTTACGTACCTGGGCAAGACCAAAGTCGCACAGGACGCCCCAGCCTGTTCCGTCCGGCCCGTCACCGGGGTTAAAGAGAAAGTTTGCGGGTTTGACGTCTCGGTGCATAATGTCCCGAGCATGGATGTCGCGAAGGGCACGGAAAAGGTGGCGAAAGTAGGTTTGGAGGGCGCGAATAGAGATGGTTTGAAAGTAGTCCTACAGGAAGCCCATATCAGGCAATCATGAACAAACACGGAAATAAAACAGACACGCACCCGAAAGTCAAGACTTCGGTGGTATGGCATGACGCACACGACTTGGTCCTCGTCGCGAAAGGCGGTGATAAGTTGGCTCACGTGGCGGCATCCCCGCGAGGCCTCCATGAGCTCAATCTCGTTGGCCACACGTTGTGGAGAGGAGGTGACATAAATACGCTTGATCGCAACAAAATAACGGCTTTTTTGGCGAAAGGCCGGGTTATAGCGAAGTTGTTTAGAAGAAGAGGCGCCGTTGGAACTGGACGCGGCGAGGAGAGGGTAGTCTGCGTAACCAGCGGAGGAATTCCATTCATTGTTGTTGTATTTTGTAAAGTTGAGGTCGATGGCTTTGTAGACAGACGAGAATGTGCCTACAAGCGGAGCGTTAGGTGGATTCGATGCCTACTCAAGAGCATTGCCTACCTTCACCGAGACGGTCCACGAGGTCGTAATTTCCCACTATCGCTCGAACACGTTCTCGCAGCTGCTTCATCTCGCTGTTGATATACGGTTGCTCCATCTCGTCCTTGTACGACAGCGTGTTGGCCTCGTCTTCGGACTCGACTTCGTCTCCAATGTCAACAATTTCTTGTTCCCTCCTATCTTCATCTGCCATGTAGTCCTCATCGTCCTCTCCCTCTGCGTCTTCATCCCCCACCTCCTCCTCTAATGCACCTGGCACTCGCGAAAAGGTGACAGTGACATCACCATCACCGCCGTCAGAGACGTAGAACGGATTACTCGTGGCCGGGTTGGGTTCAACCGTAGGTCGAGTAAATGCAGCTAAACCTTCAGACGCAGGGTCGTCGCTAGGCTCCAGCAAATCGCCGTTGTCGACAGTCTCGACAAGTTCGGTCGAATCCGCCGCAGCGTCCAGGTCATTCATGGGTTCGTCGTCGGCATCGGGGTCCTCATCTGCCTCGGCGTCGCCGTCCACCACTGGGTCATCGTCAGTCTCACCCCCCACGACTCGATGCACCTGCAGCTCGTCACTGCTCTCGTCCTCGCCTAGCCCTCGGCTCTTCCTAACTTTGCGTAACCGAGCTTGTGGTGTGGATCCAGCATAGACAGTCCGAACAACCTTCTTGCCCTTGTTGCTGGCGTTAAGACGAACTTGACGGACGTATTCTGCATTGGCCATGTCGGAAGAGCCGACTTGCAGGGGGTTGGAGGCGTGCTCGGAGAGCATGTGTGAGGCGGAGCTAGACATGGTGTGAACGAGAGTGGCCATTGGCCTAGCTGATATTCGACAGATAGTGGAATTAGCAGTCGAAACAGAGACGCGTCGAGCTAAACTCACCTGACCAGGATTTGGTGGATGGGGCTTAGAGAATGGGGTGAGCTCAAGAACAAGTTCAAAGTATAATTTATCCTAGATCGAGCGATAGATCCAACAGTGAGCAGAGAAATCAAAACAAATACACCAGAACAACTTACCGTGTACCAAGAATCTCGGAACTGGGTTGAACGTTCCACACGATGTACAAGAAAGTGCGGCGCGTCAATCCCAACTCCTCCTAGACTCACGTGATCCTCGTGAGCTACCCTGACCTCAGGGTTGCATCCAAGCAACCATACATATTTTTCAACCTTTCGCGACAATCCTGTCTCTCTCACTAAACGAGTACGGCTCCTTGTTCTCGGAGTGATCTCGCTGTTGCATCAGAAGACATGCGTCATTTCCTCAGACCCGCTAGTCCATAATCTTCCAAGTACGTTCCACTCAGACCTTACTTTCAGGGGGGTTTTTGTGCATGATATCATAGGCGACCACGCCATTCCACGTCATTTTATGCACCATAAGCCCGCTTGGTTTGAGATAAGCTTTTTACTTTTAATATCTGCAAATAGATCAAAGGTCTAAATAATAGGGGCATTCTATTTAGGGGGTTGACTTATCCGGTTAGTGGCATCAAGCTTACTTCATGATAGGGATAGCTCGGGTCACACTCACCATTCGCCCATCGTGGTTCACTCAGCTCTCTTGTCACCCCCACCTAGGGGAAGCTGTATTGCACGTCACCTACAATATTCTCACCCAGACCACTGGCGCATATACGGTACCGCAATGCTTTCCAAAGGTATGGCCACGATATGTGTGCAACGCTATCTCACGGCTTCCATAAACCAGCAAAAACCGCACTTTTAATTCATAATGCCAACAGTATTGTTACAAGGTGTCATTCCACTGGCGAAGTCTCCGACCTCGAAGGTGCCATCAAACTATACAAGATTGTACTGGACCGTTTGCCCCAGAACGACGAAGCTCGCATTTTCTTCGTTAATCAACAAATAGGCATCGCATACTGGCGTGCTTATTATCAGCTGAAGTACCCTCCTGACCTTGAAGGCGCACTCCACCACCTATCTGTCGTAGTGTCTTCGTCCTCTGGTCCCCAGCCCTCTGCCGAAGACCATTTCCAATACGCCCGGGCTTTGGCCTTCAAACATGGTCTCTCTATGACTTTTGCTGATCTAGAAGAAGCCGCTCGCCATCTGAGAAGAGCTAGAGACTTGTTAAATACTAGTGATATCGATATTCCCGCTGAAATCACCGCTCTATTCTGCTCGGTGTTGAGATCTTACCATACTGGCACTGGTGTTTTTGACAGTCTTCATGAATCCTTACTGTCGATACGCGCCCTTGATATTTCTGCCCCTAGTACAACATCGACGCTGTTCTTGTATGCCGAATCCTACCGTTCCTTGTGTGAATGGCAAAATCAGAGTGCTGACTGGGATCAATGTGTCTCGCTTTATCGACAGTCACTTCGTGCTCTTCCTGAGCGCCATCAAGATCGATGGTGGTACAGCTCTCGCCTTGCATCTGCCCTCTGCGCCCAGTACTACTTCAACTCTGGCGACATCGCCCAACATGATGAAGCAATGAGAGTTCTTATAACCGCTCTAGGTGAATGGCAAGAAGTTGACCCTACGCGATCTTCATGGAGATTTCAACGCGATCGACGAGCGTTCCTAGCTAAACTAGACCTTCACTTTGGATTCAGTTATGCCGTGGATGGTAAAGAAGATGAATACAAAAATATGGATATGCCTGGGAAGGGATATGGGTACGGTCATGGGGTTGGTGACACGAAAGGATTGCGCATCTCTCAAGCAATGTATGAGCTCGCTCAAGCGTTGCATATCCGATACCAGCAATTTCGTGATCAGAATGACTTGGACGATGCTCTCAAACTCTCGCGGGCTGTGCTGAACATTCGACGTCAAGAGGGCCTGGGACTTGTACCTATGCTTGTAAATCTTGCTAGTATTCTCATAACGAGGTATGACGCGCTTCCAGGAAACAAGGACGGATTGGTTGAGGCTCAGGCTCTATGCGAGGAGGTTCTGCAGCACCCAAAGGAAGATTATGCTTGCTCATTTCTCGCCCAAGGCATGAAAGGCTCTCTGGAAGTAATGTTAGCCCCCGGCGATACTGCAGACAATGAAATCTTGAGTGATGCGATTTCCCTGCAAGTTGCCGCTCTTTCCCAATGCCCGGCCCAACACTGCCTGCGTTCGATTATTCTCTACACACAATCAGTACTTTCGGTACAAGCCTCAGCCTCTACACCATCTAGAACTCAGGTGCTGGCGATGTATGACGCACTACGACTTATTCCTCCCAATAGCCCCCTACGTCTCCATCCGCTCATGCATGTTGCGATTTTACACTGCCAAATACACCGAGAAACTGGCGCAGAGGAAGAATTTACGGCTGCTATGGCTCGGTTCGACGATGCAGTCAACCTACAGGGGGCTGGGGCAGATGCTCGTTTGCACTTGGCCATACAATGGCTCACTTCCATTACAACAGAGTCGGATGCTACCTCTAGCAATCCAACTACCGCCGCCCGGCTATTCGAGGCACAGCGTACAATACTAGAGCTCCTTCCAAACGTCGCCAGTCTAGGGCGAGATCCGCAATCTCGCTTGGATGCTGCCAAGGCCTTCCAAAGCCTCGCACAAATGATCGCTGTCCGGGCACCGGACGTCGAAGCTGCTGTTGAGGTGCTTGAGCAGGGTCGGTCAGTGTTTTGGGGGCAGGCTTTACGACTTCGGTTGCCACCGGAGATAGAGAGGCTTACAGATCCGGCTTTGAAGGAGCTTGCCAAGGCGCTGGAGAATGAGTGGGACAGGAAAGTGCAGAAAGAGGCATGGGAAGTTGAGCAGGATCATCATGCTCGGCAGACTATGCATTCCATGTTTGGTTGGAAGCCCACACCCATTTTCAAGGAGGAGAGAGCTCTACATAGGAGGCAAGAACACGTTCGTTTCAACCAACTTGTCGAGAACGCTAGGAGAATCCCTGGGTGTGAGAGGCTGATGATGCCTGACCAGTTCGAACTGCTCAGGCGAGCGGGGGATCATGGCCCGGTCGTAATCCTGGTAGCTAGTCCATCGAGTTGCGAGGCTGTAATAGTCGGTGTATGCGCGGGAGAACAAAAATCCTTGCGTCTCCCGCTACCTAACATATCACTCGTTCAGCTTCAATCACTGCTAGGATCTCTCAAAGATGCATACAACTCATCTCGTGCAGCAGATCGCTCGATGCGAGAAACACGTCGGCCAATATTTAGTACCGACGACTCAAAGTCTTCATCAAAGTTCAAGATTTACCGTGTGCTAAAAACGTTGTGGTCCAACGTTGTTTCCCCTGTGCTGATCACTCTTAATATAAAGGTCAGGTTAGCTTAATTACATTTCTACCTTTTCCTTATTCATGTGCTAGGCCAGCAGAGAAGCGCAGTCGCAGATCGGCCTCGAATTTGGTGGTGTCCAACAGGTCCATTCGCATTCCTTCCATTACATGCAGCGGGAGTTCACCAGGGGTACGGCCCTAAATCGGAAATCGAGTGCTGCTCGGATTATGTGGTTTCGTCCTACACGCCTAGCCTCGGCACCCTCAACGCAACCCGTCATGGGTTTGATGTACTCGCTGCTATTGAGCCTCGCGTTCAACTGATCGCCGAGCCAGCAGCACCAAATCAGCCACGTATCCCACATACCGCTGCTGAAATAGAAGCTATCAAAAAGTTGATCCCCGTTCAGTTTTTGACTGGTATCGACAGCAAGGACACACCTTTGCCTAGGCCATCCGTCGAGTCTGTTTTGGCGTCACTTCCGGCAACTTCAATCCTTCATCTAGCTTGCCACGGACGCCAGGATGAGCGTACGCCTCTCGCCAGCGGATTTATGCTCTCGGATGGTCAACTCAAAGTTTCCCAGCTCATGAAGCTGAACTTGAAGCGGTCAGTATTTGCGTTTCTGAGCGCTTGTGAAAGTGCTGCGGGGGACCAGACCCAGCCAGACGAAAGCATACACCTGGGTGCGGCCCTATTGTTTGCAGGATTTCGCTCGGTTATTGGAACCATGTGGTGCGTGTCAACCTTGTAAACGGAGTTGATATGGTTACTAATTTTTTGGGGATTTTGTGTTGGGTAGGTCCATGGACGACGCTGATGGGCCGGAGGTTGCACAGGTGGTATACCATGAAATGTTCAAGAACGGCACATGCAATTACGGAGCTATTCCATATGCGCTCGACTTAGCGGTGCAGCAGCTGAGAGACAAGGGCGTACACCCAAGCAGGTGGGCTACGTATGTTCACATGGGAATATGAGTACATTGTGCGAACAGAAAACGGGGTGGGGCTGAGTCGAACATGCGCAGAAAACAAGTGTCTCAATAAGGCTTGAAACGACGAGTTGATTTAAGTTTGGCGACCTTCATCTTATCCTGCTCGAACCTCTCGCGCAAGTCCATGAATGCTAAAACAAATAGATGAGATTTATTTTACCATGTAAAGCTTGGTAAATGCTTACCCTTCCGTTTCTTTTCTCGTTGTTCGTGGGAATAAAGCCCCTCCAGATCCTTGGACTTGTCCCGGCCCTTCTTTTTCCGCTGGCTAGCAGCCAAATCGCCACGTTTGACAGAGAGCTCAAACTGCTTGCTGGCGACTCCAACTCCTCCTCCCACAGTTTTCCCATAAGCGCCACCCCGAGTGACCAACTCGAACCCGTCTTCGTCTACAATCGGCACTCCTTTTTTGTACTCCGTCGCTGCGGCCCGTTTGGCAGCCTGGTCAAAGTCAAAGCGTTGCATGTAGGTATCGACATGCGATGATACATCGTCAAGGGCTGGACGTGAGCGATTGTGCCGCTTGAGATAGAGCGCTAGTCCCCTTGGTTCCGCTGAGGTGTCAGCCGGCGGCCAAGAAAGAGTGGTTTTGGAAGAGGCGAGCGAGAGAGCTCGGCCTAGCGACGATTCATCAAGAAATACAATGTGTGCAGTTCTCCCCGAGCGATCAGATCGTCGTAGAGAGGTGTCGATCAGAGGGGCAGCTTTTGGCGGGGCTAAGGTGTTTGGTTTTGAACCGCTAGTCCCAGCCCCGGCCTCAATGTCGTCCTCTTCTCCTTCGTCCTGGCTGTCTACGTCATCAGACGATTGTGGCAGAGATTTTTTGGCAAATATTACACGCTCGACAGTGCCAGCGGATTTAAATAGAGAGATAAGGTCTCTAGCTGTTGCATCGACGGGAACGTTCACCAAGAACAAAGTTCGTCCGTCCGGTTTTACACGAGCTTCGCTAGAGTTCCGAGTCCCAGACTGATTTTGTCGCAGGTAGATAAAATGTTGAACAGATTTTTGGAGTTGGAGGGGAAGAGCCGTGAAGCCTCCAAAGGTAGATGGCTGAGGCATGGAGAGATGAAGTGTAGCAAAGTTTTGGTCAGGTCACCTGACGCGGGATATTTATCTTGATTTTCAATTTATTGATCGGCCATTCAGACTTCGCCGCGCCTCTAGGAACGCTATTTTGATACTATTTGACAAGTCACAAAATAAAATACAGAACATTTAAAAGTAATCTAAAGTTACTCATTTGCGGCGCATATATCCATCCAGGGCTTTCTGTCCCTTAGCGGGCTCCTTCCGAGTTCGCTTCTTGTCGGCGCTGTCAGTTCCAGCTTTGCGTTTTGCGCCAGTCTCGGACGTTCCTGCATGAGAGCTGGTCGCTGCGTTCGGCGGAGCTATCAATCCCGACGCTGTTCCGTTCAAAACCTCTGGGGAATCTCCGTGAAATCCAGCCTTGAATGCTGCCTTCATCCTTTCCAGGTTCAAGTTCTTCTGTTCCTTTTCGTCCAACATCGGCTCAGGATAGTCTTTCCCAATTATACAACCCGCTGCTTTCTGGACCGAGTCTGGCGCAAGCCATGGTTCGTAGATATACTTAACGCACCATCAACATTGGTATATCGCGGCCATTGCACAAATTTACTCACCTTGTCCGGGAAGTTGCGTAGCTCTGGAATATATTTCCGAACGAGGGCACCGGTCTTGTCGAATTTCATTGGCCACGAGGCGACTCCGTATACACGTAAAAATTGCGACTGTTATATAGATACAATGAATCGACAGAGTACCGAGGATGTCGGTGTAGGCAATTCTCACCTGGAATGCGCTACACGACAACCACATCCAGTTTCCAGAGTTAGATGCGGGGTCCCAATCGATAAGATACTCTAGTCATACCAAAATATAATTAGATGGCGACCAAGACTGCAGCTGTGGGGGAACATACCGTCAAAAACCTCCGCGCCTCGTTCCCAACTCACATAACATTGGCCACGGGTAAGAAAGCACGCGACAGAGTGACGGCCGAGATGATGTATCCAGCCTTCTTCGCGGAGCTGCTTCATGAGTGCGTCAATCCAAGGGAACCCCGTTCGGCCTTCGCTCTGCGTTATCGGGTAACTCGATTAGATTACCGAGCAGGAACGAGTTTAGGGCCTTACCCAAGCTGCGAGCCATTTTTCAGCCAGCGGATGCTCTTTATCCTCGGGCCGTGGAGTTATTGGGCTCCCATCGTTTGAATAGATTGTAGGACAGTGCCATGGGATGTATCTGTGTGGTCCTCATTTTAAGCATTTGGCCAGGAGCAGAAACCCCAAGCTTGCCTTGAAATAGGGTTGCCCTGTACCTTCCCGAAGTTTGTACCGCCGACTGCGAGCTCAGCAGCGTAGTACATATCTCTGAGATTCAAATGGTTACACTAGACTCGCAGGGGGGTATGTATGAGGCTCACCTGAATTCGAGTTGCCCAAGAAGATTTTCAGGCTTTTTGGCTGATTTGGGTGCCTTACTGAATAAACGTCAGATTTCAGACATTTGGGAGTGTTGGACGAACTCACGCCATGATATCAGACCAAGACCACCAGCACTCTCGTACACCAACGCAGCCAAATTTCAGATAAGGTGATAGGAGTGTGGTGGAAGGTTTGGTCACGTCCACCTCTGGCTCAACATCTGAACCGTCCTCAGAATTTACCTCGCCGCCGGAGAAATCCTCTTGCAAATTAGTGCTTGGTTTATATGTGCTCAAGGGACCTGGGATCGCTGGACTGGATTTTGGTTTCTCGAACAGCGCAGCTCGTTGACCTTCCTTATCCTTATTGAACGCGTGTAGCCGGGCCCTGCCTAGTACTTCACCCCCACGAATCGTAGTCGTAGGAGCTGGATAACCCAGTTCATCTAGAGTAGGTATCGAAAAGTCGTTCTGTGGCCCCGTCAAAGTTTCTGCAATAGAATAAGACAGGTGAATCAGGCCGAGGCGCGTGTACGATTGATGGCAAGCACACACCGAAACAAGTAACTGGGCCAACTCTTATCGAGCGGTTGAAGTCATAGGGCTTATCTACCGGGTGATCGGAACGTGACATGGATCCAAGCCCCAAGTCGCCAGGCGGAGGGATCGATTCTGGGGTTGATAGTGGCCGAGGTACGGGTCCCAGTTTTCCAGCAGCCTGAAAAAAAAAACATAAAGAAAGATTCGCAACAAGAATAAGTGTAACTCACTTTCTGCCATTGTGCAACGGTTGTTGTAGCCTTTCCTCCATTTTTCTCAACTATTTGTGCTGGATCGTAGAGACTATGTCCGAGTCGGGTAATGACCTGAACACCAGCCTTTGAAGCAAGCTCTCGAACACGTTTGTCTCGCTCCTGGGCATAGCCACCAGTGTCCTAGTAAAGGGGATCAAATCATGGCGATGGTAAGTGAAAAAGGTGGGGTTTGACCTACTATCTCGTAGACAAAATGGGTAATCCCCCAGGTTTTCCATAGCTCGGGCAAAAGTGTATAGGGACTACCCCGGACGACCAGTAGCTTTGACTCGCTATTTAGCCTGGTAAGGCTTCTGCTCAAATCATTCATGCTTTCGATTAAGAAGTTGAAACGGTTCACGCCAACTCTGTGGGCAAACTAGTATTGGATTTAGTACCGCAAAATTATTGAACAAAGGCAGAGACTCACAACGTATTCAGGATCCCAACACCATACTGGATACCACACGGCAGGCTTTAACTCCAGACCTGCGTGAAGTGCAGGAGCATCATGAACTCGAAGGTCGGTACGAAACCAATGTAAAACTCGAGACGGAGGCATTTTGAAGACAGAGGTGGCGGTGGGCAGTGCGAACACCCCTTCAACCGTTCTGATCGGCGCCTGAAAATGTCAACCAACGACATCATTTGTGACTCTCGATCGTTACAGGAGGTCAAATTAATTTAGACGTTTGGAGACAGAAGGTTGATATTCAAGCGCCAATGTGGACCCTGAGTAGCGCCCTGGGGAGACGTGATCGCGTACGCGTCCACCACACCACCCTTTCTGGAATCGCTCGCTACCCTACTATTTAGTCCACCATGGTATGTGAGCTCACAAAGAATCGTAGTTATAAACTAATGGTGCCTTCGAGACTAGTCGATAATGCAACTGAATGGCGGCTCTGTCGTCGCAATGGTTGGGAAGGACTGTGTAGCAATTGCTTCTGATCTGAGGTTGGGGAACCAAGCCTTGACCGTAGCCACTAACTTTGAGAAGGTGGGGCACCCTATCCTGCATATATTGTTAACGTAGCTGACTCCAGAAATATAGATATTCCCAATCACAGATCGCTTGTATGTCGGACTTCCGGGTTTAGCTACGGATGTCCTCACTCTGTAAGTCTGAGGTTCTATATTCAAATGAACTTATTGTTTATCATAGACCGTAGCCGTGAGCGCCTGCGATTTCGTGTGAATATGTACACGATGAAGGAAGAGCGGGAGATTGAGCCAAAGACATTTGCACACCTCGTTAGCTCGACGTTATATGAGCGAAGGTAATGATATGAATAGTAGTTTAAGTCATCTAAACTAATCTGATTATTAGGTTTGGACCGTACTTTATCGAGCCTGTCATGGCAGGTCTCTCTTCAGGACCCAACCCCAAGCCTTTCATTGCTTCTACAGACCTGATCGGATGCTTGACATGGCCTAAAGTAAGATCATTGGCAAGCACTTATTGATAGACTCTCATACCTTCTACAGGATTTCTGCGTGAGTGGAACGGCGAGTGATAAGCTGTTTGGTGTGGCCGAAGGCCTCTGGGAGCCTGATCTGGTGAGTGTTCGCATCCCTGATATTCATAGTAACCTCCTGCACTATCACGTCCCTTTCTCACGCTATTTTGTCTCTCGATAGGAACCTGAGGACTTGTTTGAAACTATCTCGCAAACTTTGTTGAACGCTGTCGACCGTGATGCATACTCAGGTTGGGGTGCTATCGTCCACGTCATGTAAGCATAATTCCGTTTAACAAGCGGACGGTTCTGTCGCGCTTTTGCTTAAAATTTGTGTCTGAATACTGACTCTGTTATAGTACGCCCGATAAAATCATCACGAGAACGCTGAAGGGGCGTATGGACTAACACCTGTAACCCAAACCTGTTTGAATTCTATTGTCATCAATGTATATCTGTTACCAGGCTTATTTCACTCCCTTGCCAAGTCTTAGCACTTTGTGGCCGAGAGCTAAAGTGTTGGTATACTGCTAGGGCCAGCATAAATGCTCACATTTGGCTGGGCGCCAATTAGCCCTGCTAGCGGGCTTAGTCATACAATATCACTTGAGTTCGGGCGTGGCGGTGACAGTTTCTTTACAACCATGACCTCTGGGTCACACAGTCTTTTTATGCTCTGAAATTAATCTACTGCTGTTGTTTTTTTCATCTCTTTTCTTTCCCCAAATCTGCATCTTCGGGCGAATCGAACTACCCCCATATCCTGCTTGATCATCTATGTCGCACGACCAGGCACTCACGGACAGCGAAAGTGACGGACACGAGCTGCCTAAGCTAAACGACCCTGAAGAAATCAAACAGATTTCCTCTCTTGATAGTTCTGGACAGCCTACCTCTGGTCCAGCGTTCTTTGAACTGAGGCGAAAGCAATGGCGTAATGCTCAACCCAAGGAGGGCACTTCAGCTTCCAATCCGGCTCGCGACTCTACATCACACGCTCGTCTGGAAACAGTCGTGACATCTCCAGGATATGAGTATAATGACTCAGTCTGGAACACATACTTGAAAAGCGTCAACGAACGGCTAAAAGGTGGCGTGACCTTGCGGAAGCCACTTCCGCTGTGGATCGTAGTAAGTGATTGTTACTGTGTACCCTTTCATCATGAGAACCGATTTTTATAGATCCGTGTGCTACGAGCTGGGTGGATGCGAGACGGTACATGGTTTGGCCCTGGGCCTGTCGCCCCCGAACCCCCAATCTCTCTGGAGACGTCTTCAGCAATGACTGAGACTCCCGCTATGACACCCACGGGATTTCAAGACGAACCATCCATGGCGGGTAGTCAAACCGCCCCGGCAGGTGGACGTGTGTACGCTGCAAGAAGGGTTCGGGCTCCGGGTTGGACGGATGCGGCCCTTGAGGTTGAGCGTATCATGCAGGCAGTAGAAAGAGGCGTGGAATGACTGGGATTTTGTGTGCTTGTCGCTAGTCGGGTATTGAAATCAAAATGTAAGTCAATTACTTTTCTCGGTTTAATAGCCTAAGCCAAGACTTATTCATAGTTTCAACTGTGTAGGTAGTATCTTAAACATGAGACAACAAAACAGGGGTTTAATCGAAGTTTGTGTCTGTATGCCTGCTTCCGCCCTGTCCACCTCGCCCACGCCCACGGTTCCAGTAACCACGAGGGGGACGACCACCCCGATGAGTAGGCTGGTTATTCTCCCACTTACGTTGCTGGATTGGACCTGAATGCTGGTCTGGCTCCAGTGGGTCATCCCATTGGCCGTTGTCCCATATCATCTCGGCCGCAATTGATGCAGACAAACTGCTACTCCCAGAAGCCGCTGCCGCTCCGCTAACGACGCTTTCGTCTACCCATTGCTGGGGAATATCAATCCAGAGCAAGTCATGGGCTGCGATAGCGTTTGCCCCGCGCCGTCCCCAAGCAGCCGTCGCTTGCCGGGCAATTTCGCGCATGACTGGATGTCCAGGTGATGGGTTTTTGAACCTGGATCGAGCAAAACTCTTAGTATGAGGTAGGTGGACTAGAGCAGCCTATGCTCACATTGCGCTAAAATGGGTCAAGGCCAGCCTTTCTGCTTTAACTAAGCGTGCAAACGCCCCCGCCATGTCTGGAGTGGCATGACCTTTGCTAATCGCTTTCTCCCGAACAGATTGTGGTCTAGTATTAAGATAAGAACGTTAAGCTTGGTAGAATAGCTTAAAGATGAAGGCTCACGTTTTTCGTGCGCCACCATATAGTCGCTGTTGGTCAACTTCTGGAGGTATCCAAGCGTTCGTAGCCTCGTGTATGACAAGAGAAGGGTATATGGCTCCGGAGGTACAGAGGGAAACTATATTGCTGGCAGAGGAGGTATCACCTAAACAAACCACTCGACGGGGTCGAACTGGAGGTGCTGTGGCCAACGGGATCTCTGTGAAAACGTATCCTACGCAAATAACTGCAGGGATGTTTTTCAGGCAAGGATTCTTTAGACTAAATGTGGGCGTACCTCGATGTTCAATCAGCCCGGCATCAACGCGCATGCCGTTCCCGACGCAAATTTGTTCCCAGAATCCCGAATCGCCAGCCATAATATTTTGTCCCATGCGTTCATTGGGATGAAGGGGCATTGTGGATTCCGGTGTATCCAAAAGGGTTGCCGGAGTGTGCAGCTCATGCACTGTATACTTGCCACTGAGACTCATGTGAGTCAGGCTCAACGTAGTACGTACCAGGTGGCGCAAACCGGGCGTTCCGTAGATTTCTACATGAAGCTATTGAACGTTCAGAACAAGTACACCAAGAGACCGAGGTAACGCACCTTATTTGGATTGTTGCCACACCCCTGCGCTCGGGGGCTGAAGTACGACATAGCGCCAGATAGGAATGGTACGACTCCCGCACAGTGGTCTATATGCATATGGGTGATGAAAACTTTCGTGATTTTGGACATGTCTAGATGGGTGGCCTTGTGTATCTGTCGCTGAGTTCCTTCGGCACAGTCGACCACTATTCTGCAGGTTTATTGATCAGAACTGCAGCATCTGAATATCATTGAACAAGACGAATGAACGCACGCCAAATTTCGTTCCCAACAGAAAAAGCCAAGGACGAGCAGCTTCGACCTTGAGTTGGGCCGCCACCGGAGGATGTACCAAGAAACGTTATACGCATGTGGGCCATTTTGTCTAAAACGATTCAAGTAGCAGTTTTTTTTGTACCGCAAAGTTTAGATATTGTAGCGGCGGCGGTGGTGGTGATGATGGTGGTAGTGGTCGAGATTAGCCAAGATTTTCAAGTAAACTAGATCAAGTTGACAAACCAGTGGTCATAGCCACCTAAAAATATTGATTGTGACAAAGTAACTGCAAATCTACATCATCAAGCTCTTATAGGAACCTACCCATAATTCCCAGTCATTTCAACAGCGGAACAATGCGCTAGCGTAGTCGTTTACCCCTGGTGCGGCATGAGAATGCGAATAACCAACCACGGACTTGGCCGTAATTTCCTCATAATCTTGGCTTATTCCAAGCAAGAAAATACAATGCTCAATTGGTGTTACATACAATGACCCTATTCCTGTAGCTCGTAGTAGTTGTCCTAAAACTCTCAATACCGGATAGTATCTACTACAGTCGAGCCCTGGCTTGAACCTCACCCCCTGGAATGAGATGATCGATAGCTTTAGTGTTCAAGAGGTGCGGGCCCAGCTGATCAAGCGACGTTACTCCCAACAGCTTGAGAGTGGTCTCTACCTCATCCCGAATAACTAAAAAAAAACCAGTCAATAGGCGAGGCTTCAAACATAAACAGGAACACTAACTTTCGATCGCTTTTTCGACACCAGGAGCCTCCCATCCTAGCGCATATACGAAGGGTCGGCCCATTCCGACTGCTTTGGCACCCAGGCACAACGCTTTAACCACATCGGTACCGCGCCTTATGCCTCCGTCTACATAAATTTCTGGCGCATCGCGGGCTGGGTAAAGACGCAAGCTCTGAATGGCCGCATCTCGTGCGGCAGTCGTTAGCGGAGCAGGAATTCTTGGCATGGAAGGCTGGTCCGGGTCATTCTTTGTACCAGCAGCAAACGGTAAAGCGCTCCAAACCCGGGAAGAAATCGTCTGGGGGCGAGGCTTGAAAATGCGAGGGTGATACTTGCGTAATTCGAGAAGGGTGTAGAGAGCTGGAGGAGCAGTATCCAGTGCCCTTCCACCGTGGTTAGATAACCATATTACGTCGCATCCCAAGTCATATGCTAGCAAAGCGTCCTACGCGAGCCGTTTGAAAACGCGGCTTCATATGCACAGTGATTTGAACTCACCTCTGCTGATTGAACGCCTTTGACGCCAAGTTTCATCCATGACGGAATTAGTCCGCGTAGCCAAGCGAGGTCTGCCCAAGTGAGGGCAGGGTCAAGGTATGTGCCCATCGTACGGCCTATTCCTCCACCCTTGGCATCGGGTTTATATGTAGCCGACGACATGGCCGAATCCTGTACGAATAGTTAGTAAATCGTTGTGTCCGTGTCGGAATGTACTTACAATCGGGACATCAAGTTCTCCCCGCTCATCGGCCTCTCGTTTACCAGGCGCGGCTGCGTCGATAGTGACAATAATTCCGACACAGCACCCAGTATCAATGACCTTCTTTACGAGGATTTCAGCTAACAGACGAACGAGGCGTAAGATAATGCATAGCTGAGGGTAGGTAATAAACTTACTTTTCGCCCGCTCTTTGTTTACATATAGCTGGAAGAAGAACTTTTGATTCGGCTTGGACTTGGCTGAAATGATCTGGGCAAGCCCAATCGACGCATTTGTCGAAATCTATTGCTGCGTGAGTATTTAATGTTACCTTGAACACTGAGCTGAACTTACCACTTGCACAATACCTGTTTGTCCTGCTGCCTGAGCAAATGAGGCTTCCCCGCTTGGGTGACTGAGCCGAGCCATTCCTGTCGGGCATATAATCAATGGAAGAGACACTGGAACTCCAAGAAGAGTTGTGGCCGTCATAGTGTTCCATGTTCCTGCCAAGTCTTGCTCGATTACTGTGGGTGTTGGTAGCGAGACGTCCACCATGCCGCTAGGCTTGAAAAGGACATTTCTATATGCCCTTTGGTTGAGATCAACAGCTGTAAAGCCAGAAGCTCTCAGTAAATGTCACTCTTAGAAGAGGTAGGAGCAACATACAAATCATATCAGTTGCCCCCGAAGAGAAATACGCCCATGCCTTTTGGCTCAGGTTGACTTTTGCGTTCTCCTGTTACATGCAAGATGTAGAAGATTCATACGGATGGACATCTTCTGCAGTCAAATTTGCTTACCTCAAAGTCGTAAAGGTTGATTATCTGGGAGAGTGGTGTCCTTTTAGGTTTGGGTGCAGAAGGCCTCTCAGCAACCGCCGCTGGTGGGTGTGATTGGATAGTTGAGGGGTCGACGGGGCCCATTTTCTTAGACGCGGGAAGCCCTTCTTCTATCATTTCTGGTCCGTGTGCGACCTCGTAAGCAGCAGTAGCGTCACGCCCAGCATATTTCAGTAGGATGGCGCTGCCTCCTGGGTGTTCAGACAAGAACTCCGTCACGTCGTAGATTTTTCCAGAGACTAAAGTGCGAATCAACGCTAGTTAGTTGGGCTAATACCATTTAGTATATCATAGGATACTCACCGACTATCCAGCATGATGTCGGAGTGTTGTGCTTGGCAACCTCTTGAGCGGAGAGCATATTGATGAGTTGTAGTTTTTGTTAAATCGAGGACAAGTGTCAATCACGTCCTTAGTCGAAGTTGACAGCAAAGACCAGAAATCAGAGCGACACGAGGAGAAGAGGATACATTCCATGAGTTAGCTCGGCAGTTTATGACTTATAGTCGCAGCTCAGCCAATCGGGACACCATAGTTGTGGCAGTTTGTTGTGGTTCGACACCGGGCCGGGGCCCCGCGTTGAAAGGCCAATGGCAGCTCTCGACGCGATTCGCGGGATTACAACGTGCAGATGGTATACAATAAAACCCGAGTTGATATACATAATGGAAAAGATTCTAGCTCTCGGTATTAACAGGAAATGGGTTACTGTGCGTGAATCGTAAAACCTGCTCCCGAATCGCTTCTCTCACAAATTGGACAACCTCCGGCCAACTGGGTTTTGACCTCGATCGCACTGAAAGCCGGCGACGTCAGTTATACCATAGGAGTAATAAAAGTGTGACTTACTATGCAATCTTCTCGCCCATTGCATTGACCACCCCTCCACTAAGCCCGCCATAGTACCCGATAGTCCCCAGGCTCAAAGAATTTCCTTGCCTAGGGGGAAGTGCCTCCCCACCTGGAACACATCCAGCATGGACTGCGTGCCGGCACAAGAATAGCAGGACTAAAGATTGCTGGCTGACCAAAGCGCCACTATCTGGCAAGGGTGAGAACAAAGGTTCATCGCAGACTGGGCAGATAGATGCAGCTTCATGGAAAAGTTAGACGAACAAGTCAACCTGTACCACCAATACACATACCTCCTCCTAAATACCCTCCTGTTTGTGACAGGTGTAGCCTTTCTTGCAAGGTCGCGCCGTCCCCTAGAAGAATTGTCTGACACCCCTCTAATAGAGATATTTGTAGGTTGAAATCTTGCAAGATCGTGATAAGTGCGTCCTTGAGTCCAGGTATTTCCAGTCCGTTCTTGATCCTACGTATAAGTCGTATTGGGTCGATCTCGGTGCTGACGTTCTTGAGGAGCCCACGAATGAACGCTGAACATTCTTGGTCAGTCTCTTGAATCTACACCGAGTTATGGATACAATCATACCTGGTCGGGTTTCCGAATACTTAAACAAGTCCTCCCACAGGTCGTCGTCATTCTGCTCTTTGGCGAAGTCGATAGCACGGTTAACGTCAGCCAGTCGTTCAATGATGAGGTTGAGTGCACGTTTGTTGTCGCCCATACGTCCTAGCAAAAACACTTGCTCCGGAACCAAGTCACCTTCGTCACATATTCTAAATGCCTGAAAAGCGATATCAGTGCACGCGACAAAAAGGAAAATAGCAACGATCAAACAGTACCTTCTCCAAATTATATTGACTGCTTGCGCGCAGGAAGTCAATGAGCTTCCCGGGAGAGAATTGAGCAAATAGCTCCACTTGGATATCGGCATATTCGGATGCGTGATGAGGGTCCTCTTCGAAAAGTGCCGCAAGATACAGGTATAAGAAAAAGCGATTGTTCCGGAGTTGCTGGACAACTCGGTCGATCTATGATTCAACAGATGGAACGTGTTAGAACTTCCTACGAGAACACTTACGTGAACTTACAGGTATTGCGTGGGTATTCTCTACCAGCAGCTGAATAGCAGTTTGTGGTACAGCTGGTTTTGTGAAGTCGACGCCTTCGCCTGTCCCTTCAGCACGACGCTTCTCCTCTAGCTCCTGATCGAATTCAACTAACAGCAGTGCGTCATCCCGTAGCGCAGTAAAAAGGTTATGCTCGCGGATCAGGTCGAAGACACCTGGTCGCCTAAGACGGAGGAAATACGGTAGCGCCTTTCCTGGCTGGTGGTTGGCGATATAACTAGAAACCATGAGTCAGCGGCTACTTCTCTGGGAGCGAGGTTTAAGACCTACAGTTCAGCAAGACATTCCATCAATATGTGTGCCTTGGGATTAGAATCTAGAGTGGATTTGACCGCGACCACAACAGCAGGTATATCGTAAATATCCTTTGGCCATGCATTGATGGTGCGCAGTAGAGCCTGAGAGTCGTGTAAGTTAGTCCATTGGCTCGGTTATAGATGCGCTAGATTTAACCTCATGGTTGTGTCCTAGCAGGTGTGCCAATATCATTTCGTAGACGACATGACCGAGCTGGGGATCATGTGTTGGAACAAATGGTATAATGTACTGAAGGCGGCGTTAGAACTAGAAACATAAACATGACGTTTAGAAGGACAACGTACCCCCAGTTGATTCTTTCCAGCAAACAAAAAAATCCAGTGTTCCCAGGCAGTGGCATTGGTGGTCAGCACTTTTGGGGTCAAATGTGCTGCCTTGTCGTATTCGCCTAGACATTGCGTTTCCGTGAGTAAGTTTCCGTACTAGTACGGCAGTCAAAATTCACCATCATCAACCAAATGCTGGAGATACTTTTGGCCAATGGCTGCAGCATCAATCCCTCCCGCGGGTCCCAAGTCTTCAATAGCCTCCAACGCCTCTTCGTATCGTTTTCGTTCGACGAGCCATTCAATGTGATCCTTGGCATCTCGAGGGCGAGCAACGATGAGAGCCTGGGGACTCAGTACTATCCAGAATGTACCCTGTGGTCCAAGCCCTTCCGCAAGCACGTAGTCATTGCAACTATACGTATGGTATCCGTTGACGCTCAGTGCATCTGATGCGTGCTCCTCACCGGCGCGCGATATCAGTCGTAGCTCCGGTCGGTGGGCAGCCCTACGCCTTTGAGCCTCGCGAGTAGCTGGAGGTGCGTCGTCTACGTCGTTAAATGTGTCGGGAGTAATATAGGCCAAGACGAGGAAGGACCCCGCATTTGAATGAGGGGAAAGTCCAGCTATCATGCAGTCTACTTGCAGAACTGCAAGCACTTCAATCGAAATTCCACTAGAGTTCGTCATACCTCCTTCAGCACGACGACGAACGCGAGCCACTTTGATGTAATCAGCCCAGCCTATCAAGAGAGTGACGTCGTCTTGCCATTTGAGAGTGCAGCGGAACAAATCCGCTCGGGGGCTATTTGCTGGGCGATCGAGATAAGCTATGCGCATGCTCGACGCAGTGTCGTAAAGTCGCACGCCGGAGTCACAAGCCCAAGCAATAAGTGTCGTCCTCCAAGCCGAGGCCCAGACCGGACCTTCATTACCAGAGTGTAATGTTGTTTCTTTGTGTCCGAGCCAACCCTTTTCGTGTAAAACAAGTGTGCCAGCAAGTCCGCCACAGACGAAAGCGCGAGAGCCACTTGTCCCAAATGATGGTTCAAGTGTAATGGTGCGCATCGGCCGTTTGAGGTCAAATACATACGACTCCGGGGTGCTGAGTGAGTGAATGACGACCTGGCCTTGTATGTAAGGTTGGCAACCTTGTCGATTACGAGTGCCTGTGAAGTAACTCACCATCTATCGAGGCAGTAGCAACAAAATCTCCTGTGGAATCCACACTCATGTCGGTAATTGTGGCGGTATGGGGTCGATACGATTTCTGGAGAACGCCGCCAAAGTCGAGAACGTGGACAATACCGTTGTGCGTTCCGAGCAACTGAGTGCACCAATGTGAGTGGTTGACGTAGAGAAAGCGACAGCAGTACTTACCACTGAAGTACTCGAAATGACCAAGGCGCATGCCGAGTCTTTCTCCAGAAGTTGGGAAGTATTACCGGCAAGACGCTCATACTTGAGACTGGGCTCAATGTCCTCCTCTTCGTCATCATCCTCGTCATCATCGGGATCTTCACTCTCGCTGCCATCTGACCAAGTATCGTCCTGGTCACTCTCCCCTTCGGGAGAGTCAACTTCCTCTCCACTGTGTATACTTGGTGCTACATTGCTCGAGGGCACACCATTATTGTTGGTAGATGTCGGGGACGTAGACTGGTCATCCTCATTGTTGCGGTGGACCGGGCCCGAAATTGCTGTAGGACCTTCTTGCACCTTTAAAACAAATGTACAAATATCACTCCAGGTGGTACAGTACTTGGAGAGTTAATGGACTGACCAGTTGAGTGCTTTCAGTCGCTTCTTCCTTCAGCTGACTTCCTTCATTAGTGTTATTTAACGAAGATACCGTCTGGTCCAGAGTGCCATTTGCTATACACCGAATTAAGATTTTAGTATTTATATCTAAGCTCGGGCTGACTGTTACCTTGACTTTGGGACATCCCTCGGCTGTGGTGGATGGTGGGCGGTCCAAAGGCGAGCCACGGTCACGTGTTATGACAATGACCCCTGAGACAAACAAACGGGATTTCTAGATTTTGTACAGAAGACAAGGCAGTTTATCTCGAGAGCTGTGCTGGTACCACCTAAGCACCAGATGTGTTCCACCACTCAACCACCCGATCCTCGCCCCCGCTCACGAAGGCATTTCCTCCGCCTGCCGAGGGCGGGCGCCATGATACACCCCAAACCTCGCCTGCATGTTGCTGAGTCGAAAGAACTTTCCGAGCACCTATATCCCAAATACGAACTGTCTTGTCTGAAGATCTATGAGAGCCCCAATGTTAGCTTGCAAGCATCACTTCGTAACTTTCAGCTCACCCGCTCGCGGCTAATTTCCCATCCGCGCTGAGGCTAGCGCACAATGCCCAGCTGGAATGACCACTAAATGCAGCTACTGCCCCTGCTCCCAGGCGAGGATGTCCTGCATCTGTGATCGGAGGCGGGACGCGCAAATCATGCAACAGCAGCCGTTTGTCGTCTGACGCGGACAAAAGCAGCTAGTCTCTTTAATGTAAGACCCTCATGTGCTTTGGCTAAGTCAAGAAATGACTTACCTGGCTATCAGAGCTCCATGCAAGGCTGCGTACACACATGGCATGACTAGCATATGTTACCACCAGTTGTTGGGTCTCCATATCGAAGACAAATATCTGGCCACTGTCAGAGGACAGTGATATCTGCTTGCCGTCTGGTGACTGTGCTCATGTACTCGTTTGAACGCCGTTTGAGCCTGGAAGCGCGCGCTGCACATACATGTTTAACACACATCCCAAATTTGGCTCGCCCAGATGTAAGCTTTCCTATTGACTCTCCAAAAGTATCGGGCGCTAAGCAGAGGTGAGCGTGCCGAACATGTAACTTAGGTTTACGACATACATGTTGAACAAATAAGGACATTTCCTCCGCTTCCTGTAGACGCATAAGACTCTCCAGATGGGTGAATCGAAACGGACCAGGCTGAGTCTGTGTTAAATAGGACTTATGAAGCAAGATTGCAGTACGCACTAGACTCCTCGTTTTTGTCTCGATTGAATGTTTCTCTTTTTGCAACTACATTTTGCGACTCAACATCCCACAAAAACACTGTACCCTCCACTGAGTTCAGGACGGCCTTTTCTCCAGCGTTGGGCGAAGACGAAACCGATAGAGAAATCAGGCCCAGTGGATGTGCTGTCGTTGAGTGTAACTTCTTTCCTGCAGCATCCCTATTGCAGAAACACTTAAAATACGATCACTAGTGAACGCACCACCAAACATACCAGCAGATACCAGTTCCGTCAGCGGATATTGATATGACTTTATTTGAAGCAGTCCACTCTACGCCCCAGATTTGGTCCGAATGGGCTGAAGCACTTTATTAGTATTTATATCAAGTAACGGCTAAGATGTAGAACGAACCAGATTCAGACACTTGGGTCTGCAAGAATTGATTTGACTAGAATTTGCAGCTAAATGTTGATAAGTAGCACCAAGAACTAAAGCGGCCAAGGATTTACCATCGAGGACGGTGGTTGGAGTTTCTAAGTTGACCAATTCTGATTAGCGCCACTGTGGCTGTGCTGACTATTACGATCAGAACACGAGATAACTCGACCATCGGGAATGCCATAAACGCACATCTCAGTGCTGGTGAACGGCCAATTGCGTGTGCCTGGGATCGTTGGGACAGCATGGATAATAAGCCCCCTAACTCTCCATCACCTGCTGTCAGAGGGCTCAGCTATTAATTGAACTTTAGATCAACCGAACAAGCGCATATAGGCCCACTCCTAGTGATTGGGTAAGAGAAATGTCTTCACGCGTAGAAAATGCCCACGCTGACATTCTGTCAACCCTGGTACAACAATTCATCTATCAGATGACGATAAGGAGCTACCATAAGTACCAGGATGCTAGAAAAGACACGTCGCAACCGGCCACTCATCCCGTTGTCCCCAGCCAGACTGCCCCTACGTCCCTACTATGTCTTCTATTCTCGCTGTCCTGGGGTACTCATCACTCGCTTTGGGTATATTCTTCGTTGCTTTGGAGGCATTGTGGTGGGTTGCGAGGACTCGTGCAGTAGACACTACCACTGCAGTCCGCGAAGCAGAAAGGCTAAGAGAATCGCATGCCTCTGGTCAAGTGACCGGAGCTGCAGTGGTTGCTGGCGGAAGGTAAATGCTATTATCTCCTAGAAGCACATGCGTACATTGCTGAAACAATAAAACACAGTATAGCAGGGCTGACTACGGCGATTATATGCGCTAAATTCTTTGAGCGGGTCGTCGTAGTCGAGCCTGATTCCATAGATGAGCTAAAGCGTACGCGCGTGGCACAATACGAGCAAGTTCATGGTAAGCTCTAGTACTGCGGATTACGCAAAAAAATCACAAACCGTGTTACAAATCTAGCCATCCAAGCCGTTTCGCTTTTGATTCTTCGTGGAATTATTCCTGATTTCGACACCCGGATTTCCGCGTTCGGCGGTGCAATTCTGGAGTCTAATGCTCATTTACAGATAGGCTCATCAACCATCAAGTTCGCGCCTAACAGTCTTCCGAGTACCGTATTTGTTTCTAGGATCTCGCTCGAGCATATGCTTCGAGCGTACGTCAGGGAGATCCCAGCTATCCAGTTCCTACAAGGCTCAGTCACCCAGGTCATCCCAGACGTTACTGGGACACACGTTCAGCGAGTGGTGGTTCAAGTGAAACATGACAGTGCCAAAACAGTCGAGCTTGACGCAGCTATGCTGGCCGACTGTAGTGGCCCGGCGACTATAGGACTGAAACTGTTAGAAAAGGCCGAAGGTGCCGAGTGGGGACCGTATCCGAAGATCTCATACGGTAAGCTACGCAAGCACTGGTGTGAACCGAACCTAACAGTCTATGCTATAGATCCAAAAATCACTTACTCGACGGCGTTCGTGCCAGTCCCGGACCGAATCAAGAGCACATTGCCCATCTTTACCCGAAAACACGATAATTATACGACTTTTGAGGAACTTGGGTTCGTGAAAGGCCTTATCCCGGATGCCGAACAGGACGATCGAATGGCGTGTATGATTCGAGCTGACGGTCACAGTCAGTATTCTTAATTCCTCATATGGCTGTAACCATTTGCGAATTCACGATTGCCTAGTATTGTGCGGTATAGGTGGATGGGACCTAGCACCAGACATGCGCCCGCGATCTCTAGAAGAATTCATCCAGCAGATGGAGTCAATCTGGCAGAATGCCTCAAACGGTGCATATCCCGAGGAAGACCCCAGTCGAATGGCTGTCATGGATAGCATTCGGGCGGTTGAGGTCGCGTTGGGTGAGGACGGGATCGTGCCAGAGTTCAAGTTCTGTAAAATGGGTAAGCGGTGTCGTCTAGCACGGACCAATAATGTTAAAATACCATTGATCTACCTAGGGCCTTGCTACAAAATCGATTACGCAAAGGCGTCAAGGCCATCGAACTTTGTTGCAATTGGTGATAGTTTCCTGCGTGCGTCGAGCTCCATTTTAGCTGGTGGAAAGAACATCGCAGTACTGACCTTGGTACACCTTAGGTGTCAACCCTACCTACGGACAAGGTATCAGCAAGGCACTGGTAGATGTTGCGTCGCTCAACGGCGCCCTGCTTGACACGGCTCTCGCCGCAAATCCGGCAGCCAATGCCTCCGGATGGAGTCTTCCAAGCGGCTTCTCATCGGAAATGCTGACCAGGCAGACTCCTCGTGTCGTGCATATGTGGGACTCCACTAAAGATTCGGTAAATTATTTATGCATTGCTCTAAGGGACTAATATTCACTTGGGATGTAGGATTATGGCAGGAGGGGTACCGAGCTCGTTCCAGGAGAGTCACCAGAGCTTGGCGAGTTCGGGAGGACTTACTGGAAGGGCGTGGTCCACGTTGCCGGCAAAGTACGTACATCATCAAAACACACCTATCTGCGTGTTGTATTCAAACCAAACCTGGTTTCCAGAACAAATATGTGGCGGCAGACGTTATAAAGGCCACACAACTGGTTGCACCACCATTGGACCTATTGAGGGTCAGTAGAACAGACACGTACTGTTGTATTTTTGGACTAAGCATGCTTCTGGGTTGTAGCCTAGTCTCTTTGTCCGGGCGATGTGGAGCGTGTGGCGAGGAACGTAAGGGTCGGATACATTCCGCTGGGGGTTCGGGTAAAATGAAATGTACATGTTTAAGGATGTACAAAGCTTAGGTATCTGTTAGAATGTTCGAGCTGTGGGTTTTAGGGCTCGTTGGGCACGGTACTAGTACCAGTAAAGAGATTTGGCAGCGATTTCTCTAAACTGTGCGATTATTGAATATTACATGTCTAAAGCAATCCGGCAAGCTAAATAATATAGTACGGACAAAAGCATTTAGTCCCTATAATAGGCTCATTGGAATAATCTTCGTCGTCTGAGTCGACTTGTGGTGGTTGAAAGGTTTGAGCTGTTGGTCACGTGAGAACTAAGGAGCGTCAAACAAATCCCGACGATCAAATGGGAAGCATTGATTCGACTAGTTTTGGGGGCTGAATGTTGATAAGTAGCACTAGAAAAGTGTCTGTGTACATACCATTGAGGGGTTTCTCACTTATTTCGGACAAGGCGCTGGCGTTAATGTGACTATATTAGGCGGGACACGATTCAAGTAGCAGACAACTTAGCTCCAAAGTTGGCCTACTCGGGGATCGGGTAGGTGGTGGATCATCCATGAATCTTAGTGGGGAAGGGGGGAGGGGGGAGGCAGGGTCAACGTGTGTCCCTTGTTCCTCGTTATCTGCTATTAGGAAATTCGCCTTTCAATTTCAATCTTCAACCCAACAAGTGCATACACGCCTACGTGTCGTGATTGGGCAAGAGAATCGGCATTTCGTCTCCCAGAACTCTCCCAAATCATGCATAGGACAGAACCACGCCACCAATAGGTGAAGCCCCTGCTTCGAATAATTTATCTGATGGGAACAAGAAGTTAGCATGAGTACAAGTATGCGAGGTTGGCCAGTCGCCCTTAATCAGACCACCTCTGCATCATTGTCATGCCCTCCATTTTCACCGTACTGGAATACTCAGCACTAGCCTTAGGAGTGCCATTTCTTACTTTAGAGGTATTATGGTTGGCTGCCAGGACTTATGCAGTGAACACCAATACTGCTGTTCATGAAATAAGAAGGCTAGGAAAGACTCGTGCTTCTGCTCAAGTTATTGGGCCTGCAGTGGTCGCTGGAGGAAGGTAAATCACATCCTTTTTTTAAATAAACACGTAGGTCCATTGAATCAACGGTGTACAGCGTAGCAGGATTGGCTACAGCGATTGTATGCGCCAAGTTCTTTAAGCAGGTCATTGTAGTCGAACCCGATTCTATAGATGATCCAAAGCGTACCCGGGTGGCGCAAGCTGAGCAGGTCCACGGTGGGCTTTGGTTTCACAGGACATCTAAAAAACCACCTGACATGCTATTATTCTAGGCATACAAGCTGTTTCACTTCTGGTCCTTCGTGGAATTATTCCTGATTTCGACTCTCGACTCTCTAAGTTTGGGGGCACAATCCTTAAGCCCGACGGTCCGCTACAGATCGGCTCATCAAGTATCAAGTTCGCACCTGATAGCCTTCCGGAAACCATTTTTATGTCTAGGCTCTCACTCGAGCATATGCTTCGGGCGTATATCAAGGAGATCCCAACCATTCAGTTCCTGCAGGGCTCAGTCACCCAGGTCATCCCAGACGTTACTGGGACACAGATCCAGCGAGTGGTGGTTCAGCTCAAAGATCACAACGCTAAAACAGTAGAACTTGACGCAGCTATGCTGGCCGACTGTAGTGGTCCGGCGACTATAGGACTGAAACTGTTAGAAAAGGCCGAAGGTGCCAAGTGGGGACCATACCAGAAGACCTCATACGGTAAGCTACGCAAGCACTGGTGTGAACCGAACCTAACAGTCTATGCTATAGATCCAAAAATCACTTACTCGACGGCGTTCGTGCCAGTCCCGGACCGACTCAAAAGGACGCTGCCCATTTTTACCCGAAAACACGACAATTATACGACTTTTGAGGAACTTGGATTCTTGAAAAGTCTACTTCCGTACGCCGAACAGGACGATCGAATGGCGTGTATGGTTCGGGCTGACGGTTACTGTTAGTACTCTCGGTTATCTCTGTTGACAGTTCGTAGGGCTCACGAGTACCTAGTAACCTGTGGAGTAGGTGGATGGGATCTAGCACCAGACATGCGCCCACGGTCTTTGCAAGAATACATCCAGCAGGTAGACTCGATGTGGCAGAATGCCTCAAACGGTGTGTATCCTGAAGAAGACTCTGGTTGGATGGCAATCATGGATAGCTTGCGAGCGATTGAGGCTGCGTTGGGCGAGGACGGGATCGTGCCAGAGTTCAAGTTCTGCAAAATGGGTAAGCAGTTCCATCTGGCAGGGTGTTAGGGATGTTGAGATATTGTTGGCCTACCTAGGATCTTGCTACACAATCGATTATACAAAGGCACCAAAGCCGTCAAACTTTGTTGCGATCGGCGATAGTTTCCTGCGTGCGTCAAATTTCCACCAGGCGCTAGTTGATGGAAAAACTTGTTGGCATTAACTTAATACGACTTAGGCGTCAACCCCGTCTACGGACAAGGTATCAGCAAAGCTCTGGTAGATGTTGCATCGCTTAACGGCGCCTTGCTTGATACAACCCTCGTCCCCGGTTCTACGACCGGCGCTCCCGGATGGAGTCTTCCAAGCAGCTTCTCGATGGAAATGCTGGCCAGGCAGGCTCCCCGCGTCATGCATATGTGGGATTCGACGAAGAATTCGGTAAACTTCTTACATCCTCTCGTAGGACCGATATCTAACCTGAGGTGTAGGATTATGGCAGAAGGGGTACCGAGCTCGTTCCAGGAGAGTCACCAGAGCTTGGCGAGTTCGGGAGGACTTACTGGAAGGGCGTGGTTTGCGTTGCAAGCGAGGTACGTGCATTTTTGGACCGCGCGCATACGTCAATTGTGTTCATAGTGAATACGATATGCAGGATACATCAGTCGCAGCAAATGTTGTAAAAGCCCTGCACCTAGTCGCGCCACCGTTGGATCTGTTAAGAGTGAGTAGACCAATCGTTTCCTTGTTTGTTAGGCCAACACCAATTCTGGTCCGTAGCCTAGTCTCTTTGTTCGGGTAATGTGGAGCGTATGGCGGGGGTCGTAGAGATAGTATATATATTGTTGGGGATTGAATAAAACAAACCACATAGGTCTAAGAATATACGGTGTCTACGCGCTCGTTTGCGGTATTCGAGTTGTGCGCCCTAGAGCTCGTTAGATGACACACTAGCACCAGTAGAATCTTTTTTGTCTTGTTTTGAAAGCTAAGCGACCGTCGAGCCCTGCACGCCCAGAACAAATTAAGGAAGAGAAAACGCAGGATTTATGATAGGAACATAGTCGTTAGAATAGACTCATTACTTGAATATGGTTGATAACCTGAGCCGTGGTGGTGGTCAAGGTCAATAGTTGATCCTCAGTCACGTGAGGCTGAGGAAGTGTCAAATCCCCACGACAATCACCAACACAAACCATCCAGTCGGCGTGTTTCTGAGGCTTGTAGGTCAATGCTATCGAAGATTGTAGCTGCTGCCTAATATACGTGTACCTAGACAATGTCTTTAAAGCTGAACAGCAAGTCAGCAACGGAGGAGAGCTTCACATTCACTGTTGGGAAGCTAGGTGAGTACCACCCAAATATGACGCAGCATTGAATAACAATTCTATTCAGATGCCGGAATGGCCGTGCGTCCTCTTGCATCACTAGAGATTCGGGAAACTCATGGTTTTTTGTGCAGATTCTCATCGGCGAACGGGCCCACTTGATCGAGTTTCCGTCTCTATTGCTCCCCCCAGGTGTAACCTCAGGATCGATTGTAAACATATCTGTAAACCGCAATGTCGCCGAAGAAAAACGCCAACAGAAAGAATTCTGGGACTTGCAAGACGCTATTTTGGAAACCTTTGGGAAGGTTGCACCCGAACCCCCAGTCCTCGAAGTAAGTCTAGCCAGCTACGTCTATTCTTTTATGAATACTTTTTAACGCAAACACTCGTTCAGGTTCGCAATGTCACCCAAACTTCAGTCACACTGGAATGGCCGCTCATAAAGTTGGCTACTGCCAAGCTTCGCTCCTTGGATATCTACCGTAACAGTCAACGACTGGCTTCAATCCCCTCTCCAACCACCAACACCTCTACTAAACTGTCTGGACTTGATGTCAATACGGAGTATACCTTCCAACTCATTTTGCGGACAACTGCTGGGACCTACCCGTCGAACGTGATACGCTTACGCACGCACACCATCACCGACACGTCTGGAATCTCAGTTTGCTTTGGAACCGTGCAAGACACTGTGATGCTCGAACGTGCCAAGCTGGTTCTGAGAGAAATGCGCGCCAAGTGGAGCGACAAGATTCAAATAGACACAACGCATTTTGTATGCACGACCCCAGCAGCTGCACCTACAAGCGGTCAGGCAACTGGTGGACCCAGTGTAGAGTACCAAAAGGCATTACAAATGAGTATACCGATCGTGCAGCCGCACTGGATAATGGCATGTCATGCTGAAAAAAAGTGAGAGGCTTAAACCATTCTCAGTTCCTATATACTTACAATGCGAACAGAATGGTACCTATATCGGGTTATTACCTCGGGGCCACTCCAGCTACCCCTATGAATGCGCCACCCTTCACACGACCAGTTTCGCAAACGCCCCAGCCTCGAGATTCTCTTCCTTCTGGCACACACGCAGATATTGATCGCGCACCTAGCCCAGAGACGCGCGCGAGACAGAACGAAAGCTCCTCGACACCCGAGGAGGACAACGATTTACCACCTATACCCACCATCACAGTTGACGCTCACGAGGACAAGCTCGACGATGAAGAGTTGGAAAAGGCTCGAGATGCACCCATAGGTTCAGAGCCTCGCTCACGAAGCGGCACAATGAAAAGCGACTTTAAATTCCCTCCCCCAACTCCTCCCCCCTCAATCCCTCAGATCGTAGTAGACCATCACGATGAGGGCGAATCAAAGCAATTGCCACCAGCGGGAATCCCCGAGGAAGTTCCCGAAAAACGCGCTCCCCAGCAGGATAACGTTGACGATGAAGTAGGAGAAACGGTCGAGGTTGATTTGAGTTAACTGTACTTCTCGCATCGTCTTTCTTGCATCATAAACGTCGCGATACCTCATAGATCCCAATGCTATTTTATGTCTTGATTTCTCTAGTGTGGTACTGTATAGCCCCGCGCCGCTCGAATTTGCATCCGCCCGGCGCGTTGTGGATCTCCTTACATCAACGATAGCGAAAGACGACATCACAAAACTTTTATTAAACTAAACACTAAAAGTGAGCCTGTCTCTTCGTTGGTAAATCTGTAGTGCTGAACTTTGAGATAGGATGTCTGACGCTGGAGATGCCCCTGAGGTCGAGGCCCCCGCTGAGGTCGAGGTCGCCCAAGAGGCACCCAAAGGAAAGATGTCGGTTGAGGATGCCCTTCAGGCAAGTACCAACCATCAGAGCTATAGGAATCATTCCTGCTAACTGTATTCAAATATTTAGGAGGTGCTCAAGAATGCCTTGCTTCATGATGGACTTGCCCGTGGCCTCCGAGAGGCCGCCAAGGCCCTCGACAAGCGTCAAGCCCACCTTTGCGTTCTTGTTGAGACTTGCACAGAAGCCGAGTACATCAAACTTATTGTTGCGCTGTGTGCCGAGCACAATATCAACTTGATCAAGGTTGGAGACGCCAAGGTCCTCGGTACCTGGGCTGGCCTATGCAAGATCGACCGGGAGGGTAACCCCCGCAAGATCGTTGGCTGCTCTTGTGTTGTTGTCAAGGACTACGGCGCGGAGAGCGAGGGCCTGAACGTTCTTCTTGAGTACTTCAAGAACCGATAAAAGTGCAGCATCTGAGCGGCAATGGTGAGACATTGTTTTCTACTTTTCCAGCTGTTTTCCTAAGATGTCAAAAAGACTCCCTCTACTGATCCACTGAGGACACAGTCTATCCGGAATCATGATACTGTCTGAGACTCTGTTCGCGCCATTGCATCCAGTAGCACACGTGCTGACTTGCCCTCTTTTCAGACACCTCACATCGCATACTCTATGTGTATTTTTACGGTTGCCCAATCAAATATCACTGTACTTATCTTATGACTGGCTTACGACGCTGCTGTTGTGCGCTTTAGCTCTAATTAAGCGAAATCTCACTCACCACGCTCCTCGGTGCCTTTTTCTCGAACAACCCACGACCTACACACCCACGGTGCCATGTTTCTATTTCGGCAAACAACTACAGGTGCTTCGCTATTGAATCCGCCTTCTGCTGGCAGGCGCCGTGGGTTAATCAAGGCAGGTTCTCACCATGCTGAATCGTAGCGTAGCGGTGGGTGTATGCGCCTTAGTTCATCCCACAGACATGTGGCGATCTCATTTGATGTCACAATAAGTCACCCGACGACGTAAAGCATATGGGAAGGCTGAAGCGAAGCGCATAGACCGAGCTGGTGCGGTAAAAAAGAATCATCAAAAGTGATCAGCCATTCTTCTCATGACAGGCCGGCTAGTTGGTATTGCACCCCTCGTCAAAAATAAGTTGGGCCATCTTCTCGTGGCGCTATATGAACCGAGTTTAGGCGGCAAGCACATTTTCAGAACGCTCTGGTGCACATGGAGCCGTACGCGCATACCACCCGAGCTGTCAAAGATGCAAAGCAAGGCCGACGAAGAATCGGCCGCCCGAACCCACGCATGTGTGCACTACATCCCTAATTTCACAGTGAAGTTTTGAAGCAGCTTGAGAGAGCTTATAAAATCTGGTCGATGCGCGTCCAAACTGTGTAGACTTCAACATCTTTCTCCCATAACTAAATCCTCCTAGTCATGAAGTTCATCAGTGTTGCTGCAGTATTGGGAGTTGCTTCCCTCGCTTCCGCCTGCACCATTCCTTCGGACTGGAACCGGTGAGCTTAACTCGGTATTTTTGCGATTACTCGACTGGTCGCTTACGATAAACGTAGCTCCGTCGGTGCTACTATCCGCAATGTAGCAAAGGGCCGCAACGCATCGCAAAGGTTGATGTTAGCCTTATTCGAGACTGGCTGGGTAGAGTCGCAGTGAGTTGTTGTCGATTGTTATTTATGAAATAATTTGCTCACCAATTATCTATAGTGTCAACAACCGTAAGCCATACATCAAGTTTGCTGCTTAGCTCTCTTGCTAACTTTCTTTCAGTCAACTGTGGTGACAGTGACAGCATTGGTGTCTTCCAACAGCGCCCATCACAAGGGTGGTGCACCCCGTCGTCTCTATGTTTGGACGTGACGCACGCAACCAACGCATTCATCGACAAAGCCGTGAGAGTGGCAACTTCTAGTATGACTGCAGGTCAACTCTCGCAGGCTGTTCAGGTATCAGCGTACCCTGATCGTTATGACGCAGCCGAGTCGAAGGCGAGGAGTATTATTGCCGAGCTTGGTGGCTTCTAAGTAAGCTGTATTCACGGTTAATACTCTCGATGTAATTTGGATGTTCCATTCGTGGGTTATGCTGTTGGTGTAGCTTGTGAATTGATCCGGCGACGTTATCCTAGCTTTGAACACTATCCAGGCCGCACAGCACGAAATCCTGACGCAAGGCTAGGCAAGAACGAAGCAGCTCTATCATGATCCACCATATATTAGCATACAGATACGCCCCAGTTCTCAACCAAGTCCTAAAACCAGAGTATTTCAACCAGGGTAAACATTAGTGTATAGCTGTTCTGACCCAAGCTATGACTAGTATAACGGGCCGCTAGCTCGAGTCGAACAGATTACCAGCCATGCAACTCTGGCGTAATAAAAGTAGAAGTTTTCCAAGTAAATGAATCATGCGGTCTCATATGAGTCTAACTATAGTAAGGTAACGGAGCAGAGATCAGGTACACCTAGGCGACCGGGGAAGCCAGCTTGGGAAGAGGCGCTCAAATCACATGACGGACGCTTTGTCTAATCTTCTCTTAACTCGGCCGTAATGTTTATTTCGCCCTCCGTCCTAAATTTGTGAAGCACTCTGCGGCGTATCATGGGCGTAGAGCCATATACATAATACTCCGTCCATATCAACCTCAGCGATGCCGTGCTCCCTTGCTGCAGATATGATGCCGCGGCATCTCTCGGCTCTCGGCCTCCGTCAGCTTGCCACTAGGACGCCTCGAATGGCTAGATAGACTTCGACTTCAATTAACGAGGAAGCAAAAAACAAGCAGTTGGGCGATGGCGCCCGGTATTTCTCCGCGAGCAGGCCTATACCAGCTCTCCGCTATGAGCGGGCCGGGCTTTGAAATCGGGTATTAACAAGAATACACACATTTTGCTCCGAAAGGCAAACGGTCCGTTCAAGAGAATCAATGCTATTTCACACGTCTTTATATTTATGCTTCAAAATCGTCAGCGGATGGGATGTTCTTAAAGGGACAGTGGCTTTCTTTCGCCCCACACTTCGTCTTCCACCCCGCCTCTCTCATCATGGGCATGTGTGAGTGGGACATTTCATTGATTTATTTTCAAATATTGACTTGATAAATTTAGTCTATAATGTCTCGTTGGCCCTCTTCGCGGCTATAGGAGGGTTTGTAAGTTCTAAAGTTACTCTACGGCATCTTGGGGCCGACTAACATACTCGTCCGTAGCTTTTCGGGTACGATAGTGGTGTGATCACCAATGTTTTGGAGAACAAATACTTTTTAGAGGCAAGTCAGCTCAGTTTCTTCCACAACACCACAGGGGTCTGACTTAAGGTCATGTTTGAGTAGTATTTTAATCCGTCGGACGCTTTGGTTGGAGCTGTTGTGTCTACCTTAGCCGGAGGGTGCTTTGTAGGCGCGGCGTCGGCAGCTTGGCTAGCGGATCATATCGGACGAAAAAGGACACTGCAGGTTGGAAGCCTCATCGCAATTGTTGGGTAAGGAGATGTCTTTTTATAGCACTGCTCGCCAGTCTCACAAAACCAACGCCATAGGTGTCTCTTGCAATGTGTTGCCGTCAACATTGGAATGCTCATTGCTGGACGAATGTAAGCTTCCACTTTGATTCAGCACCAGGGATGTTGCTAATCATGACATCAAAAGTGTCGCTGGTCTTGCCATTGGAGTTCTGAGCATGATTACGCCGCTGTATCAGGTTGAAATCTCACACCCAAAGTGGCGTGGCTTCATGGCCGGAACTTTCCAACAAATGCTGTAGGTCTTCCCAACAAGAGCTGACCGCTGTCTTCTAACGTCGTATTCTCTAGCGGCTTCGGCTTCATTACAGCCAACTGGGTTACTTATGGCACTGACAAGGGAATTCATGGGGTTGCTGCGTGGCGCTTGCCGTTAGGTCTACAAATGCTGCCGGCCCTCATTCTTTTCATCGGAATGGTACGTTTACCCGAACCTTACGTTTCAACGTTTGCTAACGTCGCTCTTAGTTTTACTTCCCGTTCTCGCCCAGGTTGGTCTGAAATAACAAACACAGCCAAACATTACCCGCTCATACTCCATGTTTCAGATGGCTGGTTGCTCAAGGTCGCGAGGAAGAAGCTTATGGAGTTTTGCAAAAGCTACACTTCAATGGCGAAAATAAGGAGTGGTTAGATGGAGAGTTCTCCGAGATTTGTGAGGTGAGCAGTCATTGGTTTTGCTCGTTGGCTCTGGCAATGCGGCATGCTCACTATAGCCCGCAGCAAATCCGCATTGAGAAGGAGATGAAATCAAGCCGCCTTGTGGACTTGGTTAACACACGGCCGATGCTGAGGCGTACTTTGATCGCCTGCGGTGTACAGGCGTTCGGTCAGGTGTGTTATTCGCGGTTGCTGGCTCACTGCTTTCTAACGGTCTGGATTAGTTCACCGGTATCAACGTCATCAACTAGTAAGTGCAGTGCGCCAAGTCTCATCACCAATTCTAACCACTATATGCGTGGTGGTTGTACTCTGATAATAGCTATGGTGCGTGCAATTAAGCGAACCATCCAGACAGCAGTACTAATATCGATTTGACAGGCCCTCGCATGTACCGTGCACTTGGCATCTCCGACCCTCTTCTCATCCAGTCAATCTACGGCGTTGTGGGGTAAATGCGCCTCTGCTGTTTTTCAGTAACCCTAAACTAAATTTTCTCATAGACCTATCTGGAACTTGTTCTTCATTGTCTTCCTCGTTGACCGTGTCGGACGTAAGAAGCCACTCCTCTTTGGTTCTTTCATGCTCGCCGCATGCTTGGCTGTTGAAACTGCCATCAACGCTCAGGTTTGTGACCCACCTGTTATCCTTGTCTGGGTATCGTAGAGCTGATGTTACGTTGCTGCATAGTACCCACCTGACTCTCCTACGCCTAACAAGACCGCACAGGGTGCCGGTGTGGCGATGTTCTTTATTGCGACGTCTGTATTCTCAGTTAGTTATGGCCCAATTGCGTGGACGTATGTTGCAGAGATCTTCCCTATGAGGTACGTATTTCATCAGCATCGAAAAAAGACAAGCATGTATTGATTATGGTTGCGACCTCAGGACTCGTGCCATGGGTGTGGCAGCTGCGACATGCACGAACTGGGCGTTCAACGTTCTGTTCGGCCAGACGAGTCCAATTGGTGCGTAATTGCTTGCGAACGGGAGCGAGTAGATGTTGATTCGTACGCATACAGGTCTTGATAACTCCGCCTGGAAGTACTACTTGCTCTTCGTGTGCTTGAACGTCTTCTCGTTCTTCATGGTGCTTTTGTTCTTCCCGGAGACCAAAGGGTGAGTCATCACCTAAACACGTCAAGTATAGTTGCTAAATAGTATTGCAGCAAAACCTTGGAGGAAATGGATGAGCTCTTCGGAGATCAAGTTATTGACCACACACTCGACTCCAAGCGCCCGAACATGACGGAGCGAATGTCGGGCGGTCACGACGACAACGGGAAGCACGACTTGAAACACGTAGAATGAAGACCTGTTCTCGACTCATTTTTTAGTTGTTTCATGCTTTGTTTTTCTGCTTTCTGGTTCACGAGCATCTGATGACACAATTAGCAATATATATGCACGTTTCTCCTCTCATTTCTCGCTTCCCTTACGAGGATTTGCATGAAGTCACTCTCACGGCACACACGACGTAAACGGGGTATAATCGTTGATATAAAAGCCTGTAGAGGCGCCCAAAGAATATAAGGAGGGTAAGAAAGAAAAAAGTCGCACACGATGCATTAAGCTGAATATATTCGTAACCACTTCTCAACGCATAGACAGTCTATTCCCGCACGGCGGTCAATATTGCCCGTCTAGGAGCCTAATTTGCAGGGCGCGAGCTCATTCCAATCACAATCGCCGGACTATAAGAAAAAGCAAATAATTGAATTAGAAAATCGAGCTTGGACATTGAATATGAACTTACCCTGCCGCAGAGTTCGACTTTTCGGCGGTAGCAGAAGGAGTAGCGGACGCTGCGCTAGCCGAGGCAGAGCTCGCCGCGGGTGAAGCAGAGGCAGTCGGCGCGGCAGCCGCGGGAGCACTAAGCCGATAGATACGATAAGCATATATCAACACGTGTTTTTATTGTTCACTTACCCAGCCTGTCCACCGCCGGCAACCTGACTAGCCTGCTCGGGAGAGATCGTAGAAACAGTGGTGGATCCCTGGTTGAGCTGTCCAGTGGACCTGAACAGTTGGCTGGCACTCTCCTGGCGCGTATCGATGAAGCCGCCGGTAGGTCCCGCAACGATCGAGGCCACGTTCTGGTTCTGCTGGCTGTTGAGCAAAGGCTGGGTTGTGTTGGTGATGTAGATGTACACGGGGCCCTCGAGACCTTGGGGCACAACACACTGGTCGATGGGGAAGGAGGCCGCGTTGGCGACGCCGCCCGTCATCATCTGGCAAGAGAGCGTCGAGCGGTCGAGCCCAGCGAGTGCGGGGGAATCGAAGGTGACAGTGGTTCCGGGGGCGAGCGCGCCAGTGTTGGTGACAGTGAGAGCAGGGTTGGCTATGGACAAAAGTAAGTTGCCTGTTTAGGATTTATATTGGTTATATTTCAAACTGACCTGGGATACCGAGATCGCATCCGGAGATAAAGCCACCGGCGAGGGCCAAGATTTGCGAGGGAGCGAGAGCAACGTCAAAGGCAGAGGGGATGGCAACACCGCCGTTGAGCATGTTCAAAACAGTCTGGTGACGGGCCTCGTCGGTCAAGATCGTGGCCGCAGCAACAAGAATCTGTCGGTCGTCAACGAGCGCCGCACCACCAAGATAAGCCGACACGCCGACGTTTTCCACAAGGCGGGCGACCGCAGCCATAGTCTTCACATCAGTGAGCGCTGAGGAAAAGTCGAACTTGCATCCAGAGACGGGCTCTTGGCCGAGCGAGCGTAGAACAGACGCGAGCACGGTGGTGTGCGTTGCCTCGTCGACAGCGATCGAGTTGAACTGCTGCACTGGGACAGACGCGCTAACGAAGCCGGCGGCGGTAAAGTCGGACTCTTGGAACTTGGCCAGTGCCTGCTTGTAAAATTCGGTCTCGAGCTGCTCCAAGACATTGGCGAACTCTGCAAGAGCGAGGATGAGCGCTAATGGTTTTTTTTTTCCAAGACAAAGGGATACGTACTGAGGACAGTGATGTCGTTTGCGCTGGCAGCACGGGGGTACTTCATGGGTGCCGCCAGGGCGAGAAGAGGAGCAGAAAATCCAGCAAGGAGTGTCAAGAATTGCATCGTGAAGAAGACTAAGTGCTGCCGGAGCGTTGAGGTATTGAAGAACTAAGAAAAGGGCGCAGCCCAAAAGGAATATGAAGAGAGAGGGTAGGGGACTGGTGGAGGATTAGTACGCGCCGCCTTTGAGAAAAGAGCAACTTACATGAGAGACGCGAACGGAGGCAAGTCGAGTCTACAAGCAGAACCTTCAGCATCCGGGTCCCATTTGTAGCAACCGGGAGGGACTATCAAAGGGTCTGGTTCAGGGTCTTATGTCAGAGAAGCGTCGATCTGTTTGTTGGCAAGGCGAAGCTTTGTCTTCCACAAGCAACCACTCGTACCACCGTCCGACCAGAGACAGTGTAGTAATCCTGCAGTAATCAGTCCATCGTCGTCTACTCTATACATGCGCTCTCTACTCGGGACGCGAACGATACAGTCCAGTCGGCATCTCTGTGTACGGCATTCGTTCCACCATCTCTGGCCGCAGCTGGTCTAATCGCGTCACCCCCAACAGGCGCATCCCTGTCTCGATCTCATTGCGCAATATCCTCACGGCCTTGACAACCCCCTTTTCGCCTAATTAATGAACATATAATGGTGTCAGAATCACCAAGCATGCTACTATCAAGGGGCTAGCGTCCTGCGTACCATATGTTCCGTTGGCGAACAAGAATGTCCGCCCTAATCCAACGCCCTTGGCACCCAAGCACAGTGCCTTGAGAACGTCGGTTCCACGTCGAACACCGCCATCAACGTATACTTCCAGCTTCTCGAATAGGTCCGGTCGCTTCTGACGAAGCTCGTATAGCACGTCTATGCCTGCAGGGGCACTATACCGCCAATTCAATCGTCGTAAAGTATACCTGAGAGCAAGTAAACAAACTTACTAGTCAAGTTGTCGGCCACCATGGTTACTCAACAACACCGCACTTACACCGTGTTGCGCCGCCAATTCCACGTCCTCCACGGTCTGTACACCCTTCAAGATAATGGGAAGCTTGGTCGTTTTCTATTGAACTCGGTTGAAGTCGGAGTGAACAATGTAGGGTCTATATGCGCACTCGCCTTGAGCCATTCCAGGGTGGACCAATCTATGTTCGTATCAAAATATCCGTCTATGCTACTGGCTACGCCACCCTTTTGGCCTTCATCTTCATCATCACCGGACTGTTGACACGCCATCAGTATATGCGTTTATATTGACTCAAAGGAACACTTGCATCAAGCATGCCGGCCCTGTTGCGTTGGTCTAGCTCGCGGTTCCCCAGTACAGGTGCATCAACTGTAAAGAAAATCGCGCGATATCCCAGCTCCTCGACGTGCTTAATCACCTCTTCCGACTTTGCACGGTCCGTCGCGACATATAGCTACAAAGGATATTAAATTTATATATCATTTGGTATATTGAATACCCTGTGCTAACCTGGAAGAACAATGGCTGCTTTTCAGAATCGACACGGGCGTTGGCGATTTCATCAACTGTGCATGATGCGTTACTAGATATCTATATTTGGTACGCCAGGCCAGTCAGTTGTGTATGCATAGAGGGCAACGCAGATATTACTCACGCCCTGGATAATTCCCATCTTGCCAGCCCCTTTCGTAATATCCACTTCTCCCGCAGGGTTGCCCAGTCCAGCCATCGCAGCAGGGGAGACAAAGATCGGAAGCGCGCTTTCGATACCGAGAATCTCACATGTCGTATCGATTGTCTTTGTCCCGCGGAGAACCCGCGGGCGGAACCAATACCGCCTGAACGCAAGCGCGTTGTTCATATGTGCTACAGATTGTAAAGGCGCATAAGATCATACCATAAAATAAGATATCCAACGCAGGCGTACCGAATTCGTCATCCGCGGCGGAACGGTAATACGCCCATGCTGTCTTGTTCAAGACTCCTTGTGCAAGTTCTTCAAACTCGTTAAGATTGAGGACATGTGAGAGCGGAGGGAGCTTCGCTCGCGCCTCGGCGGTGCGCTTTTCATCTTCTTCGGCTTGTGGGTTCGGGCCAGGTGCGGTGTTGGGGTCGAGAGAGCCAATGTGCTGGGAAGGCTTGAGCATCTTTTCGAGGAGACCTTTGGCATGAATCGATTCGAAGATCTCGCTATGCGGAGGCAGCAGGTAAGAGAGAGGTAGGTAGGAATTTGGTGGACGACTGACGTTACATCTTTACCAGCATTGGCCAAGATAGGTTTGGCTCCTCCAGGATGCTTGGGAATGAAATCTGTTATACTGATAGTGTCCGCTCGAGTTGAGCTATTGGTCGACTATCTTAGTGGTAATCACTCACTTGTACACCTAAATAAAAACATATGGATTAAAAATGTACTACTGAGGTGATATATGAAAGTAGCTTACTTGACCCCTGATAACGATCCAGCAGTCCTCGCGAGTGTTGTGTTTCTGTACTTCGTCGTAAGATATCTGTTCTTCTGCTTGGGGAGTTTGTGTCTTCGCACGAGCTTTTCCGGATCCCTTGGCACCCTTCGCGCCTCCACCCGCATCGAGCTCTATAGGCCGAGAGAACGCATATCCTGTCCCTGCAAGCTATATAGAAGAGATGTCATTTCGGAACATGTCGAAAAACACATGAATAGAAGGGGTTTTGTTCTTACAAATGCGAGGGTAGCGGCCGTCGCATACAGGGAAGACGGTCGAGGGGCCCTAGCTTGCGAGTGAAATGCTCTGCGGGAGCCAAGCCGGCTCGCGGTACGGAAAACTGAACGGGACAGCATCAGGAAGGGGACGCTTTCTTTGCTTGACTTATGGGGTAGGGGAGTTATATAATGGTTGAATCCATGACCAATGACGCTGTTTGTATTTATAGCTTCCTCATCAACGTCGAGGCAACTTGCCACCGGCCTGGAACTCCTATCTACTCGTATTTCTAATGATTCATGGATATATTTTGTGATAACGATGATACCTATGTACGAATTATTTTGGGCCGTTGATGATAGCTTTGATAACACCCTTCCCGTCTGGCCCTTTTCCTGTCTTTGTGGTGTTGAACGCTGCAACCGCGTCGGTAAACTCGAATCTGGGTGACGGTTAGCTAGGCAGCATTTACGAGCAAAATAGTCGGACGCACCGGTGAGTAACAAGAGGCTTCAAGTCAACCTTGCCTTGAGACACCAATGCGATGGCTAGTTTATAGTCGCCAGGCTGTTCAACGCTGTTTAGAAAAATGAAAAGTGCATACAACCAAGAAAACTTACACCATATCGGAAGGAGCCCCTGACCGTGAGCTCCTTGACCATCATCGGACCAAACGGCACCTGCGCATCCGGCCCCATTCCAACCTGAACATACGTCCCGCCGGTGCCAATGATATGGAACCCCATCTGCACGCACACCTCCGCGCCGCTCGCATCGATCACGACGTTAATCGCATCCTCGCCTCGATCCGATATGCCGTGCTGTTTCTTGAGGTCCGCTGCGGCCCGGGCAGAGTACGCCTGCTTCGACTCGCCTTCCTCCATTTTGGGTGGGAGGAATCCTGCTGTCGCAGCGTACTCCGTTGCGAATTCGAGACGGTGTTGGGCAATGTCGATGGCGATGATACGGCGCGCTCCGAGGGCTTTTGCGACGCCCATGCAGAGTATCCCAACAGGCCCGGCTCCGAAAATCGCAATTGTTTGTTCGGGCTGGAATTTTGCGAGGGTGGAGACGGAGTGGACTGCTACAGCCAGGGGTTCGATCTACGAAATCAAGTCTTTAGAACATGGGAGTTGCGACTCGGTGTGATTGAGCATACCATTGCGCCATCTTCAAGAGTCATGTTCGGAGGCAGCTTGTATGCGATGTCTGATCGGAGTTTGTAGTACCTTGCAAGGGTGCCGTCGTACGGGGGCGTAGCTGCGAAGGCCATATCTGCGCAAAGCTAATAGTAGACTTAGTTTCCAGTGCCTCCAAGCGTTCGAGTAGACTAACATGATAGCGACCGCTCTTGCAGTACTCGCATGTTGCACAAGACTGGCCTGGCTCTAACGCGACCGCGTCACCAGGTTTAAGGTCCTTAACCTTGGAGCCAACTGTACAGTACAGGTGCATTAATATCGGTTCATGTATGTTCTCTTGAACATACCCTTGAATACAATTCCGGAGCTCTCATGTCCGAGGACCATTGGAGCCTTGACTATGAAGTCACCTAATCCATACGTGCGAGGTTAGTAAACCTCGATCTAGACATCAGGATGAACATTGACCATACCAATGCGTCCATGGGTAAGGTAGTGTACCTGTAGGTATCGTCAGATCAAAGCTCGAAGGTATGTCAATGGGCTATACTAACATCCGACCCACAGATACCTAGAGGGCAGTTTCAGTATGGCTCATACAACGAGCAACAGCGACGTACCGGTCTTCTTGACCTCTACTAGAACCTCGTTGTCGGCCACTGTAGAAGTGGGTTAGTACGCCAAGACACTAGTTCAGGATTCGAGGGGGCACCAACGTTCTGGCACAGGTCGGTCCTCGTACAAGACGTCTTCGACGGCCTTGAGGACGAAGGAAGTGTTAGGTTGGTAGGAGGTAGACATGGCAGCGGTGGTTCGATGTGGTCTCGGTGCTGGGATCTGGATCTTATAGGAAAATGGAGCATACAACGCGGGTTCAGGACGCGGAGGAACGTTCGAATGGGGAATTCCTAAGCGCTGATTCGGTGCGATCTCCGACTCGAAGCGACAGGCGCTTAGTTTCAGCCGCTGTTTGTTTGAACCAGCTCCGGATGTGTTCCAGACCTCCCCCGCCTCGAACCCACAAAATGTTATCTTGTTGTTATCTAGGTGCCCCTTTCTAGGTCGCGAGAATTTTCGACCACAATTTGTTTTGAGGGATCTGTTCAAAGGGGATGGGGGCTGAATAAGTACGTGAAATGTAATTTAAAACTAAATCGAGAGGGCTGTCTCAAAAACTCTCGACTTAGGGGCCAGCCCCTTTTACAATCCGCCTCCTGTGACCCCTATATGGCCCTCACGTCTATATAAAGGGCGAGGAGCCTGAGTTTTTCTCTCGCTGAACCAACACATCTCCATCCTCCACCTCCGTCTCGTACTCACCTCCCTCCCCACACTCGACTATACCACATCTCTTTAACATGTCTCGCAGCAACGCCGACTCTATCCCCCGCTCGCCCGAGCTTGATGCCTCCGACGTCGATAGGAGTAACCGTTTCCCCGATTGGATGCTCAAGCTGGAAGGCACGAACGTTGCCAACCGACTCAAGCTTGGTCCCATCCTTGGAAATGGCGCCTTTGGAGTCGTATACGTCGGCAATGGCTTGCTGTACGCCTATAACCGACCTGTTGCGGTCAAGGTGCTCTCGACCAAGGGGTTAGACAAGAACCGACGGCGCCTCATCGAGCAAGAGATTGTTTGTCACCGACGAGTATCTTCTCATCCGGGTGTCGTCACTGTTCACGACGTTCTCGAAGACTCACTGGCCTTGTATGCAATTATGGACTTGTACTTGGAAGGCGATCTTTTCAAGTGCATTACTGAGGACGAGCTCTATGTTGGAAACGACTCTATGATCAAGGGGGTCTTCAGCCAGTTGCTTGACGCTGTGGAGTTTTGTCATGGAAAGGGGGTCTATCACCGTGACCTTAAACCAGGTATGTCGTGTTGGATTTAGTGCGCTACTATGACTAACTTGCACTAGAAAATGTCCTTTGTCGTAACCGAGGGAACACTGTCGTTTTGACTGACTTTGGGCTGGCCACGCGACACTCGATCAGCCGTGATTTCCGGTGCGGGAGCGAGTTTTACATGTCGCCTGGTGAGCACGCTTTTTGCTTTGGGTTGTTTGCGAGCCTCACGCGGATTTTAGAATGCGTGGGATATTCAAGCATAGACGCATATTCGACTCAGCAGAATGATATCTGGGCATTGGTTAGTATTTTCGTTATTTCAAGTTGCTTGCCCCATTTATAAGTCAATTTAGGGTGTGATACTGGTCAACATGGTCACTTGTCGAAATCCTTGGAAGCGCGCGGACATGTATGATAGGGGATTTGCAGCGTTCCACGACAATCCCGTTGGTTACATCAAGTCCACTCTACCAGTATCCGTGGACACTCTCGTTTTGCTTTCACGTATCTTCAAGATCTCGGCGAGGTCACGTATGTCTATCTCGAGTATTCGAAAGGCTATCGCCAGGATTGACAGGCTACTTCTGACTCCTGCTGAAGCTGCGCGTGCTCCCGAGGCCGCCTACGATGCTGCTACTGGCCTGTTTGAGGTTATGGCTACTCGACGTCCTCACGTCCTCATGGAGCACTATGAAGATATGTGCGTTCATTTCCCGGCCTTGGTGGTGGGTTTATGCGACAATCTACGAGAGTCTATGGCCAAGGACGGACTTATCGAGCACCCCGAAGATATATTCTCCGACAACCATCGACCCCTGCACCACAGCCCGCAGGAACTCCCGGAATGGGCGAAGCCGATCCAGATTGAAGTTCATTCGGAAAGGGACATTTCCGACTATCCTCAATCTCCAGATATGTCGCGCGACAGCTCAGCAGAGACGGCAGTGAGCGGCGGGCCAATAACTCCAGCTACCTATCCAACTCAGGTTGCAGACGATGTCCCAGAGGCTGCGTTGGACGGTGTTGAACAGGTGGGGAGTAAGCTAGGCGAGCTGAAGGTTAGCGGAAACGAAGAACAAGTCACTGAACAAACCTCTTCTGGTTTCTCGAGTCGCTTTGGACCTAGGATTGCGCGTGTGTTTGGTTCACCCGGGGGCGTCTTTTTCAGATGAAGGCTTGGTCCTTTGCCTGTTATGAGCGCAATCCCGCGTCATTCGTAAAGGTGGTTGATTCATCTACGGACTTTACTCTATCAGATATCTTGTATGTACTACTGTACCGTCAATTGACTTCTGTGGCATTTCTTTATTGGCTTCTTGTCCTGAAATTGGCATTTGAAATTGTTCTGGTTTTGGCAAAAGTGAATTCGATCAATTCTGAACTCAACCACTACAGGCCAATATGTCGGCGAATGTCGACCTGTCTAGACCTCTTGAGGAGGCTGGCGAAAATGAACCTCCCTCTAAGCGGGTGAAGCTGGCTTCTGAGCCCACTGTCGAGGACGATAATCCACCTACCAAAACTTATGATGTTAGCAACTTGCTTCCAGCGAGCACGTCTCTGCTTCTCCCTCAAATGGGGGATAATTACATGTTTCAAGGATCCGAGAAGGACGTTGGGATAACAGAATACATTAGCCACGATGTAGCGAGTATCGATGGCATCATTAAGCAGAGGTGTGTTTCGAATTATTTTGTTTGAGGTTCCGGATGCTCTAATGCGATATGGCTATTGCAGGTTTACGGATTTCCTTGTCTACGAGGTGGACCTGGAAGGGAATGTAGTGCATGTTCGAGACCTTGGAAAGCCCGAAGGTATCAAGGTCCCCAAGGCCCCACCTCCACCTCCAGCAGACGGCGAAGTGAAGGATGGGAAATGGAGCTCGAGCACGGACGAAAAGCTTGCTGAGATTGTGTCTGAAGACGTGCGAGCTCAGCTGAAAGCGCTTTACGAGGAGGGGCCTGAACCTCCACTCACGTTGGTGAGCGACGGAGGCTGGGCGGGACGAGCGAAGACCGATGAACAGCTTGGCGAAGGTACTTCCGCGCCTGTGCCGGAACCGGAACCGGAACCGGAACCGGAACCTGAGGAGTCGGCGCGACGCGGGAGGGGACGTGGGCGCGGACGTGATCGTGGTGGACGTGGTGGGCGGGGCGGGCGTGGAGGAGCAAGGAGGGAGGATACGAGGCGGGTTTTGTCAGATGTCAGTATGCCCTGTTCCCTTTGTGCGTGTGTGCGAACTAATGCCAGTATGCTAGCCTATTGCGAGCAAAGAGGCGCGGACAGCTTTGCACCAGACCGTGCGCACGTTATTCGATGGCAAATTTGAGACTGAGACGAGCGAGACACCGGGAGAGGAGGGGTCGAGGGTTGTAATCAAGTGGGCACACCGGGGGTCTGGACGGGGACGAGGCCGAGGTGGTCGTTCACAAGGAGGTCAGTCCCAGTACCAAGAAGAGGTGCAAACGGCTTATCCTCAGTATTATAGATCGCTCAACGCCTACAATCCCTCCTTACATTCATTTCACACTCCAAAAGACAAACAGGGACACCCAAGATGCCCTTGGACATCTTTCACGCTTGCTCAAGGTTCCAGCTCGCGAGCTATCGACTGCGGGAACCAAAGATAAACGAGGGGTCACGACGCAACGTGTATGTTTGAGGCGGGGAAGATTGACCGTGGAGGACGTCTGGAAGATCGCCAATGGGCTAAATGGACGACGGAGCCCGGAAGATGTCTTCAAGCAGCGTGGGGAGAGGGGAGTTCGGGTCTCCGATATTGTGTATAGAAGGGGTTACTTAGAACTAGGCATGTTGAAGGGAAACGAGTTTGTTATTACGCTTAGGTACGTCGAGTCTTGCTGTTGTTATATTTACCCTAACATATGCTTGGTAGGACTGTGAAGGCTGATTCGCCGGACACGATCGACAAGGCCATGAACTCACTCAAAGAAAACGGCTTTATTAATTACTACGGTTAGACTAAGTTCACTAGTAGCATATACGCAGTTCTGATGAGCCTATAGGAATGCAAAGGTTTGGGACGTCAGCCATACCTACTCATGCCATTGGGTTAGCCATCCTTCGATCTGACTGGAAACTAGCAACCTCTCTGCTACTTCGCCCTCGTCCGGGGGAGTACTCAGAAACGGAAGCTGGTCGTCGTGCCTGGCTTGAAGAAGGCGACCTAGAAAAAGCACTCCAGATCATTCCCCGACGATGTGTGGCAGAGCGGTGCATACTTGAGAATTATAAGAAACATGATGGGACCGACCGGAACTTACTTGGTGGACTGTCAGCGGTAAAGAGACTTCGGCTGGTGTCCGCGCATGACTGATCTAAAGTTCTCTTCCAGATCCCCCGGAACTTGCGCTTGATGTACGTTCACGCATACCAATCATACGTTTGGAACTGCATCGTCTCGGAACGTGTCAAATCTTTTGGTCGTGCTCCCATCGTTGGCGACCTGGTATTCGATGACGAGGATCCTCAAGATAGCAAAGATGAGGACAAGGAGGACGCTGATGAAGTCGTCGAGCTTGTGGAACCTGTTGAGGGCGACGATAAGACTGTGACGCAGGAGACAGTTGCTGAAGGTTTGTCCATATATGCACTACTTGTGAAAAAGTCTAATCGCATCAATCATGCTTAGCAACACCCGCCGACGCATCGGAAAAGACCACGAAAGAATGGAAGAGCGGCAAGCGATTCGCGCCCAGGAAAGTCAAAGCTCTGACTGAGGAGGATCTACCACGATACTCAATGTTCGATGTGGTTATGCCCTTGCCTGGAACCGACGTGGCCTACCCTGGAGGTGAACTGGGAGAAAAATATCGTCACTTCTTGCTGTTAGATGGGCTGGATCCGGATAATTTCAACCATAAACAAAAGTAAGTACAGGGCCCTTAGTCTCCGCTCGCACTAATATTCTGCTGAGCAGGGATTATGCTCTCGCTGGATCGTACCGAAAGATCATCCATCACCCTAAGGCGCTTTCGTGGACAACCATGCGTTACACTGACCCGAACGTCCCACTGGCACAATCCGACGAAGATGCCATATTAGGCCTCGATAAACCGATGATAGACGAGGATGGCAAATTCCTGGCGCTGCAGATTAGGCTGACTCTGGGAACATCTGCCTATGCGACTATGGCTCTTCGTGAAGTCACGAAAACCGAGACGAGCTCGTATCACCAGACAAACCTCACACTTGCGTCCGAGGATCAAGCGTACCGTGATACTGTGAAAGTTGTGCCTGAAGCTCCTGCTACTGAGGCGATCGGTGAAGTTGAACCAGCGATAGTGCCGAACGAGGACGTTGCGATGGATGATATCAAGCCGGATGGAGAACCGGCTGGAGAGGGCGCGTAGCTATGAACTAAGTCTTGACGTTACACAAAAAGCAATTAAATCTATGATATTGCGCTACAAGTACGATCACAATGGCATAAACGACTTGACAGCAACACGAAAAGTAAACCCTAGCATATATAGACAGCATTAAAGAGTCCAACAGACATAATAGTATACGAGGGTGGATGCGGGTAATATTCGACGAGTGGGTTCGGTCGAGTGTGTCGTTACGGATGATAGAGGATAACCAGCCTATGAGGAACAAAACAAGGAGCGTCGTGTATCTATTTCTTCAGCGCATCACGGATGGGAACGGGGCGGTTGAAACCTGGCTCTTTGCGGAGCTGGGCCTCGATTTTGGGGCGAGCCTTGCGCATATCGTCGTCTTTGAATTTCACAGCGTAGGCGGATGCTACCAGTTGGTCAGGATCGGCGGGCAAGGCTTGGATGGGGATAGAGAGCAAGAAGGCGAGTACCCCGGGGGATGATTTGGCTGTGAACGCCATGATCTGCTTTTTGAGACATGCAAGGAGGGCCAGTGCTGTCCTGAACAAGAAGGGTGCGCCTGAAATACTGGTGTCAGACGGTGTTAGTATATATGCAACGGTAAAGCTTACCCTCGAACAGGAAGACGTCCCAGATTCGAGAGCTATATTCAGAAGGAACAATTCCAACAAACCCAGACAATATCCTAATACTGAATTTAGTATGTGTTTGATGAATAAATAGTGCGACTTACCATGGCCTGCAGAAATCGATGGCACCAATCCCGAGCTCGCGCTGATTAACCTGTTAGAGGGGTACTAATAAAGGGGAGTCATTTGGCTCACGAAAAGCTTGGCTGCGACCTGAGGGTCGTTCGACTCCAACGCCTTAGCGAAGAATACCGAGTCCACCTCCATCTGCAACGAGTTGACCGCGCAGTAGCCTCGCAGGTGCCTGTCCATCAATGCGACGAATGTCCAAAAAGCGTCTTCCTCCGGGGAGTGCATCAACAAGTTACCGGCGATTTGACAAAGGCCTGCAAACTATTCAGAAACAGTAGAAGACAAACGATCCAGTAATCGTACCTTGACTGTAAGTAATGTCGGGAACCATAGTCAAATACGCCTGCATGATAGAAACAGCAGGGCCGTCCGGAGCTTGCAAGTGGGGCTGCGCAGTGAAACACCTAGGAACCAAGTTCAGCGTCATAGAGAACGGATTATACGTTCGGATACTCACAACTCGATGTCTTTGAGGATCTCCGGCATCGCAGGAACCTTTCCGCGCTTGCCCAGTTGGGAGTACAAACCAGCCATTCGCCTCGCTTTACTATCCGTCAAGTACAACCTTCAACCCAATTGAAGTCAGCACAAACCAAGTAAACTTGAATATCAGTCTCACCAAACGACGCCCCGGACTGAAGCAGGCACACCCTCCAAAAGCAGCTTCTTAATTTTCTTATTCCTCTTCGCGCTCGCTGAGGGGATAGTCTGCATCGTCGAGATCCACCGGTGTTCCCTGGATATATGCGCAGCAATCGACGCGGGCGTCGTCAGACTGTTGTGACTCCCGGCTCTAGCCATCATCGGTGCTGTAGCTTGGGTCTGCATAGCGGGCGAAACCGCGATTGGGCTTGTCGGGCTAGTTAGTTGGTCGTCGTCGTCTGTCCGGTCGCTTTGATGTGAGCTGCGCGGGATGGAGGCGACGTCTTCACTAGTCCGGATGACGGAGACCCGACTACGCATGGGTTTGACTAGGTCAAAGTCCATATCATTTACGTGCACCGTCTCGTCTGCGAGCTGAACGGACCCGACGGGGGAGAGAGGCGTCGTGGGTGTATCAGTTGCAGGAGCTGTACCGCGTGCAGTGCGCAAACCAGCGGATGATTTGGAGTGCAATGACATGCTGCTAGAAGCCATGGGTGAAGTGGAGATGCTCGCAGACGAAGGAGTGTGTGCCCCGAGCGTGTTTCGGGGATTGTCGTCAAACTGTTTTTGCGCGGGAGATGCAACGCGGGACGGTTGTTGGAGGTTATCCGAGCTTCGGCGTTTGACAACATGTGACGGAGATGGAGGCACGCTCCCGCTATGCAATCCAACGCGCATCATCGTATTCGACGCAACAGTCCGAAGACCCCGAAAAGGACTCTTGCTGCCACTGGACGGAGTTGGATTCGATGGCGGAGACGCAACGCGCTTCACCGGGCTGTTAGGGGAAGACCGAACGGGAGACTCCGGCGTGCGGGCAGGCGTATCGGGAATAGAGGGCGTCATCGGTGTCTGCGGTACTCCCGGCGTAGGGGGTTGAACCAGAGGACTAGGCGTAGCAGGCGCACCGGCAATCCGCGCTCCAGCCCTAATTTCGACTTCAGCTCCAGAAGCGCTACACAGCGGGTTAGCACACGCTGATCTATTCGGTGTCATATAGGCGTACCTGACTTCTCCTGCAGCACTCATCGCACTCAATTGTTCTTCTGGCACAGCCGAGAACGACCTTGACCGCGGTCTTAGTTTACTCCCTACATACTCTCCCCCACCCGAACCAGAGACGTTCATGCTCGCACTCCTCTGTGCTCCATGCCCTCCCATGCCTCCCCCACCCATCCCAACACTTACTCCTATCACGCCCGTAGTAGAGGAAGGTCTTACACTCCATCCATCCGGATCAAACACAAAGGAAATCGGTACCGGTCCCGTACTAAGCGCAAGCTCGCTATGCGTCCGCCCATGAATCGTCGGCGTCGAGCCTCTCCCACCCGCAGCGGGCGTCGTACGAAGTCGCTGGAGGACGAGGTGGAGGGCGTCTTGAAGAGGGAGGTTAGGGTGAGGTGTGTCAGTTGGGTTGGTACTGGGAGTTGGAGGGGCTGGAGAGGTTGGGTTGGGACTGGGATTGGGATTGGGAGAGGAGGGCGAAGTTGAGGAGGCGGTGAACAGGTGCGCGGGTTTAGGTGCGTTCGGATGCGGTGCGAATTGAGACGGCCGTCTTTGTAGACTCGCGGGAGTAACAGCCATCTGGGGCTGCGCGATTGTCAGAGGACTTCCCAATACCGGCCTGTCCTCATCCTCCTCTCCCTCTTTCCCCGCAGCTTGGGCGTAGATGTCCGGGTCAGTAGCCGTGCTCCCCGACCCAGCGCGCTGCTGCTCGATAGCCTGACGGAGCGAACTCGCTAAATTCGAAGAAAGCGCTGGGGAAGGCGGGGAAGACGGAAGCGGGGAAGGTGGTACAGTTAAACCCGACGGCGAGGCCGGGGGTAACCCAGACGTAGCGATCGGTGTCAATCCAGCCGCTGAAGGATCGAGAGTCGTAACAACCGACAAAGGTTCCCCTCTAGGAGCATTCTTCTCCATCTGGGCTTGAAGAACAGGTCCAGCAGCAAGCGGGGACATCCCAGATCCCATCGACCTAGGCGATGCAGGCTCCCCGCCCTGTCCATGTCCTTGCACAAGTGGAGACCGCGGGCCCTGCGAACCAGGAGATCGAGGTCCATGCAAACTTGGTGATAACGGTCCCTGCGATCCAGGCGACAGCGGCCCCTGCGACCCTTCTCCCCTCTCTCCGCCTTCGCCCATACCCATATTCCCATCTCCCCAATCTCTCCTCCTCCCACTCACGCCTCCCGCTGCATCAGGTAGAGGCGGCATCTCATTGTTCCCGCTCATCCAAGACATACGCACACTACGTGCCGCCATGGAGACGTGCGAGTACCGGTAGTGGTCGTATATACCATCGTCGTAGTACCCGCCTGCGTCGGAGGATGTTATGGAGCGTAGAGAGGAAGATGCACGGTGGTACGGTGGGCGAGGGATGGGAGGTGGTTCGAGGTCGGAGTCAGAATCTGAGTCGGCGGGTGGAGATGAGGGGTTGGGTGAGGAATGAGACTGGAGTGGGGAAGTGGGGTTGGGGTTGGACGGAGGGAGTTCGTTGCCGTAGTCAGAGGACGCAGAGGAAGCTATCGAACCCCTGCGATGTTGTTGGGCAGGCTCGATAGGGGAAGACTGCGCGTCTTGAACAGAAGGAGGGCGCCCATTCTCGACTGGCGCATCCTTGGCCTCCTCTACACTCTCCTCCGCATCTGGATCCTCGCCATGTTCAAGATTCACAGTAGGTTCGAGCTCGAACCCAAATGGCGGAGTTGAAGACCTCGAATCCGACGATGCTGGGCTGGTCCTCCCTCCTTGCTCTGCTCCCTGCTCCTGGTGGTCTCCCTCTCCATTATGATCTTGCGGAGTAGGCGTCACGGCTCCAGCAAGCGGTGTTACATCCCCTCCTAAAAAGGTTCTGCTCTCGCCCAACCTGGCATCGTCCTCTTCATGACCCTCGACCGAATCATCCCGATACAAGCTCGTATCCTCATCTTCATACCCGTACTCAGCCGTCCCGTACCCATGTCCTCTATCCTCGTACCCGTCCGTATCATCTTCCCGCCCATAGTCGCTCTCGCTTCCGTTCCCGCTCCCACTTTCGCTGCTCTGTGGTTGATCTCCAGAACCAAGGAGACCACCGATGAATGTGAGTCCAATGCCTAGTTCGCCGTCGGATAGTGCTGCTGATGCTACTCGCGTCCTATTCGTCGGGCTTTCGGGGCTATTGGTCGTAGAAGCATATGAGAGCGTGCTTTCTCGTTTGGACGGATACGCGTCCTGCTCAACAGGCTGGGACGCGTCCTCAGGGCCCCCGATGCGGATGTTTTGGTCCACATGGTCCTCTGCTACAGGAGTTTCGAGTAGCTCAGTGGAAGTGAGCGTGGACAACGTCGTATCGCGTTGTAATCCTGCGTTGAGCGTGGTATCCAGTTGGATACTCGCGCTATCGTGCTGAAACGGGTCTCCGATGCTAGACGACGAGGCGCGCGAACCCGTATTCGTCGTAGGGGAACGTGAGTCCCTTAGATGTGATCCACTCGCGCTTCTAGTCCCGTCTCCGTTTCCATACCCGAGTCCGTCTACACTTCCTAGTCCTAGCCCGATTACGTCTCCAGTTCCATTGGGATTCCGTCGGAGGGAATAAGCGGATGCCTCGGAGAGGGGGCTAGCTGCGGTAGATGCGAGGCTCGTTATGGATTCGCGTGTCGCTGGTGTTGGACTGGTTGCTATTCGAAGAGGAGTGGTAGGAGACGAGGTCTGCCGGAATGGGGAGGACGGCGGGGTCGACTCTTGCACTCTCTCCGGCTCCGGCACGGAGTTAGACAAAATAGGCCCGGTTGAAAGCAATAATGCCGAACTCCCAGTTAAACTTCCACTTCCCTAAAAACGGAGGATCGAAAATAAGGATGCGCGCAGACGGGAAAACTAAAATGAAAGAAGCGTACCGCACGTGCGTGAGCAGTAATTTGGTCGATAGGATGGGACAGGACAGGGGAGAATGTCGTGTGCGGGACGCTAGGCGAGGGTGTGGTTGAGAGTGCTATTGGAGAGGCGGAGGGAGAAGTGAGGGCTGATGCGGGTCGGCGCGCCATAACAGCGCGCTTGAGCTTGCCGTGAACGCGGACGTCGGCGAGGGCGAACCTCCCAACAACACCCTCGCAAAATCCCTGCCAACAGTCAGCAAGAAAATCACAGAAAAACTGGAGTATGCTCACAAGATAATAGCCCTCCTGGGGAAGCTGCATGAGCACCGTAATCTCGTCGTCCTACGTAAAGTGAGCAACGACGACGGCAACAACGGCGGGAGACAGACCTTGAGAAACATGAGGTCGCCATCGCGCTCGGCTACGCAGTCCACAAGGGCGGTGGACTTGCCGATGCCGCCCTTGCTCGCGAACCGCTGCCATCGCGCCAGGTCGGTGCTCGCCATCGTCGCCGCAAAGAAGCGCTGCGCCACAGCCACCCACTCCGCACATGGCCAGTTTAGAGTGCTTAGTCAGCCTCACGACCACCAGAGCTGACTTAATCACACCTGCACAGCCACGTGTTCGACGACGATGGCTGACCTTGCGAATGTGCTGGACGAGGTGAGTGTGCTGGGTTGTGTTTGGCTGAGCTGACTCTTCTTAGCTTTCATTTAGGTCGAGTAAGACCGCTCAGCTTGCAGCACTTGAGCAGCTTCATGCGGCCCTTGCTGAGGTCTGCGTTGGGAGCGATGAACAGCGGCTGGCCGTGTTTCTTGCGCGCCAGAATGATTTCGAGACCAATAGTGAGTCATGCTAGATGGATAATATATTTGTGCTGACCCTGTTGTAGTTGCGTCGCGTGTGCTGAACAGTGGGATCGTATCTGCCTCGACCGTCCTGCGCGTCGTCGAGGAAATCCGTGCCAGCGACCCGCGCGCTAGGAGAGAGGGAGGGCGCGTATCCATCATAGCAGATGTCACGGCCCTCGCTCTCTCAGTCCTCCAAGGGATGGCTCTGATCCATCCTCGAAGCAAAGCCTTCTTAGGTCGCAAACTCGGCATCCAAGTAAGCTCATAACAGCCTTCTGGCTGCCTTCCCAACTAATCCACCCGGCAGACTCTACTAGACCTATTAACAGCTCTTCGACACGCTTCCGCCAACCCAGACGACCCCGATGCAACAGTTCTCCCCGGCATCCAACCCCCCGACGCAGGACTCGCAACCTCCCTCTCCCCTCTCGCCTGCTCCGTCATCGACACCCTCCTCTGCCTTCTTGTCGACTCCCCCACTGCCCTGCGCGTATTCGAGCAGTGTAATGGGCTAGAAGTCATCGTACGCACGCTAAAAAAGGTTATTGGCCAGAACGTTCGGTGAGTCCCCAGACGCAAATTAAAGATACAGCTAAACTAATTTGTCTGAAAAGAATGAAATGCCTCGAGTTTCTCTATTTTTATTTGCAAGACGAGGAAGTCTTAGCTATTACCGGTACACCCGTTCTCAACCTCCCTACAAAATCCTCCCAATCCCGAAGCCGGAGCGCATCCGCGCCCAAACCGCCCAACCCTACCTCCACCCCTGCCCGAACGCCACAAACCCCCCGCCGACCACGTGCACACCAAACACCCGCTACGGATGCGCGACCGCGTACACGTCCCACACCGCTTTCGCGCACAGTCAGCGCGACCTCGAGTGTGTCGCTGTCGTCCACAGATGCAGGCGTGGAGGGGCGCGTACGAAGTGCGTCGAGGAGTTCTGTAGCGAGTCAGTCGAGCGTTCGGTCTGTCTCGACAACTTCCCAGCGAACCCAAACCGACACCGATGCGGACACAGATGCTGAGCAGAACCAAAATCGTGACCGTGACCGTCGATTCCCTCGAACCCCAATGCCCGTCATGCCCTCTCTCTCATACTCCTCTTCAACCATCTCATCCACATCCACATCAACAACTTCACAACCCGTAACCGATCGGAAACCAGGCGCGAGCTTGTCCGAAGAATGTTACGTGCCTCTTCCTGAATCGCCTACCAAGAAACCTCAACGGAGGGAAGGAGACGTAAGAGTCGAGAGGGGAGCAGAAGAGACACCTCGCGCATCCAAAGTCAAACGGAGCGTCTTTCCGAAGGAAGGAGAGGGAGAGACGCCCAGTCGGGGTTTACCTCTCTTCCCCGCCCCCGCTTCCGATACATTCTCGACGAGAGATGACCGAGGACCGTTTGGGAAGCGGGAGGATGTGTTTGGGAAGCGAACGCCGTCGGGGAGGGCTAGGCCTTCAGCTCCTGCTCCGCTTGAACTTGGGCTGTTGACAGGCGAGATCGATTATATGCCCGTGAGCCCGAAGAAGGTTCGCGACAAGTCCAAGTCAAATACACCTGAACCCAAGTCAACCGCTCCCGAACCTGAACCTACCCCAGAACCCAAAGTCCCAGCTACGCCCAAACCGCCTAAACACCGTCCACGGGCGAGCGAGATATTGCCTAGACCGACGTTTGTGAAGGTTGGAGTGAGGAACGTGTCGACTCCGAGTACGCCTGGGACGCCAGTCGATGGGTCTATGCCTGTTTCTGGTGCTTCTACGACTATTACTTCGTCTACGCCCCCTGTGGTTTCTGTCACATCCTCGACTGGAGCATCGACACCTCCAACCACACTCCTCACTCCTACTCCGGATGTAGCAACCCCAATCCGCGCAAAACGAGCTGTCATACCAGGGGGAACACGGACACCCGGTCGACCCGCTGACGTCCTGAGAAAAAGCGTAGTAGGGAAAGACGGAAAGGAGGGCTTGAGGACAAGTCAGCTTTCCAGCTCTGAGGGATTGAGGCGGAGCCAGCTTAGTTCGGAAGGACTCCGAAGTCCGGCTAGTTCAGACGGATTGAGGCGGAGTCAAGTCAGTTCGGAGGGATTAAGGAGGAGTCAGACGGCTGGGGAAGGGCAGGGAGAGGGAGAGGCGGCGAGGCTTAAGAAGAGCTCGTCGGCGATGAACGTTGCTGGTGCGGTGAGGAAGAGCGCTAGTCCTGCGGCGAAGGAGGTTGGGAAGAAGATCATTGGGTCCAAGGTTGCTGGGGATGGTGTGCGGCGTGTGAAGGAGAGCGAGCAGAGGTCCAGCATCGAGTTGGATCGGAAGGGCTCTTCTGAGGCGGGTGGGAGGTCCAGCATCGAGACGGACAGACGGCCCAGTACCGAGACGGACAAGAGGCCGAGCATCGAGTTGGATGCCCCTCTTCGTGCAAGTGTCATTGGGGAGGGTACAGGAGACGCAGGAGAAAAGGTCGTTCGCTCTTCTGCGGAGAAAAAGGAACTGCTTAGTGCGTGGTTGGGGAACGTCGACGCGCTTGTCGAGGGTGTGCAGCGCGCGGGCGTGTGGGGACTTCGATGAGCATCTCACACCATTACGCTATTCAGCAACGCGGAATGGATGGATTGGATATATTAGACTCCCTTTTCCCTTTTGCCCAGGATTATTTACGACTCGCGCTACGACTAACTCTGCATCCTATTTCTGTTATTTCGCTGTCTCTATGTATGCTGTGGTCTACGATTTTCATATGTTCCTTGATACAATGTCACGCATTTACCCACCTTGTTTCAGGTCATGTGTCATCTGGCATACATTTGAAAAGCTTTTTTTTCGCATCTGATCTCCACCTTTCGTCAGCGATGCAGTTGAAAGTTTCAGCCTCTTCGGGTCGGCTTCTGCCATTTCAGCGCCCCGCGCATGTAAGGCGCACGCTGTGAAGATTCCGCAGTGTTAGGAGCCAGCCTTAAAATGGTTCAACATGGGCTCTATTGCATACATTCGAAGGGACAATTACCACAACACATACATCCACTTCGACTTCAATTCTTCAACGGACGGAAGATGGAGCGCCGAAGTGCCGCTCAGTGCCCCAATCATCTCGTTCATACGTTCAAGAGCATCATTTTCCTTGTTTTCAAGGAGATAATAACTATAAAAGCCACAGCGCACACCCCTGGGCCATAATGAATGTAGGGTCCTGCAAGAGAAGCAGTGTGGGCACTAGGATTCCACCCGGAGATTACAAACACGTACCGAGCAACGATACCTATATAGTTGTCGAGATTTGGCTTGTCTAGCCCAGTTTTTTCCTTAAATGCAAACTCGCTATTGATATGGCATGGTGAAGGGGACGAGTAATTGTGAGGCAAGTCGGAAGGCCACCCTGTGAATACAAGGTGCGCAAACAAATACTGTAGCTTAGGCATAGCCTTTGGAATCAGAACAAGGTCTTCGTAGCGCACCGCTAGAGAGTCCATACTCAAGTATTGCACATTTGGAAGGGCGGACACAAGGTGCTGACAATCAGCACGCCCAAACTCGAATCGCACGCGCTCTAGCGGTAGTTGCCGAAAACAGTCCACAGCAGTGGCCGAGAGCTCAAAGCCAAAATGGTTGCTAAAGTTTAGGTCGAGGTCTGTGATGAGTGGACTCCCTTGGCAGATATCGCAGATTAAGCGGTTGACGGTTTCGTGAGATTCGAGCATGAATTTGACACCCACAGACACAAGGTTCCGTACAAGGGGTGGAGTTCGCCATAGTGTAGACATAACCAGTCCAGACACTCTGGTCAGCTTGAGGTGTTGGAGAGAAGGAAAAGAGCCCGCTGAGAGTGCTATATTAGCAATAGAAGTAACATTGTCCATTACTGAAAGCACTTGGAGCGACTCGAGACAAGGGAGGCGCCCCAGCAGTTGGAGGACGCCAGGATCGAGCACCACAGAGCTGGTGGAGAAGACCCGAAGATCGAGGAACTGAGAAACTAAGCTCAAGGGGTTGGCCCTAGTGTACATGTCACGAAAGCGCAAGTTCTCAAAATGTTGTGATTCCTCAACATGCATGCAGAGTTTGGTCAGATTCGGGCATATGCGTGCCATCTCTGCCAGCAAGTGTGCCCCTTGGTCTGGATAGATATTCAGGCCCCAATCGTTCCGCCCCATACGTATATCAGATAAGTTTGGGCATAGAAAAGCCTCAATGTATTTAACGATCCAAGAAGTATTTTGTTCGGAGAGCCAGGGGTGCATGCCTAGCGCCCGTAGATTGGGCAGCACCGGTCGAATCGGTACTTTTTCGAGCACAATCAGCCAGTTCGCTACCTTCCAATCATCGTCGGTACCTGAATCGATATTTTGGACAAAAGGTGCATAGATATTGAACCGAGCCAGCTGCGCCTGGTTATAAGGTTGAAGTTCCTAGAAATATAACATGAAATGAGTTAGTGCCAGCATCAAAGACACTGATCTCTATGATGGGACCAACCAATCCAAGGTCATCCGAGCACAAGGCTGGAAGTAGATCTAACAGAATTGATGTTTCAGCTACATCTCTCCAGATGAGAGGCGCAGCACAGTAGAAAAAGTGACGAGAAACTGTCAAGAGCTTGACCAGATATGGTTTTTCCGTAAAGATGCAGATTAACTCTACAATCTCGGGGAGCTCGACAACACGGCAGGTAGGAGTATACATGGTCGATTTAGACGTAGGTGGGAGATACGAAGGCGAGAAGCAGAATGGATGCCGACAAGTAGCGTCCTTGCAGCCACGTGATCATCTTTATCACAAACCTGTGTCTGATCACCACGACACAGCTGCAAGTTTCAGTCCTTGGATCGGTTCCTATTGTTTAGTGCCATTGTTCTTCATCCCAAGCCGATCATCGCTCGTTCGCGTCGGCCCCCGGCGACTCTCCACTGTGCGCCACCCAGCGCTAAGCGATCATCTCGCTTTGTAATCGGACTTGAAAGTCGGATCCATCACCGCCACTATGACGACTCCGGTCGTTCTGTTGTCCCCGGTCATAGCCATCCCGATATATAAACCTCGCAGATGGTCTTCCTGCGCAGCTTGCGACTCTTTGATCCCCATCTTTCTATCTTGTAAACTATTTCTCTTTGCTGTCTAAAGCCATGTCGAGCCAGACAAGTTCAAGGTCAGTAAACTGCTTATGGTTTGATCGAGGTGGAGCGTGTACTGAATATTGTTTCTTTATTTGGGATGAATAGCGGAACAGGTGGGTTTAAGTTTGGATACTCGGTTTATCTCCCTTTTCGACTAATATGTCTGATACCATTCAAGCGAGCCCGGCCACTTCTGGGATACACACTCGTGAGTGCAGTTTCAACCTTTCCCAAATGTCGCTTTACTCACTGGGTGCGCAGACGACGAAGACAGTGACCATGAACAGCTTGGAGGACGTGTTCGAAAGCGCGTCCGCAAGGGAGTAGGCCCCAAGCCAAAGAAGAAACCTATCAGCTTGGGTGGGATTATACATGTCCCCATGGATATCTTCGTCGAAGCAAGTAGCACCTATAATCCTCTGCATTCATTTATACTTACTCACTCTTAGATTATGTCTCACTTGGAGCCAATTGATTTGATCTCCATCGCGCGCACTACAAGACGATTCCGCACGCTGCTTATGCAACGTTCAGCAAAACACATCTGGCATGCAGCTGAACGAAACATTCCGGGTCTTCCCCACTGTCCTGAACACTTATCAGAACCTGCTTATGCAGCGCTTGTGTTCGTGAAGCATTGTTCAGTAAGTCATCTATGAGAACTTTCGGCGAAACGGACCGACTGACTGAAGGCTAATGAGCAGATGTGTGGACTCACTATGACTAAGAGGATGGACGAGGTACTTGCCGTGCGTTTGTGCAGTACCTGCAGGGACCGAAAGTGAGTTATCATAAAAACAGTTAAAGCTCTCAGCTAACATACTATAGTATCATTGGGAGTGCACATATACCTACAACCGTGCAGCCGTTTGTTCCGCTTTCGACAGGTAGGCCCGCATTTATGTCTCTATTCAAAGCCCTGGCTGACTCTTGTTCGACAAAGCTATAATGCCACCAAGTCGCCTTGGCTCGTTTTATGCGCTCGTCAGCGACATGAATGCAGTTGTTAATACTATGTTTGCATTTGCATCGAACGGCGATTCCGCGGCGTTTGAAAGATGGAAGACTAGCCGCATAGACGAACTGAAAAGCAGGATACCAGTAAGTACTCTAATAATTCTAGTTATGTTTACCATTTCTAAATAACGATGACGCATGCAGTTCATCAATGCGTTGATACAATACCTGGACGACGAGGACGACCGGCGAGATGATGAGACGGAAACCTTGAAGGCGCAACGTTTCACAGCGTGAGTGGGCCCGGTTTGAATGCGATAACATTGGACTTATGCTGTGACTTGTGCTTAGTATCAAGGACCGACTGACACAGATCGGCTGGGAAGAAGTCGACTGCTACGTTACGCATTATCCTCTCATGCGAGACTGGGTGAAACTCGTTTATCAACCCAAGCCTTTGACCGAGCGCAGTAAGCTATTGCCTCTCTACTATCGAAATAAATATACTAACGAAATCATAGTTTGGGAGAACATATACCCAAAGCTCGTACCTATTCTCGAAGCCAACAAGCACGAACGTCTAGCTAGGGAGAGGAGACAACGAAAAATAGAGCGTAAAATACGTTTGCGGAAGCTCGTCGCCGACATCGGCGACACCGAACGACGCTTTGTCGAGCTTGCGCCCGAGTACGACCAGCCTCCTGGCCCTCCCATGACGACCGTGCTACCATTTCCGAATCCCAAGACCACCCTCAAGCTCCAGTTCGTCAAGGATATACTGAGAATGGATATAACGGCGGATGCGGCAGAGGAGCTTTTCACTTCCCGGCGGGAGGAGTTTGACCTATGTTTGAAGGGCTGGAAGTATGACCTCGAGAGAGGTCTTGTCGAGATCGTGAGCAAAAAAGGAGGTTTAGACTCTTTAATGTTCGAGCCGGAATACCCCGGAATCTACGGTCAGTATCGTCGAGTTGTCTGAAACGAATGCCACTCAACCTTGTTGTTTGTTAGCTGTTGGTACATCGACCAAATTTACCTCCGAATCCGAAGAGTCCGTCAAATCGACCATGCTCCAGACACTTCTCCGCGCAGACAGCGTATTCAAACTCGATGGTACCAATGGCTGCCGATTCTACCCAGACGTCATAACGACCATCCAAGATCGCCTCCTACTGCCTAGCGCTCGCGCTATATGGTACGATAGCGATGCCACCGAGGACGGCGACTATGACATGCTTGGTTATAAAACCCCGCTGAACTTGGCCGGGGTATCGCGCGACTCTACGGCGCGTACAGCTGCTAAAGCGATTCTTGCGTCGCTCGGTCTGGAAGACGCTGCCTATTTGGAGATGAAGGCGCTCGGGGAGCGATTTGTGTGCGAGCGGTGTTTCATGAAGAAACCCATGGGCTGGGCTGAACTCGTAAGTTTTTTGCGGTCTGAAATCTGTGTTACGACACTGAGCGACCGGGGGACTGGATTAGTTGGATCATTATTCCGAGTCGGAAAAGCTTCACTGGAACTCGACAGTCTCCTCCTTCTGTGCAAAAGGTATAGCGTTCAACGAACTACACAAAGTTCCATTCGAGAAACCCCTGAAACCACAAAGGTCGGTATATCAGCCTGGAGAGAGCCGCATCAGAACAAGGCCGGGCGGACCTTTCAACAAACGTACCAGCACGACGCCTGATCCTACCACGACCAAACCTATGGTGAAGGTTCTGACTATCGAGGAGGCAGAAGCTATGCTTTTGACGCCAGCCCCGGTACCACTGATGGGGTGCCAGTTTTGCGAGGCGGTTGTGTTGGCGTTTCAGCCGAGGGATGGATGGAGGGCGCCGCCAAGACCCAGGGGATCGAGAGAGGAGATGATCCAGCACTTGGCTGAAATGTAAGCTCTTACTTTAGTGATTTTTGGCACTTTTTCTCACTGTAGTGTTATGCAGGCACGAGATCGGGGGGGAGAGGGCAAAAACTGCTCTCTTGGAGTGTCTGATTTAGCATTATACGCAGGCCGTATGTATGCGTTCGTTCACTATGGGTTACGTTCCGAGTTGGATATTCGTACAGTAGGAAATCGCATTAATTCTAATTGCTTGAGATCCGGTCTTGTAGACTACCCTGGTATATACTAGTATATTCTTGAATATTCTCTCGGGCTGAGCTGAGCACCGGCCGCCATATGTCCTTTTGAGGATGGTTTGAAATTTGGCTGAACAATCGAATGGTGAGGCTATAAATTGGAGCCGCTTGGTGGACTTGCGCCGGCCACCCTTGCCCGACCGTCGACCAAGCACTCGCTTAGAATAACGCCTCCACCGACTCCAGTACACTAGATATCCTGTCAAGCCTGCCTATCTCTCTCAAATTCGCCGCAGCTACGTACCAGAACACTAGACAGAACAACCGAAGATGAGACGGGGCAAGGCAGCGCAAGGAAGCCTGGCCAATATTGTAGAAGTTCCGCTTGACGTATTCGCAGAGGTAAGTACGTTTGATATCGTTTTGAGGGTGTGCTTCATACATCTTTGGCTAGATTGCGTCATACCTCCACCCGTTAGACATCCTCTCCCTCGCACGCAGCACGAAATACTTCCGCAAGCTCATTATGCAGCCTTCAGCAAAACATATATGGCACGCCGCAGGCCGCAACGTACCTGGGCTTCCTGAATGCCCTCCGCACTTGAGCGAGCCAGCATATGCGGCGCTTATCTTCCAGAAAACATGTTCGGTGGGTCTTTTTGGGAATATCTAGTGGGGGCAAAACATCTCATATGGCGATCGATGGCGTAGATTTGTGGAACGACGGTACCGCGAAACCCAGACCCATGGCTATACGTCCGGCTATGCCCCGACTGCATACACAAAAAGTTAGTAATAGAGCATCATCATTCGATTCGCGCGCTCAAATTTAACTCTTTTTATAGCGTCGTTGGGCACTGGCTCATTCCCGATGTTGTTCAGCCCTATGTTCCATCCTCGACTTGTATGGTCCCTGTCTTTCTCTGTGCTGACTTCGTCGATACTTACACGACTTTTGTTTGCTAGATCTTATTAAGCGCCCGAGCGGAGCATACAGCCTACGCACAGACGTTAACTTTGTGACGAATAAACTTATTGAGCTTGCTGGCTCGGGTGACTCTGTGGTGGCTGAGCGATGGAGGGCTCAACGGCGTGAAGATATAGAAAGCAGAAAGACTGTTAGTCCCCTATAAACCCGCTTTTCAGGCATCGCGCTGACCGGTCCATGTGCCTGAGCAGTATTCGACGAAATTTGGGACATTCCTACTTGAGACTCTGATGCGCCGAGGGCATGAGCAAGATGAGTTGATTCAACAACGGGTCGACGCGTAAGTACTACCTGGTTCAGGTTTACTCTCGCTGATTCAGGTATCATTCGTAGGATCCATGCTCGCCTCATCGAGCACGGATGGGGAGCAGTCGACTTTAATATTACCTATCTACCGCTTATGCGTTCTTGGGAAAAGCTCGTCGAGGTGGCGAAACCGCTGACAGACCGAAGTAAGTCGTTTAGTCATTCGATACCGTTTGGACCGCTGATTTAGCGGCGGATCCAGCATGGACAAACTTGTATCCCAAACTCAAGCCTATCTTGGAGGCCAACCGTCGTCATCGCGAAGAACAAGAGCGTCAGCAACGCCTTGCCACCCGCCTCACACTGGTCAACCAATTCCTTGAAAACGCCAGGGGAGACCAACGTCCTTATATTCAGCTTGCGACAGATTCTGAAACAGCTAGTGCATCTGTTGTTGGCGAAAAACTTAATCTACCAGCTCCAGATATCAAGTCGATGAAGGAGCTGCAATTTATTAGCGAGATGCTCTACGAATCTAGGGACCTTACTGCTGAGGAAACGTCGGCCAAACTCGAGAGCTTGCGACCGAAATTCGATCATGCTGTCTTATGGTGGCGTCGGGATCTTGAAGAAGAGCTTGTTGGGATTGCATCTGACGATGATCCATTTAGCCTCCTTATGCCAGGCCGGCATCGTCTTCGTGACAAAACGAGACCAAACAGGTGGATCAATGACAAAAGTGAGTGCGTTTTATGCACCAGGCTAAAACTGGACCTCACACGTGTACTCTTTAGGAACTATAGTGCCAACTAGCGCTACGTTTACAGCGGAATCGAACGAGCACGTCCACGATGATACAAGGCGGCTGTTGCGTGCTGACACAGTATTCGGGATATCGGGATCCCCCTCTCTCTGTTTCTACCCTGAGGTCGTGTACGAGCTCGAGCGCAAGCTTGATTCCGACTCGAATATTTCGCGCTACGTTAAACGATCTAGGGTATACCAAGACGACTATGAATCGGATGAGCTGAAACGGCTGAATACGTCCCTCCTCCGATTCGATCAGCCGGTCCATGAAATTGCTGAAGAGCTGCTGAGGCGACTGGGTAGGCCAGACGCAGCCTACCTCGAGATGAAGGCCTTGGGTAGGAGATTTGTATGTGAAAGGTGCTGGAACAAGCGCCCCATGGAGTGGGCTGAAATGGTAGGTTTGAGTATGCTGCCCAAAAGTCGGACCGGTACTGATTCATTTCCATGGAGCTCAATCATTATGATCTGGAATATCGGCTACATGGAACCCGTTCCGATTTCTACAAGCGTAGACAGTTAGATATCACGTATTACAACCTACACGATTTAGGGGACGGATACGAGGAAGACGATGGCGTTGTGCGCCCAGAGGTCGATCTCGCAGCCAAGAATATCATCGAGCGATTGTCCGTTAGAGTTCTAACTGAGGATGAAGCTGTTTCTGTAGTATGGCCACCACCGTCCCCGCTTGTAGGATGTCGACTTTGCAAGATGGTACCTCCTGGGTTTGGCGAGGTGAACTGCTTGCCAAAGGGGTCTAGAGAGACAATCGAAGAACATTTAAGAGAAGCGTAGGTCCTCCTTTTGCTATTCTACCACACATACTAAGCGTTTTCTATAGCCATGCTGTCACAACAGCCGACTTGTTGGAAGAGGCTTGTTTTGAGATCGAAGAATCGAATTGAGAGGTGTATATATGCGCCCCCACTTTGGAAGCATCTGGAGCAAACAATTAATTCTTCCTTAATGTATTTAATTCCCTGTCGTACTGTATGTTTTTTCTTATTATACAGTAAGTTAACCTATCAACTTAAACTGAGTGTCAACACTTTGGGGTGCAGCCATAATCACGTGTTGATCGGCGACCACTCATAGCCGAGAGTCCTCCTCCTTTCCCGCAATCACGATGGGACTTTTAACAATTATTCGCAAAAACAAACGTAAAGAACGCGAGATGCGGATTCTCTTCCTGTGAGATATCCTACTCTTATCAACTACTATTCTCACACAAGCCAGCCACTAGTGGTTTAGACAACGCTGGCAAAACGACTATTCTCAAGCGACTGAAAGGACAGGATGTGATGTCGACAAGCCCTACCCTGGGGTTTGAAATCTCCACGCTCACGCATGGAAAGTAGGCCTGATTTCATGGCCTTTCATTTGCAGAATCTGACTAGCTAATTACGTGGTGAAGGTATTTGCTCAACATCTGTGAGTGGTTTACAAACAGACGTTTTTCACCGCTCTAACAGCCGGGATTAAATAGGGGATGTAGGTGGTCAACGAACACTCAGGCCATATTGGCGTAACTATTTTGAGCAAACCGATGTGCTCGTGTGGGTTGTCGATTCGGGAGATCGGTTGCGAATGAATGATTGTCGCGAAGAATTGCACGTCTTGCTGCAGGAACAGGTGCGATTCTCCTTTCCTTGTCATATCTTCAATTCACTGACCTCCGTGTCGGTGCTGGTCAAAAAAAGCGACTTGCTGGCTCTTCACTTCTAATATTTGCGAACAAGCAAGATATCACCGGGTCGATGTCAGACGCAGAGATCAAGATTGTGAGCACGTTTGCTATATGATATTTATGAATTAATTTACTGAGGTCCTACCTTGCTGTGCTAATTTTTGCGCAACTCGACCCCTACCATTCTCCATACTTGACTTTACTGTCCCGCTTATCCTATTAGGCTCTCGACTTGCCTTCAATTCGCTCGCACAGTTGGCGAATTCAAGCATGTAGTGCGCTTACCGGGGAAAATGTTCATTCTGGACTTGAATGGGCGGTCTCTGATGTTGCGCAGCGGGTGTATTATGGGGTGGTTGATGAGAAAACGCAGTCGAATACAAATGTGACGGCTACTATGGAGTGTTAGGTCAAGACATACTGTAGCCTGGCCAATCGTGTAAGAGATTTTCTAGTTTCGCCATGCCATACCATTTTACATATTTTCTCGATTAGGAACCTTAGTTCTTTGATCTCTTGATGCCTCAGGACTAGCGTTGGTTGAGTCTTTGATACCCAGAAACGCAGATATTAGGCCGAGAGTAAAGCAATGTCGCGCAAGAATACTAGGACCTGTTTCCCAGTATATATGTTAACATGTGAGGCTCTGGATCGGTGGAGACACAATGGGCAGCTGCGTTGCAAATCTAATACTAGTTCAACGTTTAGATCTTGGGAGTCCAGAATGAGGAACTTAGTTCTGAACAAAGATATTGGTAGAATTATCCAGATATAAATCGGCGTGAAGATGAGTAATCGTACGCGATCGCGGCCAAACTCAGACTTGAATGACGTGCGTGCGAGAACAGAAGCCTGTCCTCATCGGAGCATCTGAGACTTGCCCATGTCCCTAACCACGACATTTCAGCACTACTTGAGATTCGGAACCCGGTCTGTAACCGAGCCCTGGCTTTTATAACAACAGGCACTTCACATTGACCACACCTACAATACTCTAGGTTAAAACCTAGCTTTCAAACTACAAGGTTTATTCAATCGACACCGCGTTCCAGGATGGCCAACGTCGATACTTCAATCTACCCACACGCGACTGGTAACGCGCTTACAACTGTACAAACCCATAGCAAAGGAGATGTAGACAGCACCGATCTCGTCTTTTACAGTGGTAGGCAGGCTGAACACTCTATCCAGACTTGATTTTTGAACTCCATGGTCTTTGCAGGCTGGTTTTGCCCCTTTGTGCAGCGAGTAGGTGATCCTTACTGGGGTTTGCTTTTTCCGATACTTATACGTGGTTTGCTAGGCTTGGATAGCTCTGGAGGAGAAAGGGATTCCATATTGTATGTTTGAGCTCACTAAGACCCTCACATAGCACTATATTGACTATCAGGCCGCAGTGTACCAAGAAGAAAATCCATATAAGAAGGTACATAAGGGCGATGAGCACAATATATCATTCCCCGAAACTGAAATCGCCGTGTCCAGGATGACAAGTTTTTAGAGAAATTCCCCAAAGGGCTTGTTCCGGTGAGCCATCTAACAGGCCGGGCCAGACATATATCTGAAGCGATTTATCATGCAGGGGGTTCTTCACAAAGGCAAACCGATTGGGGAATCACTAGTCATACTCGAGTTCTTGGAAGATGGTCAGTACATATGCGCATATACGCTCCAGCAGGTTTTTGTGATTCACTGTTACCTTTCTTTTGTTCAGCCTATCCCGACGTTCCGCTGCTTCCTACAGATCCATACACTCGGGCTCAAGTCCGTTACGCTGTCGACGGAGTAACGAAATCGATCCTCCCACCATTTTACAGACTTTTACAAGCACAAGAAACCGAGAAACAAGACGAGGCTCGACAAGGTTAGTTGGTACTTTACCACTGTCGATTTTCCTATGCTTATCGCAGGTACCTTTTTAAGACTTGTATAAAGGTCTTCAAACATTCGCCAAAGGGATTCAAGGTCCCTTCTGGACGGGGGATCAACTCACACACGCAGACATTGCACTCTTGCCGTTCATCGTTAGGTTGCCTATACTCGAAAAACACCGAGATTTCAAGAGGGCAGAAGTCGGGCATGGGTTTGAAGGTTTGTGCTGCTATCTCGAACTGTCACTCTAGTTCTGACCAAAGCTGTTATAGCCTACGCTGAGCGAGTAGTCAGTCTTCCATCGGTCCAACGTACACTGTCCGAACCACAAAAGTACGAGGAGGTTTATGGTCGCTACTTGCGCAACGAGACCCAGTCAGAGGTGGCAAAGAGCACGAGAGCCGGACGCATGCTCCCGTAGTTGAGGATATTGTGTATGTACTATAAAATTCAAGTGAAACAAATGTATCTCTAGGCTTGCCCTCGCCTCATGATGTTGCGCCTGATTCGTCTTCGCTCGCCTCCAGCGCTCTCGGCTATGCTCCGCCCCCATTGCAGGTATGGTAACCCGCCCTCCTCAGTCTCGTCTCCATCTTGATTCAAAAATGCCCACACTGGCATGTTGAGTTCTCCAAGCACCGCTATCCGACAGTGTTTTAGCTCCCGAGCTGGTGTAGGAGTGAGCACTTGGAGCTTCATGTCGGATATGTCTCGCACGAAGGCAAGGCCGACGCAACGAGAGGCTTGTGGTGATGGAGGAAGTGCGCCTCGGACGTATGTAGTGGCTGGAGGTTCTAAAGTCGACTCGGGTGTAACAAGTCCAACGACCCCGCATATAAGTGCATTTGAAAGTTCAGCAGGGACGATATCGTCTCCGCTAGGAGCTGCGATCACTATACTCTCGAGACCCAGATTCATATCAATGGTAATGGGGGCGATGGCCCTAAGAGGCAAGCTGGTATCCCAGTGACTAACAAGGTCATCTAAGCTTTCAGGCTTCTTCTCTCGGGAATTGAAGCATCCATGGAAGTAGGATATGAGTGCGAGACCTCGCAAGTCGGCGGCCGAGAAACGAGGTGGGCGAAGCGGTGGAGAAATTGCGGCCACGACTATGTTCGTAGAAACATTGGAGCTAGGAGGATCTATGGTTTCTCCGAATAGCGTCCGGCGATTTAGTGGGGCGTCCAAGACGGAGGTGACTCCAGGAAGCTGGAAGTCGACAATATGACTTGGTTTGAATATTCCCTCTATTGAACGAAGCAAATCGGCACCCATTCCTTTGACCCAACCTTGGGTGTTGATGACAAGAGGGATAGTGGTTGAAATCCTATGTGAGACGTCTCTTTCGTGGTCAAACATGGGCTCGTCATCGAAGGCCGTTGAGTACTTCAGTTCCAAGTGATATCGCTGTGCGAGGTCACTGAGCGCTGAGAGATAATGGGACGGACTAGTTCTCGGCGAGTTTCCGCCAACAAAATGAGCACATCGTGGGAGGCTAAGATGTGTGAAAGGCGGGCCTAAGGTCAAATAGCTCTTTCAGATGAACGTATGATAGTAAGGCGGCAAGACACACACACCAAATATGGGAGACGTCAGAACGTTTAAAGAAACCATCCCTCCTGGGGTGAATTCACTTTGCCCGAGGTCACATTCGATAAATGCGACTCTCTGGTAACTATTAGAGCATTTAGATATGTATAATACAAATATGAAGTGTTACTCACCTGTTAGTTAGACGGTTGGCTAGTGTACGTGAGAAAGTGCTTTTGCCAGAATTCTTCCCCCCTCTGACCAAAACCACCGGCGCGTCGTGTTCGTGTCCATTAGAAATATTGGAACCATGGTCAGAAGTAGGTGAAGTAATTCTGTTCATGGCCGTTTCCCAGTCGTGTGGAAGGTAAAAGACAGCATCGTTTTGTGGTTCGGTTTTGAGCTATATGATAAAAGCATTATTTCAACAACTATCAACGGAGATGAATCAAGCTCACAATATGGAATCCCCTGAACACACTGCTCGAATAAACGGCATCTCGTGCGTCGGGCTCAAAAACGTTCTTGAATGGACGCACAACATCCCCAAGCCCTTCTACGCCTGTAGGTGACTCTTGAAGAAGAACGACAGAATGCTCTGGAGATACAAACTTCCGTATATGATCTGGAAGTTCGTGGAATAGAGCAGCCTTGACTGGCGAAACGTTTATTTGCTCTCCTTTTTGTGCATACGGCGCGCTTATAATAGGTAGAGGGTGTGACCGTGGTGCGAATATCCGATGTAACTTCTTTGACGGTGTCAGGAGGACGCCTAGTAGCTCTATTGAACCTTGGAGTAGCATAAGTTGCGTCGTGCCCACGAATATCAGAGAATCGCTAGGCTGTAAGAGTAAGACTCGAGTCGCCATTGACTGTTTGGTCACAGAACTGGTATCTTCAGGCGAAAGAGAGAATAAGGTTTGGCCTTCAACTGGAACAAAGATGTTTCCTGAAAATTTCGGTGCTCTGAAAATTATTCGAGATGCAAGTGAAAGCGGGAGGCAGCTGAAGCGTACCTAGCCCGGAAAGTCATATCCTCATCTTCATCAATCTCGCCAAGAGGAGTATCCGTTTCATTGAGCGTTGGCGCAGTGTCTTCGTCTGACGAGTCAACAAGCGGCCGACTAGGAGAGTATTCTCTTCGCGGAGTAGTGCTCGTCAACGGTTCTTCTTTATTGCTAGGGCCATGGAAATATCGCTGCGGCTTGGACCTTTTCCGAAGCTGAGCCTCAGTTTTAGAACTGTCAAAATTCTCTAATTGTTTTAGTGAACGAGCGGAGCTTTTTCGTTTTAATGGCAAGGTTGGTAGTTCGTCCACAGCGACTACAGGAGCATCAGCAGTGAGCAAGACCTCAGAAGATATTTCGGAGCTAGAGCTTGTTTTTAGTTGCGCAGCCTTTCTTCGAGCAATAGCACTGAGCACAGGGCCCCCAGACAGGTCGTTCATCAAGACAGAAAGTGATCGTCAAAATTAAGTGCATCTGAAGGAGATGTCACGTGTTATAGGTGGTAAGCGCCGACTTGCCTTTCCCAACGATCCCTCTGTGAACAACGATGGCTACTTCGACTATTGCAACTCAGGAGGAAGCAGCAAAGGCAAGAATACCTTTGTCATATAGAGATCAATGCTCTGCGTAAGTACTCAGGCTATGCCTTAGCTCGAGTATCTCTCTTGCTCACCCCAATGAAGTCTGCTTATCCCACTAAACCAATGTCGAAGGCAAGGAAATTACATGCCATGGAACTGCGAACATGAGAGGTATGATAAGTTTTCAGTATTTGTTAAATATGACCTGTTGATTATGTTGTCCCAGGCACACTTATGAAAAGTGAGGTATTTTATACTTAGCCGTGCGACCCAGCTAATCAAGATCGTTACATTTGTCGTAAGGTGCCAATATGACGAGTGAGTTCATTTCGGCTTCGGTTATAGTCAGAGACTGAATTAATTACCCAAGTCTCATGCGGCGCATGAAGGAGCTTTCGAAATGGAAGCGAGAACAGGCTGCAGGTGCCAACGAGGAATGATCGACCAACGTCTTGTAGCTTGATTGCTCAAATATAAACGTCAAACTTTTGAAGGGGGTAATTGTTCTGAACGGATAAGTTATGCTCTACATGAGGAGTCGCGAATTCAGGAATACTCTCGAATCGCCCTGTCGACCTTTTCCTTCACCATGTCCGCGGTCTGACTTTTCCCGAAGGCATCTACAAACTGCCCCCTAGGGTCCATGAGGTAGAAGAATATTGAATGATCTACAAGATAGTCATCGTTTTCCGATGCATCAGGTGGGGTAGAAAAGTACACCCGATATGCTTTACACGCGGCCTTGACCTGTGCGTAGGTGCCAGTTAGGCCAATAAGCCGAGGGTGGAATTCCGCAATATATTTCTTGACTACTGGGACGCTGTCCCTCGCCGGGTCACATGAAATAAAGATCGGCTGGACAATTGGACCGTGAACAGTATCTAGGGCGAGCTGTGAGTAACGTATCGTATGTGTTCGGCGTAACACACCAATTGAATTGACAACCTCTCCCATCTTGTCCAATTCCTCGGGACATATATCGGGGCAACGTGTGAAGCCAAAGTAGATTAGGCTCCATTTGCCTAGTATATCAGCCTCTGTAAATGGTGTGTTGTTGTGAGATGTGAGCTGGAACGGGCCCCCAACTTTCGGTCGGCCGACTTTTGCGTCTGCCGCTTCTTGCCCTACTCAACAAGGTGAGTCGTGTGGACGATTTCCAACCCAATGCAAACTCACTTTTACGCTCTTCTAATTTTGCCTTTTCGGTCGTAAAATAATAGTACAAACCAGCACCGGTTGCAACAAACAGCGCTGCTGCCTTCCATGAGAAAACCTGGAACAAAACCGATTTGGTTTAATGTATATTGAAGTATTATATAGACATACACGTACTTACACCAACTGCAGCTCTATTCCTCGCATCCGATTCAGGTCGAGACGTGCTCATCCGGCGGGCCAACTCCCATTGTACTTTTGGAGCTCGCTGCAGTGATTTATGAGTGTTTTTTGAACATATAACAGACCGTTTGAGGCTGCGGGTAAGTAGCCGGATACCAGTTGGATGTGAGAGCATAGAGAAAGTGTGATTGTAACTCTGGTCGATCACCAGATGGAAATCACTATGAGAGTCACATGACTTTGGAGAGTCTCGTGTTTGTACCTCGTGCCGCTCTCTTACTTGCCCTCCAGGGCATTTCTGGTCTGTTTGAAGAACGCCGCCTTGTTTTTGTCGACCACCTTGAAGGTGAGCACGAATTGTCTCTATCAAAGTAAAATAGGCTCACTTTACTCCAGGGCGGGATATCAACCATGGTCACAATGAGGCACTTTGGAAAGGCCAGTTGGGCAACCTGGTCGCAAGGAGGTGGTGGAGGGCCGCCTTACCTCATGCAATTGAATCTCGACCCAGATACCAAGGTCAACCCTCGGCTTCCCACATTTCAACAACAAACACCTCCCGCGTCCGAGTATGGTAGACTCAATATTCGAATCAAACGAGAATCAATAAAGCGCGAGCTGAAGCCTAAACTGGACTCGACACCAGTGCACCGAGTCAAGCGAAGGCTCGACTGCGTGGAGATGCCTGTGCTACGACCTGCTTGGCGAAGGGCTTGGGAAATGTCGTTAGCCCGAGAGCGCGCGCAGAGACAACACGCCCGCCGTCTCGACCGCCGAGGAGCGCTGCCCACCCCGGAGGCCTCATCTCGCCCCTCAAGCCCCGACCCACCTGCGCACCTAGCACAAACCAGAACTTTTGTGACTATATCGGGCGTACGCCTCCCAGTATCCCCGATGCTCGACACGATGTTTTATTGGATCCACGAGCGCCACCAGCTGTTCTTACGACGACTCCAAGGCTTGCCCCCTCCGTGGACCGACGATGTTATTTTGCAAAATCACCGGTTCACAAACGTCTCTCGGACTTACGACCGCGCCACTCAATTCCTGATTCGCAACGTCATTAATGTGGGAGACCAGTCTCACAACGAGCTATTCTTTCGGACCCTACTCTTCCGTTTGTTCAACCGCATCAGCACGTATGAATATTTAGAAGAGGAATGTGGCCCTATAACCATCGCCAATTTCAACATCAAAAGATGGTCGAGTGCTCTCAAAGACCTCCGAAAAACACGCACCTCCCTCTACACCGGCGCTTACCAGATTAATTGGCCCGACTTTGGGGCTGAAACTGACGACAAACCGAGCCACGAGAAGCACTTGATTTTAATCAAGCACATGCTTCGTGATGGCATGCCCGAAAAAATCCGCGGCTTTCGGTCTTTGCGAGGCGCTTTCGAATGTATTCGGAGGTATCCAAGTTTCGGCGGTTTTACGAGTTATCAGTACGTCTAAAATACTCCTGCTATACGTTCATTCACCTTGCCCCTACTAGACTCGTGCTCGACTTGAACATGCTGCCTGAGGTCAACTACGACCAGAACACCTGGGCTCCAGCTGGCCCGGGCTCCATGAACGGGTTGCTAAAGATGTTCGGCCCTAAAGTTAAAGGCATTGAAACTGAGGCGATGCTTTACTTGCTCTCTATTCAAGACGAGCATTGGCGACGACTTGGTGTCGATATGAACATGCCCGTTGATGGTCCGGGGCTCTGCCCTCCCAAGATTGGGCTACCTGAAATTGAACATGGCCTTTGCGAGGTCGACAAATACTCTCGAAAGCGACACCCAGACATACGTTTATCTGGATCCAAAGTTCCAACTTCAATCAAACACCGATTCGACGCCGACAAGGCCACGATGCCCGTCACACGCGACTTGCCACTTAAGTGGCAAGGCTTACATCACAACTAATTTATACGCTTTCCTAGTACTATGTTTTGTAATCCTATTTATGGGGGTGAGCCTGGGGTTCTGATCTAACGGTCTATTTGCTATTTCGCTATTCCTTTATGTTCTCTATACCAGCTATCATCATATTTGTTGTTGTATGTGTATTTGACATACAGATATACCATCCAAACTCACACGCATATATTCACCAGCCTCGATTAGGAAGTTATATTTACGCATCCCAGAAGCACTTTACAAACCCCATTCGTTCTCACAGGGGTTAGAAGTCGCAAGTTGGAATTTGAACGAAAGCTATTTTGGCCTTCACGAACACGGCAGCCCTGGGTTTAGGATTGCATATTTACGAATGATTCACCAGATAACCAAGTTTACGAATATTCGCGAGTGCTTAGACGTGCTCTCCCACATCAGCAGCTTGAACTAGACCGCTCAGGCTAGAAATTGAGATCCACAACTTCATTCTAGCTTGTAACGATATACGCCAATACAAAAGTAGGACTTTCGTCAGTGGCCGTTGATAGCCTGAGGCGCATACGGCTCTTCAAGCTCCTCAATCTCTTCCTTCGTGAGTTTGATATGTACCGCAGCTGCAGTGGAGATCGTTCAGACGGCTAGATATGAATGTTATGGGTAGAACATGCCTGCTAGATCCTCAAGGTTCTTCAAACTGGTTGTACCGACGATCGGAGCCGTGACCTTTGCTAAACTCCAAGCGACCGCAATCTGGGCCATCGTTGCACCATGTTTCTTTGCGATCTCCTCGACTCTGGATCCAATTTTGAGTCAACTATCAGAGACGTGATTGATAATAAACTTACTTCTGAACAATCTCGAGATTTCCGGGATGCGATTTCGCATATTGGGCACGTCGCCTACGACAAGCAAGCTCATAAGCTATCTTTAAACGATAGCGCAGAACTAGAGTTGACTTACGCATCGGTCTCGCCACGTTTGGTTTTCTCTGCATCATCCAGCGGTTTCGTCAGGAACCCCTTGGCAAGAGGAGACCATGGTATGACACCAACTCCAAAATGCTACAAGAGGATAAGTGGCCGAATCGAACAGCAACGAATATGAACCAGCTTACTTCGAGCGTTGGGAACATCTCGCGTTCTTCCTCACGATACACCAAGCTGTGGTGGTTTTGCATTGATATAAACGGGGTCAGATGGTTGTTTATTGCGTAGTTCTGCATGGCGTGGAATTGCCAAGCGTAGCAGCTCGACATGCCGATGTAACGCGCATAGCCGGCTTTAACAACGTCGTGCAGAGCCTGCATAGTTTCAGCGATAGGTGTGTTCTGATCAAAGCGATGGCACTGGAGGACATCAACGTAGTCGAGCTGGAGTCGTTCCAGAGAATGTTTGATTGACTCGAATATATGCTATAAATGCAAGCTATTAGCCTTTTTTGTCGTAGTATATCAGGACGCCATGTAACACACCTTGCGGCTGAGACCATTCTGGTTAGGGTATTGAGCCGCCCCAGACATAGCGACAGCCAGAGGGGCGGAAACAGTAAAGAACACCTATAGAAGCTGTGTGAACATGTATTTGCCATGCAGAAGCATAGCTCATACCTTGGTCATGACTACAACCTCATCGCGAGGCAAATTGTGTTGCTTGATTGCCTTGCCCAAAATCACTTCCGAGAGACCATTTGAGTAGACATTGGCAGTGTCAAACGTCTGAATACCAAGGTCGTAGCTAAACCAAACATCAGACATGTCGGATTACTAAAAAGAACAACGGAACTTACGCCGCTTTGATATGCTTGATTCCTTCTTGCTCATCTAAGACCCAACTCTGCCAGTCTGATGAGCCGTAGGACATTGTTCCAAGAATAATTCTGGAGACTTTCAGACCGGATTTACCCAGGCGCACTAAAAGGCAAGATATTTAATATATATGTACAGGGCAAATGCTTCAACCAACCACAGGTCATCTTCTTCTGAGGGGCTGAATTTTGACTGGACATTTTGACAAAGGGAAGGGGTTATGCGGGAGTTGAAGTATGAGACAGTGATAAGTGCAGATCGCGAACTTCGAGCTCTTATAAAGAGATTGTCACCTCAGACTATAGTATTGCAACCTCCGACCATTTCCAAGAGACGCGTCAACCAAGTGGAGGGGTTTCTATTAATGGCAGCATACCTCCACCCCTCCACTCTCTCATTTCTCCACTCCTCCACTTGCAAACTTGAGGAACGGTTCACGAATCGTTTTCACCCTACCGTGGTTCTTTTTTCACCGGTGGGGCATTATAAACGCCGTTGCCATATGTATAGCATGATTTGTTCAGTAAAGCTTGGTGGGTTCATTATGCCAAAAGGTGGTAGCTGGAGCACAAGCTAATGAGTGTGATTGACGGCGAACTTGATGAAGTCTTACCATGTGCCTCATTCGGCCACTGAGGTAATAAGGAAATATCCCAGTCTTGACCAAGTCTGTGCTTTTCAAACCTGCAAATGTGCTTAGGTATATGCCTTTGCGTTTATGGTTTTGCCCTTGCTACAACATCACAACTAAAACCAGCTTGATGTTGCAGTTCTCTCACAATACCTATCAAAACGGCGCGTTAAGTTAATAAGGCACGAGATATATGCTACACAAGATATCACTCCTGAACGATGTCCTCTTTCTTGGGTCTCGAATCTATGATTTCTCTCCCTTGACCAACGATGCTTTTAGCTTCGTCATCCAACACAATCCCTACAACACAAAATTAACACAATCTCAAGCATGCTAGAACCTAAGACTCACCGAGTCCCTCCTCCCTAACCAGGCCAAGTACGTGCTCGAGCACAACGTACCCGTCGCGGTCAACATCCAGCTTGCGCACCAAGCCTTCAATCTCATCCTCTCCAGGAGCGTGCTTGATTACACGCAGAGCTCGCTCGAGATCGTGAACGGGGATTTTGCCTTGCGAATCGCAGGTGATCATTTGGAGCGAGGATCCGACCTTCGCGTCGTAGGCGGAAAGCTGCTCGTCGATCTTGGTAAGCATCGCGCGGATCTTCTTGGCGAGTGGATTCGAAGCCGTAGGGGCTTGTTCGCCCTCAGCCAATTGGCCAGCAGCCTCCTAAACAATCTTGTTAGGCCAGAAGGAGAAAATAAACAGCACATTACACACCTCCTCGGCGCGCTGATTCTCCTCCATCAGAGCCCTCAATTCATCGCGCTCCTTGATAACAGAACTCTTAGCAGAAAGAATGCTCAACGCTTCGCCAAGCTCTCCAAGCTGCTCTGTCGTCATACGAGCATCGTCTTCTTCAGCAGGTGTCTGAAGCTCCGACTCGGGCAATAAGGACTGCGCCATGAGTGCTTCCTCTTCTCTCTTTGCACGTTCCTCCACTGCCCTACGTTGACGGCGAGCATCCTCTTCTTTGGCCTCTTGCTCTGCTTCGTCGTCAATAAGCTCTTCCTGCTGTTGAAGAACTTCAAGCTTCTGCTTGTAGCTCGCCTTTTCGCTGTCGACCTCGAGCTCGGCCTCGCTGAGCTATAGTGGGGCGGAGATTAAACTGTTAAGTTATGTAGACGAGGCATGAAGAGAGAAAGCTAACCAAGTTGTCGGGCAAGCTGCTCATCACACCCTCCAGCCCCTTGACGACTCGGTCATCGCCATCCCGATCCCAGTTGAACGCACGGCTAAGAATCAACAAGACACCACTAACACGGTTCGTCGAATGCAAGTCAATCCACTCTGCCATCTCCTCACGTAGCCGTGACGGAGATACACCAATAGTGCGCAATCCGCGAGATTGGCATGCGTGCTGGAGCTCTTTTGTAGAAAGCGAATCTATGCCTTCGCCGAGAATGACCTGATGTATAGAGTTAATTCTGTGACTTTTCGCAATGTAAGTCACATACCGCATCGTCCCGCCTGATTTCAACAAGGCGGGATCTGATTTGGTATCGCAAGAAGTTATCCGTGCCAAAGGCGTTCAGTCCCATGTACCGACAAATGCTGACGAGTTGAGGGCGCGACAGATTATCAAGAGTGAGGTCGGTGTCAAACAATTTCGCAACCTTGATGATATCCTCGGTGGAGGGAGATTCACCTGCGTTTCATTCATGAGCTAATGGACAACATAATCAACCTAAAATACGCACCAGTAGACCTGACTTTGGTGAAGAAATTCTTGAACTCGTCTGTGGATAAGATGCTTGCATTGGATTTCAACGGGGACTCGCGCATAGTATCTTGCAAGAATTTGGCCATCTCGAGTCGAACTTTGAGCAGCTTGCGCTGTTTCTCTTGCTAAGGTGTGGTTTTAGAGGCTATTTCTGTTTGAACATGGTATTGTTCGCTCACCGCGGCAAACTTGTCCTCGAATGTACTTGGCAGCATATTAGGGAAAAGTTTAAGAGCAACTGGCAGTAATATTTCCATAAATGGAACTAGCACAAAGACTGCGAACGGAATCAAGCGAAGGAGATCCGTTGTAGTGCGGGTCAGCTGTGTGCCATTATAAACGTAAGTGTGTCTGTTAGGTAAATGGCGCCTCAATGCACTTACCTGACGTCTCTCACGGCGGGTCAGACGGGCGCCGTTAAGAACTTTGCGAAGTAGCTTCGAGCTAACACGGACTTCGGCGGCCAGGAGCTTAGATCCATCCCAGTAGTGATTTGCTTCGTGCTTGATCCATGCCCAAGACCGAGCCAGGCGCCCTTCAGGCTTCGCTTCATCTTTAGATTTAGCGACATTTTTATCCTCGGCAACAGTAGGCTTTGCATCAAGCGAAGTAGAAATCTCAGTGTTATTGTCGGCGGGCTTAGTGGGAGGGGAAGAAGTCGCGGTAGAGGATGACGCTGGTTTAGTTGGTGCCGGGGCGAATAGCGTAGATCCTTTGCTGCTGCCAGTAGCCCCAGGCTTGCCAGAAGAAACAGACTCTAGATCAGGTTTGGATTCACTTTTATTGCCGGTGGATGTACTGCCTAGTCGACGAGCCGATAGTGAATGACCCAGAGATTCTAGCAGAAAGAGTTGCTGCTGAGCAGGGAGTTTAAATCGGTACCCAGGCCTGCTTAGGCTTGCCAAAGACATAACCATAGGCCGTAGGTTTCCACCGCGCCGGGGCATCCATATGGACATGATGATTCAACTGCGAGGGGATTTGAGCCGTAGAACGAGCAAGGGCAAGAAACTACATGCCTTAAACCCTCGCCTTTCAAAAGAACCCAATTCGACTTCATTCATTAATACATGTATACCGGAGGCGCTAAAACACGCAGCTCACCAGAAAGCAAATCACCTAGAGAGGTATAGAGAAGAGAGAGGGCTCTAATATCGTTTGCTTTCGTGGTACTTGAAGACCATCAAAAATGCGTGTGGATATCGAGGCCGAGAATAACGCATCCTCAGCGCGGCATCTAGGACGTTACAGTTACATACCCTAACATTAAACCACCTCGGAATAAACCGGGGCAAATTCTGTCAATTCTCACACAACGCAAAGCCAGCGGACAATGCGCTTTATGCATACGTCTTTCAACAGTAAACGAAAAGGCTCAAATGTAGTAGTAGGAATAATGAACTAATCAATACACGGGGTGATCTAATTGTGATTCTTGACCACGACAATCGAGTCCCACTCGGCTCTCTCCTGATCCTCCTTAGCGACCTGGACAATGTACGGCTTCAGGTAGCGGACGTCCTGTGATCAGAATTTGTGCTATGTTCAATGGCTAAATTGTCGAGGACAGCATAGGAGACTCACCTCCTCGGGTTTGAGCCATTGAGACTTGGGCAGATTTTTATGAAGAATAGATTGCTGGACTGCTACCCTCTGCCTGTACGCGCGGTCGTATGACTCCTTCTCAGGGAGACGGGAAATTGCCTAAGTGACCCAAAGCCGAAGCCAATTAAACGTAGATCACACATTTGGGTAAGCGTCTGCATACCTTCTGCATGTCGGGGCGCTCCTCAATCACTTGACAACGCCAAAGAGCTATGAGCAATATTCTCGCTGTTGCTTCAAGAGGCACCGATACTCACGGAGGTCATCATACTTCAGTCCCATTTGACGGTGTCCAACAGCACGAGCATAGAACGCGGCGATCGGGGTCAGGAATTTAGAGAGAGAGCGTGAGGCCCTGATTTGCGGCGCGACAGTCAGACCAAGAGCACCAAACATTTTAGGATAAGATTGAAGACAAGTGACTTTGAGGTCGAGGTGTGGTGATAACCTGTAACGTGAGATTCGATTGTCCCGATTGGCTGCGTTTGTCGACATCAAATTGATATGTAGCCTGTGGGCGCTTACAGACAAGCAGACGCCTTGCCCTTTGTATGTGTTTGCATTCAAGACACAGTAACTTCATTCCCAAAAACGTAGTATACACTGGTTTGCTGTTGATACAAATAAGCAACCACACCCATTACTCAAATAAATCAGAGCAGACACAAGAAATAGTAGACCCAAGGCTATTGTTCCAACCTAGAAATGTGTAGGGCTAGGTGCACGAGACAGATGCTGACCCATGGGGAACCTGGCGACTCAAGTCAGCCAGGAGCAACTGCTGAATGACATGCTAAACTTACCAAGGGCCAATGAGCGTTGAAAACGCTGGTGCCACCGAATCATCAGTTGGTCCATCAACAGCCATATTCTCCAAGCTCGTATGTTGACGCAACAGGAACTCCTCAAATCCTTCCGGAATGTTGAAGAGCTCTGAAGAATTCGAAAAGCTCAAATCCGCCTCGGCGGCATTAAATGAGACTCTCAGAGCGTTGTGATCGGTTAGGAAATCAGGTAGTTCCGCCCCAAACGCTGGACCATCGAGGAAACCCGTGATGCCCACCGACGCGCCAGCAGGGCTATCGGCATTTTCAGAGTGAGAGCTAAGGTTGCTTCCTCTGTTGAACGACACGTCGAAATTGGCAAGCTCCCCGTTCGGGGGAGAAAACTCGTCGGTAGCACGTTTGCGGTGGCCGTTCGCAACGTGTCTCCGCCATGCCTTGGCAGCCCACTGAGTGATAAGCTCAACATCACGAAGATCTGCAACGATAGGGTAAATAAAACGTTCCGGTCGGAAATCGCAACTTTAATTAACTTACGTGAAATATGAGAGTCTCCTATATGCGTGAATTATAGTATTAGACTATGGTCATATGATATAATGGAAGGAGTACTGACCTGTGGTGGGCTCCCCCACATCGAAGTCCATATCCCCCGCGGACTGCTGGTCTAGAATCCTGCGCACGCAACCGACCCCACCCCAGTACCTGGCAACGTTGATTACAGGTCAGCCAGACCCCCACAGGAAAACATTCCGATCTTACTTTGACATCTTGGCTAAAATGGCCTTGCAGCGTTCTAAGCTCGCCTCGCTCCACTGCCGGGTTAATACCGCCGTGATAGCCGACATATTAGAGGGAGGCTTATTAAGCGTTTCCCGCTCAGCTAGGAATGCGCGAGCTGCAGTCAGGACCGTAAGATCGAGGAAAGGGTTTGCGAGAAGTGCTTGCTGATCTACTTCGTCTGCGAGAATCACCATGTCGACGATGGATCGAGCAGACTGGGAATTCGGAATATATGAGAAGCAATTCGAGAACAGATGAAATGTAACTTACCGAGCGAGATAAATCGATACTTGTGGCGAGAGGAAGCGTTACGTCAGGCGTGAAGTTTTGTAGTAGGGACGGCCGGTGTAGAAGTGTTATTACGGAATGGAACATGGCGTGCAAGAGCAGGAAGACGGCCGCCTGGTTGTGGCAAGAGTACCGCCTGAAATTTTGGATGTTGAAAACCAAGCTCGGAGGTAGAGATTGGTAGAACGTGGTCATTTGGTGTTGCAGTTGTCTGCCCAAAGATGCATTAGAGTACAGGCCTCGCCGCTTGTGAGCTGCACTCACGAGAGCTCAAACGTCTCATCCAGGTCCAGAGGCGAGCCTTGACGCTTGACCTTGTTGTTCAAGACGTCACCTAACTTGCCGCGCAGTTGGACCAGTCGACACAAGTGACCAAACACAAAGCTCGTTGAAGGAGGTTTGGTGGGGTCTTCGTGTGCTGAAGTCACCGCAGGCAAGGCTGTATCAAACTGTTATAGCTGTCAGTGTAGTTCCGCTGCTTGCAATGTTCGACTTGCCTGTTCGTCTGCAATAGCAATGGGCCGACCAGTCCCCCACGAGTTGATCCTGTCAATCAAGAGAGTCGACCACCAGGTCAACCTAACCTTCTCGCGCTCAGACTCGGTCGCGGCTAGCTGCACAGTGGCCTCGAAACCCAGTCCCAAGTCCATCGCCATTCCAACAGCCATCTAGAATCATGTTTCAGACGGGGCGAGTCAGATGCAGCCGAGAGCACGCTTACTCGGCTATACATCCACAGACCGCTGTCACGGCCACTCCCAAACTCTGACCAGGCAATCAACACTAGAGCTTGGAGCACCTCCACCGAAGGCCACGAAAGCATGTGAACGACAAGCAACTACTGATCCTTTAGTAAAATTATCAATTCGATTATTGTAACTTACCTTGGCCATGTCGCAGTATGCCTCTCCTGCGAGATGTCGGGGCCCTTTCAACAAGTCTCTACGGTTCGAAAAACTGCCGAAATGTTAGCAGGTTGTGTTGTTTGACCCGTATTAATCTCACCGAACGGCCAAAGCTGCCAGACAGTTGGCCAGGATCGCCGGAAGGGTGCCATCCGTAATCTGAGCCATGACCTGCGCGCGATCCAAAAATGGAAAATGACATGCCAAATGATCAAAGAACAGGTCTAGTTCCAGACGAAATTAGAAATTATATTTCCCATACAAGAAGGCACTTACTAGCCAAATGTCCAAGATATTTTGGATTGGGATATCGCGGCCTGGTAGGATCAAACAAAGAGTCGCGACCCGACGCGGAAGCTGTTGCCATGACCGATGACTCAAATGACGGGATTTGTGGGTGAACTGGCGTTGTAGTTCCGGTAGCCGGTCCAGAAGAACCAGAGTCATGGGGCTGGCCAATGTCAGCTGGGTACACTTCGTCCTCTCCGTTTGCTAACGCATGGCTATTTGGGTGTAGGGCACGGAAGATGGGTGGAGACGACGGGGGAAACGGAACATTGGGTTTGGTATTAGGAGAAGGTAGTTTATCCGCTGCAGGAGAGTAAGAGCACTGTGACGTGTGCGAGCCAACCGAAGCGCCATCGTCAAGCGTGAGCGTGCGTACTTTGACACGTCTGTAGCCGGGAGTATTGGCAGTTGGTCCAAAATATCTAGGCAAAGGGGTCATTTGACATTTCAGGGCCGGTAACAACAAATACTTACCTGAAAAATGGCACGGTTATGCGCTTCAAATCGGCAATTGATGCATTGTTCGCACCATTCAGTGGCTTGCTGTCCAAAGTCTCGTCTAGGTTGGGCATGCTAGGCGGGGATGGGTAGCCTGAGTATTCGGGCACGGCATTGTCATCACCCAATGTGGAGGCCTTTCGCTTTCGTGAAACCGGCCGTGGCGGCTCGGGTTGAGCTTCGGCAAAGCCGTTGTCGTTGGAATGGTGCGACGAGGGGTAACTGGAATGTCCGTCGATCGACGAGGCACTGGTTGCATACATGTTTGTGGGTGACGTGGTACGGATACGCTCCTCATCTTTTAGGTCGCCGTCATGGCCGTCAGCGCTGATAATCTGGGCTGCGTATGAATACGAGAGACCACGTTCAGCTTGATACCTAAGGTGAACAGTCAGAGCAGGTTCGGCATAAAAACGAATTTACTTGCCGGTCCCGGTCGCCGTACAAACAAGCACCGTTGCTTACCCGGCAGGCTTCACACTGCTGAATTTTGGGTGTACGAATACACTTGATCTTCTTAATACGACTGTAAGAAGGTTACCACGTTAGCATTCGATGCGGATCAAAGGTAGAGTAGAACGAAGCCCACCATGCATCGCAGGCTGTCACCAGTCTTGCTCGCTTTCGCTGCTGACCCTTTTGCGGGGCACCTCCATGGGGCTCCTCGAGGATGAATCGGAAGTTGAGGTCCATCGAGTTGAAAAGAGAAGAGAGCCGGACTTTTCCCAAGTAAGGCGATAGACCGAGGAGCTAAAAGCCTGGGTGGGCGGAGGCGGGGGCGGGGCGAGGGGAATTGAAACGTGTTGTTATATACTGACGATGGTTATATGGTGCAGGGGGAAGACACTCGCTTTGGGCAGGTGGGAGTGCGCTTCGAACGTAGTGGGCGGGAGATGACTGCCATCCACAAAACGTGCAAGTTAGGGACGTGGAGAAACGATCGGTCAATCCGGGGCCCACCGGGAGATGGCCCGACAAGTGGGTACTCGTCTGTACTGGTGGAGAAGTGCTTCTTTGCCGAAAAAAATAACATTTTGTACGGTCGGAGTAATACCGGAAGGCGCATATAGGCATGGCGCTTGTCGGCAAAACCATCTCGCGACTGACGCAAGGTCACTGTGAAATTCTGGTGGCGAAAGAGTCGTAGGATCGTCGCTGCGACCCGCCTTGCGCATATTGAAAGGCCCAGGTGACCTGAGGTGTTTGTGCAGCTGCCGCACCATGGTTTTCCACCATCAACTTCGCGAACCCCCCCGACGGGAATTGTTTTTCAACTCTGAACGGGAATGCCCTTAGTCACACGTGTTCGATTGATGTAGTTAATGCGGTCTTTGAGCGCGGTGGGGTGTGAGAGCAATGGGGGGGTGGCCCGCTATCGGGCCGTGCCCTCAGATGGGCCACTCAGCGGAGCAGATCGGCACATAAACGTGATAGTTTGAATCAGCTGACAGTTAGACCTACCCGCCAGTTCATCGCATTGTGAGGATTGGACAGAATCTCAGCAACGTGTATGCAGCCTGCCGCCTATGTCACGTGACCCTCCTCCATGCTGGTCGCCCCATGAATACAGTAGCGGACAAGACCAATCAATAGATAGTACTCGTATTTTTGAGATCTCCAGGTAGTCATATCAGATATAGAATCCTATAATACCTGTTGTTTGTGGGTGGAGGATAAGTGGGGTACAGGGAAAGTACCACTTCACCAGCAGGCCGTCTCCCCATGTCGGCGTCCATAGAAAGTACGGTGTAGCCAATCATACTAAATCTAAGATCGATTGCCGAGTGTGATATACAGTCGCTGGTTATTCAAACGTGCCGCATATAATGGGTCTTGCGAGCACTACGGAGAATCTTGAGCTCACAACCACCACTCGGTGCTGAAATAAGCATATCCTGCCACAATGAACCGAACCCAGTATGAATAGATAGTTCTTGCGAATTCAAAACAGGACAAAGCTCTGGATGTTGCAGGGCGTATGACTTGTCAAACGGGCAGCAAGGGGCGAGCGGGCTTTAGAGGCAGCAGGCGCGAGGCGCAATAATTTGTAGTTACCCTTGCTCTTCCTCTGCTTACTATATAGTCTACATGATGTATGGGTCCAACAAATGTATAAACAGATATGAGGATAAGCACCGCAGAGTCCAGTGCAGCACTTCATTGCCTTTAAACTTCATTGATTTGACACTCCATAACTGTAACTCTGTGACATAGACATTGTCGCATCCATCTGTCCCGCTATAACGACCTCCTGCCTCCCACTCTGATGTCATGACCCTTATGTTCACTTGCCCGGGCGGAGCGGCGGCACACTGGACGACAGTGTTAGGGGCACAGACGGGGTGGGTGGAGGTCCACTGGAGGGCTGAGAAGGCTGAGAAGACGGCTGAGGAGTGGGAAGGGCGGGCGGATAGGTCGTGTGCGACAGCGCAGCATATGACGGGTACACTGGGTAAGCAGGATAATGCACAGGAGGTGGACAGGGCTGGAACGGGGGATGGAACGGTGGCATAGATGAACGGATACCATAAGCCGACGTTGAGTTGGACTCGACGAATAACGAGGACAGGTGGCGGGTGTCGACGCGTCCTGGGGGGCGAATGTATGCGCCCGAGGATCGTGAACTGGACGATGCAAAGGGAATCCTGAAATGTCATGAGGTTGGGGGTACAACCACGTCCAAGAATCGGGTCGAAGGGGGCCGAAAAACTCCGTTAGAGAGGAGGAATCGGTGGGGAGGGCCGAATCATTCGGACTACCCGCGTTGAAAACTTGCGGACCTGCAGCAAGGACACCACTAGACGTTCCTGACGCGTTCGTACATAATAGTAGCAATAAAAAAATGCAGTGTACGTGGAGTTGGCTATTAAGACGTGTCCCGCTTCGGGGCTTATAACCTGTAGGACACTGTACGTATAAAAGACTACAAGAGAGTTAGTAAAGGTAACTACTAGTACAAGAGAACACATACCTCAGCGACGAGAACACGGAAGTGTAAGCCAACTGAGGAAACGATACGAAGCACACAAACGACATATATATGAGGACAAACCAAGAACAAGCAAAGGCACGCGCCACATGCGCCACAACAAAGTCGCTCCAAAAGGGCAGTACACCATTGCTTGGGAGACTCATGACACGAATATGACATTGGGTCGACCGAGATTTCATCAGACCGGCGCTTGTTTGAGAACCTTGCTTAGTAATCTGGTCACGTGTACCGGCCTCCGTCGTCTTCCCACTGAGCTCACTGTTGCAATTGGTTACTAGGGGCATTGAGACAGGACCTCGCTGGGCTTGCTCTACTCCTCCAAACATGTCTTTATTCTCTAGGCGAAATGGACTTCTAACAATACTTGCTATATTCACACAACTTGGGTTGCTGGTCTCTGCTCACCCTCATCATGGCGACGGCGGCGATCCTGAAGCACCAATTGACGCTGTTCTCTGGATACACATAATCGTTCAGCTCACTGTATGGGGAGGTTTATTTGGTGTGGGCATGGTCCTAGGGATTACTAGGTGCGTGGCATTGCCAAGACTCTAGGATATATTTACACTTGGCTCGTCCAGGTCGAAATGGCATGTTCCAGTCCAGGTACGTCTCCGACCTCGTGTCGTCAACTAATTTTCTAACGATGCATTCCAGTCTGTTGGCTATCTGATGACAGCGGCCGGGTACATTTTGGGACACTCTCACAAGGGTCGTTCGTTTTCGGAATCGGTAAGCTTGGCCCGCCGGCGGTCTTTCCGGTCCACTCACCGTTCTCTACGCTACAGGCACATGGAAGCGCAGCCAACTTCATTATTTCCCCCCTTCTTGCTCAACTATGCTTGGGTATCTATCTTAAACTTCACATTCACGAGCAATCCATTCGACCGTGGGCGGTAGTTCTTCACGGTATCATCGGCAAATGCTGGCTCATCTTAGGGTGGGTCCAGATGCTATTTGGTGTCGTCGTCCTTCGAGGCTACTGCGGCGTGAGTTTACGCATTTCTTCTATTCGGAACTTCCTAACAAATATAAATGCGCGCTACCTAGAAAGAAGCGCTCGGCCAGTGCCTAGCCCATTATATCATGGGCTCGGCTTTTATTGGGTACGGAGTTCTGCTGGCGATCGTCTTGCTGGCAGGGGGTGGCCGAGTCTGGTATGGGAAACGATGGAAGGATGGAAACAAGGGAGAGAAAGTTGTTAGCCCACGGAGCCAAGAGTGGTGGGACGGATGGGTGATCATGCTATGGGTGAGTCGTCCCGAACTGCTCCGCCGTTGGAGTATTTAGACTTGCCGCTAGGGTATTGTGAATACATTCACCGAGCACCATGGTTCGTTGACTAAATGGAGCCACAAAGATATGCAGCACACGTGAGTTGAACACGTTCTAATCACTATTCAATGTGACTCAAAGTCTTCTCATCGTAGCACACTTGGGGTCATCTGTAAGTTAATGAGCTCAGAATAGGGGGATGTGCTCACATGCTTCATTGCTTCAAGGGTGGGCCGGTGGGGCTCTAGCGATCTTCCTCGCACGCAAGGGAAAACGCACGGTCGTTCCTGCACTTATGCAAGTTACCCCACTTTCTACCTTTTGACCAACTCTAACGATCGAAACTTCTCTAGCATTATCATGACCGGTTGGGCAATGTCTTCTCATAGCCAGGCTATGGAGATCAGCACAAAGGCATGTCAGGCTTAATATTCACTGCTTCTTTACTAACAAGCACGTTCCTAGGTTCACAGCATATTTGGGGTTGTGCTTATGTCTGCTGGCGTGGCGCGCGTCGTCGAGATCACTTTCGTTCTCAAGGATGCTCCCTCAATAGTAGAAGACGGAGTTAGGCAACCAGACGACAAAGGCGTTGAGATCCAGGCGTTCCAGCACCTTCCTCCTTTTGTAAGCACGTCTTTCTCGATTGAGAGCGCACCTTCTAATTGGCCTCCATAGTTGTTGGTGGCAGGAGGGTAAGTCCCGTTTCTCTCCGATTCATACTCCAGCTGATGTATCTCCTACAGTGTTCTCTTCATGTCGGCAACAGACGAAGAACTGAAAGCCGTAGTTGGAATCGACATGGACCATGTCACCTACGTCCTTCTCATGCTCAGCCTCGCATTTGTGATCTACCTCTACGCCAACCTGCTCCTGCACATCTATGCTACGACAGGCCGAAACGCCAAGGGCAAGTCGGCTGCAGTCGGCGCTTCTGCTGGGTATTCGCCTCTTCCTCTGCGTGTAGACTCGGCATTGGCTGTGCCGACTGCTGCGACACCAACTACGGCATTTACGCCTGCTCCTGCTTACCCTGGTAGGCCAATGGGAATGGCTCGGGAGGCAGAAGATGTATACAAGATCTCAGATGACAGGGACAGTTTCGAGGAAGAGATGGAGATGGATGATGTGCGGGGTGGGGAGCGGGGGAGATTAGCCTTGAGATAGTGGGGCCGATGCAGCTAGAGTGTACGCACTAGTGTACTATGATCCCGATTATTGTAGTTACCCTGTTTGTTGTAGACTTGATATCACAAGTATTTAACGTGTTCTCGATCGTCAAACAGCAGTTCATTCCTAAGCGACAAATACATCATAAAACCCCTCATAAACCAAAAGACATCATCTCGTGATATGAAGCCTACACCCTCCTAATGCTCGAGATCCTCTCAACCTTCTCGTCACTCCTATCCTTCTCGTCCAACCCGGCAACGTTGTGGGTGTGTCCGGTCTCGAGCGCATGGTCGATAACCTGGTCGCCAAACACGGCATCCATCTCCTCGAGCGTCTTGCCCTTGGTCTCGGGGAAACTAGGTCCAGACCCTCAGCTAAACGTACCATAAAATAAACTGAGCTAGAGACTCACAAGAATATAACAATAAAGCCTGCCGGTGCAAGCGGAAAAGTGGAGATAGACGTCAGTATATGCGGATGAGGCGGGACGATACCCGGAATCAGGACAACTGGTGCCGTGGGACTTACCGTTCACGACGTTTGTGCAGATAAACACGAGATAGAACTTCCAGCCCAGCCTATGAAGACCGATGGGCGAAATTTGCGAAATCATAACCTGAAGAAGGAAAGAGGGGTAGAAAAGAGGGTGGTATGCGTGAAGGAGGAATACGGATCATAGGTCCGCGCGGGACGCAGGGAGCGATCAGATCCATCAGCTTATGTTTCTTCCAACAATTAAGCAATAGCCAGATGACATACGTTGACTGCCCAATTCGACCTAGTGCGGGGAAGGAACTGTTAGCGGCTCCGAACCGGGACCTATAGTGTACGGAATGCTCACATGGTTGCCACGGATGTTCCCATAGCACGAACACCTATATGGCCAAGGCTTTAGTCCAAAGATAATGCAGCTCAAAGACGTAATGCTTACGCATGGGGAAGATCTCGGACTGGTACACCCATGATACGGGACCGAACGACGTGGAGAAGAACAGCGAGCCAAAGAGGATGATGAACGCGACACCAGCTTGCTGAGCAGTCTTGTTGTTGCTAGTCTCGCCTGGGAACCTTGCGTTAATTGCAGCCTAGGTCAAGATCATTTAGCATGGAGCTCAACGTTAAACATGAGAGTAAACTTACTTCAACTGCCAAGCAGCCGGCCATCCCAAAGGCGCCGATAATGAGCGGAAGACGACGCCCAACGCCTATCGAGGAATCGTCAATTCAAATCTCACCGGATAATTGTATGGGCGCTTACGATCGAGGATGCAGTAGATGAAAACAAACGTGACGATCTGGCCAAGTGCGTTGTTGATACCCGTAATCAAAAGGATGGTGTTGCCAGAGTATCCCAAAGCCGCATACAACGACGGCTGGAAGTACGCAGAGACGTTGATACCCGTAAACTGACAGCAGATCTGGACGGCCATTCCGGTAAGGGTGCGCTACAGAACAAACAAGCATTGCGTTAGACACTGGCAGATCAATGGTGAGCGCGGCTAGACCTACTCGGAGCATAGGCTTGGTGGACCACAAGTCGGACAATTTGGATGACATGTTCGCTTTCTCGTACTTGATCTGCTCCAGCATCTCGGCAAATTCCAGCTTAATGAACTCGGCGTTTTCCTTGGTGCCGTGCAAGCGCTGAATGACCGCCAACGCCTCATCGTTACGGCCTTTCTCAATAACTAAAAGTAACGTGAGCACCTTCTAAGCAATGCGTTGAGGAAGTACTTACGCCACCGAGGACTGAAGGGCAGGAAGAACATCCCAACGAACAAAAGGAGAGCTGGTGCGACTTGGATTCCAAGCGGGATTCGCCATTGGGCGTCCGAATCCAGATACTGGCATCCATAGCCAACCCCTATATATTGAAAGTTTAGCGTTTTGCAGAATACGCGAAGTGGAATACTTACAATTGGCAACCAAAAAGCCCATTCCCTATTTGGAGGTTAGCATACCGCCACAGAATCTTTGTCGATGACTTACAATCATGACTGTTAAACATGATGTCAGCAATGATTAATAGACAAGACAATCCCGACTTACATTGGGTCATTCCGGTCAAAAATCCACGCAATTGAGGAGGCGAGATTTCGGATTGGTACAACTAAAAAGACGCTCAGGCGACCGATTAGAATACACAGCCGAGGTCAACTTACGGGAACAATCATAGACAGACACCCAATAGCGAGCCCGGCGATGACACGGCCAACCATCAGGTAGCTGATGTTCTGGGCACCTGTTTGCAAAGCGCAACCGAGCATTGCGACTGCGGAGCCAACTTGAATAGTTCGTTTCCGTCCAACCCGATCCGCAAGCCAACCAGCAGACTGGAGTGAAGTGTTTAGCACTCCCGTAAGCATTCGAAATAGCGGGAGATTTCCGTACCATTGCACCAAAAAAGCATCCTCCGGCAAACTTTCATTCTAATCTCAGCTTGGAGTCAAGCATAGCTGTCGTGTGGACTCACTGTGGACACCACGGCTCCTAGGATCTGGTCACCTGGGTTGCCGAAGAACTCATGGAACTTGACAAAGTTGGGAGAAATAACTGAGCCAATGATACCAGAGTCGCTGTAAGGGCGTTAGCTGGCTGAACATGTGCAGGACCCGAATAAAACTGACTATCCAAAGAGGAAAGACCCAATGGCGGCAAAAGTTGCAACGAAGAAGTTGAAGAATGCGCCCATCGTGAAACTAGGGGTTTGGTCGGTAGAACCAAGTCTAACCACGCAGCTCGAGGTAGCAGCAGAGGTCGTAAGACAGAGGCGAAGACCTAGCGAAGCCAAGGGCAAGCAAGTGCCATTTATATGTGCAAGTTTACCAGGTGACCACCCGCACCGCGAAGAGTTGCCGTATGGGGATGCAATTGTGGCCCATGCGACCAGGCAATGGGGCTACGCCCAATGGGCAGTTCGGAGAAATAGGATAGTGAACAATCTGAAGGACATGTCGGTGGTAGAGACTTCCGATTGATCGCGTAATGTAATGATATTGGTGCGAGCAGGGCGGACAGCGCAAAATGGAAAGAAGAGTCTGAGTACCCCTGACTGAACAGACCACGAGTTTTTGAGAGAATTCTTCCGGTCAATCTACTATATGCGGAGCTCTAGACAGCGGTCGCATTTACTGCTGCTGAGAACAAAGCATTGTGATAGACCAGAAATCAGAAAACCAACCACAGTTCCATGTGATGTCGGGTAGGGGAGCCGACTCGCCAGAACGAAAGTGAGGCCCAAAGAAGTGTGTATGGCCCTCGGTCTTGCCACTTGGCACCCACATGATGTGAGGCGGTGGCTGGAAGCAGTAGAACCCGTCTGGAAGGTTCAGGTAATGATCGAGAAGATAACCCCATGGAGGTCCGCACTTGTTGAGCCAAGAGTCACGTGAGATCTCCTCTGTGCATTGACGGATCAATCGTCCCCAACATCATTAGTTCCACGAAAGGATATAGCAAGTTCAAAACTGACCTTGATGTGCGCTTGATTATGACAAGAGTCTGTAAGTTGGTCTGGACATATTATGATAGTCGAGTTTACGCAGAGTGCATGGCTTCTCGCCCGAGTACAGCAGTGAAAGCTTGGCAGCTAGTTGGCTGAGTGGCAAGTTTTGCGACAATCGTCCGTTCGGCGGGTTGGTCTATCAAGAGGGTGATAGACTCGCACTCTCTCATGTTTTTATATCTCTCTGCCGCAACGCTTATCTTCTGCCGAACCCCGCACTATGTTTAGGTCAGCGCATTTCGCTGCGAAATAGCTACGGCGACCGATACCTCCACATCTTCGTGCTTCCATTGCGGCTCGTCAACGAATTTCAACGTCTTTTCCACATTGGACAGAAATGTCCAAGCCGGGCGCTTACATCTCTTGTCTTGTCGGCAAGTTCGTTTTCTTCCATTAGCAATGGATCAATCATGAGTTACGCCCGGCCCGACGGGTGATATGCTATGATTTGCTCGTCGGTCCCAGCGCCTCATCAGGATAAATCTCCACCCCAGCTCACTATCGCCTCCGACAATATCCCGGGATACTGCTCCGATACTTAAGGCATAGGCTGAATGCTTGAGCCTTCACCCGATTGTATTATTGCGAACTGCCATTATGAAGTTTACAGACGGTCTATGGTTGCTTCGAGAGGGCGTCAAGCCCGCCTTTGGTATGTCGGTAGTCAAGGAGGACGCCAAGGACGATGCTCTAAATCTTCACGTCGCGACTCGTCCTATTCGCCACCGTGGTGATACACTTGGGGGTAAGTACATTGGTCCTTTGATTGTCTCAGTAGCTCATTCTAAATATAGGACCACTTTTGGACATTCAAATCACGTCTCCTTTGGAGGGCGTCATTGGTGTCAATATCGGTCATTTTGCTGTACGTGTGTGCATAATATATATAAGACAATATACTTACTCAGTCTTTTGTGCAGGGAAAGAAAAAGCTGGGACCCAACTTCGAGCTATTCCCCGATGGTGCTCCCACAAAGCCCAAACTTCAGATCAACAAGTCTGAGACTGGAACCAGTCTTGTTTCTGGAGGCTTGACCGCACGAGTTGCAACGCAGGCCGTCACGATGAACGGCATCTCTACCAACTCGTATTACATCGACTTCTTAGGAAAGGACGGTCGTCTTTTGACGTCTGCCGGACCAAAGTCCCAGGCGATCATTGATATTCCACACAAGTTCACTCTTGGCAGTGCTGCGAACACATCGTGCATGACCACAGACCGATCTTCGAACCCAAACCCACCCCCACCTCCCGAGTTTGTTCGCTATATACTATCTGAACTTACCCTCTCTGCTGGAGAGCTCGTTTACGGTCTTGGCGAGTGAGTCTTTTTGATTTATTCTAACTGTCTATGTTCAGTTTCTAATGATCCAATTGTCCAGACAATTCGGTGCGTACATCAAGAACGGGCAAGCTGTGAGCGTCTGGAACCGTGACGGAGGTACCAGCTCAGAACAAGCGTATAAATGCGTGCCTTTTTACCTCACTTCCAAGGGATATGGTGTTTTCATCAACCATCCCGGCGAGGTCGAGCTTGAAATCGGAAGCGAGAAGGCTAGCCGTGTTGGAGCGACTGTTGCGGGCGAAGATTTGCAGTACTTTATCATTTATGGTCCAACTCCTCTTGAGGTTTGCTTTGTCGTATTTGATTGGAGGTTATATGCTGATTTATGCGCTCGTTTCAGGTTTTGGAGAAGTATACTCGTCTTACTGGCCGCCCAGGGTAAGTACTATTTTTGAATAGGTATGCTCGAAACTCATCAATCATGCAGGTTGCCCCCTTCGTGGACGTTTGGGCTTTGGCTATCCACTTCGTTCCTTACCGACTATGACGAGAAGACCGTTTCCGGATTCTTGGAGGGTATGAAGAAACGTGATTGCAACGTAGGTTTTGTTCTCCTTGTGCTACAACCGGCATTCTGATTGTTCTTTATTTTAGGTTTCCGTGTAAGTTGCACTGCAACACTTGCGTAGCCGTTCTAACAATCATATTGTCACAGGTTCCACTTGGACTGCTTCTGGATGGCACAATACCAGTGGTAAGTCCTAGCATTGTTATGTGGCTGTTTCTTTTGATTATAAACCATATGTGGATATAGGACTTCGTTCACGTTCGACCCGGATAACTTCCCTGACCCCAAGGGATACTTGGCATCGCTGAAGAAGCAATTTGGGGTGAAGATATGTGTCTGGAGTAAGCCTGTCGTACGAGTAGTGTCTAAGCAAGCACTAAACATTTTTACTCAGTCAACCCCTATATCAGCCAGTTCGCCTCCACATTCCAAGAAGGACTGAAGGGCGATTACTTTATCAAGCGTACCAACGGCGATGTTTGGCAGTAAGCCTCCGTTTGCACCCCTTCCTTGAAGCATTGGGTTGACCGTCCGTCCAGATGGGATCTCTGGCAACCCGGCCTTGCGATCGTCGATTTCACCAACCCCGCAGCGTGCGAGTGGTACAGAGGCAAGCTCAGAACCCTCCTCGATCTTGGAGTTGACTCGTTCAAGGTGCGTGTATTCCACAAAATCTGGAAGCATACAACTGACTGGTCGCAGACGGACTTTGGCGAGCGTATTCCTCATGCGAACGTCAAGTACCATGATGGTTCTGACCCGTACCGGATGCATAATGCCTATGCTCAGATTTACAACAAGCTTGTATTTGAGGTTCTTGAGGAGCGATTTGGCAAGGATGAGGCTTGCGTGTTCGCTAGGTCTGCTACGGCGGGTGGTCAGAGGTATGTCTGTTGACGTGATAACCGCGATTAGGTGTTCTAACAGTATGGTGCTCGTAGGTTCCCTGTGGTACGTATCATGCGGCATTCGTTTCCGACCTATACTCATTTATATCGCGACAGCACTGGGGAGGTGATTGCGAGAGTACCTGGGAGGCTATGGCTGAGACCCTCCGCGGTGGGCTGAGCTTGACTTTGTCAGGCTTTGGCTTCACCTCTCACGATATCGGTGGATTTGAGGTATGCAATCGTTGTTTTCGATGCTTTGTTCCTTTTGTAGTTACTAAGATTCTTTCATAGGGGCACCCTCCCGCCGAGATTTACATGCGCTGGCTTGCCTTTGGCCTGTTCTCTTCTCATTCTCGTCTGCACGGCTCGAGTAGTTATCGTGTCCCGTGGAACTATGGCGAGCAGGCGTCCGAAGTGCTTGCTAAGTTCCTCGATGCGAAGCACAGGCTTATGCCATACCTCTATGCCACCGTAGGTGTATTTCCTCCTTGAAACTACCGCATACACTCACCCAAACCCTTCACTTATCTAGGCAATCGAAGCGCACCAAACCGGACACCCCATGCAACGCGCTTCCTTCCTCGAATTTCCATCAGACCGCACTACTTACTTCCTAGACGCTCAGTATTTCCTTGGTCACTCCCTTCTCGTCGTCCCGGTCTTCGCGCCTGATTCCGAAGAGATCGAGTACTACGTCCCTGCCGGACGCTGGACACCGTTCTTCGGTTCACAGAAAGTTATTGTCGGCCCCACGTGGGTTCGCGCAACCGTACCCTACGACGAGATTCCGGTGCTTGTTCGCGAAGGTACCATCCTCGCGCTGGGCAAAACTGGTCTCAAGCGCGCGGACTACAAGCTGAACGAGGGTCTCGAGATCCGAGTATACGAGCTCGCGGATGGGCAAACGTCTGAGAGTATTATTCCTACTGGGAAAGGAACGAAGACGGCCGCCACAATCAAGGCAACACGGTCTGGAAAGGATATTAAGATTAGCGTGGTAGATGGTTCCTTGACGGGTGCTTGGAGCGCGGTGTTATTCTCCGAGGGGAGCAGCGTCAGCAGTGCTTCGGGTGGCGACCTCAAGGGGAACACCATTAGTGTGTCCGAGGGTGGAAAGGAGGTTACATTTAAGCTTGCATGATCGTATTGTTGATGAATTAAAATCACTTGTATGTATAACCAGTAAACGTCAATTGTATTCTGAACAACATTCAAAGCAAGGATCATATTGTCTAACGAGCGTGGGTAGCGGCAATCGGAAGCATGCCAAACCTCTGGCCGGGCTTGACAAGATTGAGGGCAGGCTGGAAATCTGTCTCAGCGGGCGCAACGCCCAGGGGGAGGAAGAGGTTTTGCGTGCGAGACTGTGCTGGTTTCGCTGCATGTGAGATACTAATATCGAGAAGAGTCGAGAAGAGTAGTTGCGAGCGTGCTAGTTGACTCTTAACGGCGTCTTTGATAAGCTCTCGAGTTTCTTCCGATTGCTAAAACGAGTCGTTAGTTTAAGACTGGACACCAAGACGACCAACGTACCCCTTCAAAGTGTGAGCTGATCATGTCTTTGCTTGAACCCTCGTCTTCGCTACCTTCTAGATCTGGTTTCTTCGTCGAAGCCTGTCGCATCTCTTGGACGAACATCAAGTCCCAGACCACATGGTCCAGTACATGTTCAACCGGTAACCCAGCAGTAAGAAGGCCTTCAAAGGCCCCGAGCAATCGTTGTGGGGCGTGTTCATTCCTGAGCTGCTCCAGTGTAAGTCCAAGTGAGTCGACCGAAGACATGAGCGACATGAGTGCAGTCATCAAATGGTTTGATGGGCGATGAATGGCGGCAATATTCGAATCTTGCAAAAGAGTTGTCATTAAAATGACTAGGATACTGGGCTACCGTGTCACTCACCTATTGGAGGCTCATCGAAAGCAGGTTGGTATATCTTGAGAGCATATTCTGCCGATTTCTGGCACCAAATACGCAAAGATTCTTGGTGTACATGCTTGAGAACTTCGATTGCGCCTATATGCTATAGTTAACTATCTGCGTCTCCACAAGTTCTCAAAAAGCCTACTTTTTGCTGTTTCTGCGGAGCACGAAAGGTCCTCTATAAACGGCGAGCGGTTCGCCAGCGCGTTGGCCACGCGACCTACAAAAACAACCATGTTCACTACGCACGGAAATCAGACATTTTCTCGCTCTAGTAGAGATTGCAAGCTCACCTCTAGCTCCATTTTCGGTAGAGGTTTCGTCCTCTAATGCCTTTGATACGGCTGCAACCACTCGCATGCACGTCTCTCCGGCGCGTGGTTGGTAGGTAGAAGTTAGATGAGCAACCACACTGGAAATTATGTTCAGAACTCGCCAGGCTAATTACAGGGTGTCAAAGAGAGCTCTTACCTGCTATTACTTTCGCCCGAGGTAACCTTTAGTTCCTCCCTCAGCTCTCGTGCAGTTTCCTCCATTTCTGATAGCACTGAGTCCAATAGGGGCGTCCTCCTACTTGAGCGACGCCTAAGATCGATTTCAAAGCGCCTGAAGCTTAGGTCTCCACTGGCTTCTACCTGGACGGAAGGAAGCTCCGAAGAGTAGACAAATACCAGTGGGTTCAGATCTACGGACAAGCATTAGTAGGCTGACCAAAGCAGGTACTACATAGTGCTGACCTTCTTTCGCGCCACCTTCCGCATTTACGCTTGCAAGGACACCCATTGCTTTATTCAGCGCACTGCCAGCCGCAATCTCGACAATTTCCAGTCGGCGCTCCCATACCTCCCCAACGCGAGTTGCAAACGCGGCCTCAATTGCACGCTCTAGCCTCTCCTTGACTTCCGTTGTACCCTCAAGTGACGCGATTCCGCTGACCACCGAGCCCCTCACAGTCCATACCGCACGTGCGCTGTCTAGTTTTCCGAGCCATATGCGCGCGGGAGTGACCAAAGCGTTGAGTGCCGTATCTAGCCATTTCTTCAGCTCTACCTCTGTCTCATCAGAGTCCCCTTCGGCGGGTCCGCTAGACTCGGATGACACATAAGGAGTGTAGCCTGTGATAGAAGATGGAAGGAATCGAAGGAGGAGCGAGGCTGAAGGAAGGGATTGAAGGACTTGGGGTGTTGTTAAGCGTTTAGAAGATTGGATAGATAGTTGTGCATTACTGGGTGGAGGGAAATGGGATTGGAAGGCAGAAGTTGGAGAAAGTGGGACAGGAGGAAGTGTTACGTCGGTTTGAATATCAGAGATGATTTGAGTAAGTAGTCCTTCGCTACCGTAGATTACCCGCGCAGTGGCTAGTGTCCCGCCAATTAGACCGAAAACGGCTCGAAAAGTCTTGACGACTTCTCGGACTGCTTTCTTCTCAGCTTTAGAATTTGCAACTGATGCAGGTACCGGAGTTTTCAGTAGCTGGATTGAAGGAGATGGAAGCGAAATTGCGGGAGAGGCGGGAGACAGCAGCGCAGCAGTTGCCTTTCTGTTCTGTGCACGGTTGGGTGAAATGGGCCGGCGGGGTGCCGACAAAGGCGGGTTCAACAGAACCGTGAGGGTTTTGTTTCTCTGCGAGAGAAAAAGGCTTCGTGTCCGGGATATCGAAAGTGCATCTAGGAGGAGAATTGCAACGAGAGTTTCCGCCACTTCCTAACATTTGGTTGTGGATGCTAAATGAGTTAAACTGAATGTATAGTCGAAAACGAACCTCATGTGATGTATTCGCCTCGCGTAGCGCCTGTGTGGCTTTATGAACAATCTGCGGACGAAATGGTCCAATAGTCTCCCACTGTCTGGAAGCGATAGGGAATTGCTCCTAGAGATCAATGTAAACTTGTCTCAGGCAATGTGGTATTGAATTGCATCCTCACCATAACGTCGATGCCATGCCTTGACCAGTTAATGTCACCACCCTCTGTTTCTTCGTCGTCCGATTCTTCTTCATCCGGAGACCTAGAGAGCTTTCTGTGCACAGTCCTGGCCAAAAGAAATAGCCAAGCAGCATGAAAAAACTGCTTTTTTTCAAGCCATCTCCATAGGTGTTCTGGAGAATCCAACAGTAGCTTCAGATGGGCTGAGAGTATTTGAAGGATTTTCAGGTGAGCATCTTGCGTTGACAAAGTATTAGTATTGCGTCTTGGTCAAGTATCTTAATTTAAGGCGCACCTTCTTGGGCCTTTGTGCTCTTCCCATTGGGAATTGATCTATGCCTAGTTCTTGGGCTTTCATCAAGCTGAAGGATACTAGAGCAGGATTCTCGCGTGTCGACTAGCGCGTCGACCACTCGCCCAGATGTTCCTGCCATATTAGTAATAGCCGTAGATGCGTGCAAGAGGTCCCGGTATCGCTCCCTGCGCTTCCAATCGCGCAATAGAATCGGTCATAATGCGCCGCGCAGGTTACAGCAAGAGAACGCACCCAACCATCTGCCTTAGTTCTTCCTGTTTACCATTTGCATCTGCTCTACCGTTACAGTGTAATCATAAAGCCAACACTCTAAGAAAAAGAATCGAGCTCACAACAGACGAGATCGAATGCTGCGTATCTCGGCCACCGAGTAACGCACAAACATGTCATCAGGATCCATATGGCTATAGTCCGTGTCTGTGAGCTTTTCTTTTCCAGCAGTCACACCAGTTCCAAGTAGCATTGATTTTGAAGTATCAGGCGATGTGTACGAGCCTGGTGAAGTGACAAGAGTGGCACCAGACGTGGTAGGCGGAACAAGCTCAACAGCAGGCCGAGTTCTCAAGGAACGAAGCATAGTGAGTTGCTTTCTAGATCAATGTATGAGTTCTTCTTGCAGACTAAGTATATAGAGTAACGACAAGTCAGCGATGTCGAGGGTAAGGCAAGATCACGTGCCGGTTACAGGAAGCGCGCCGGCGGCTCTTGACTTGTCCTCAACTTTGCGGTCACCAGCGGCGCGCCCGGCCCACAAACCTGCCTTCGCCTACAAATTAGCCGCTATACATATGGAAAATGACGACAGCTGTAGCATCTTAGACTTCGTTAAAGGGAATTTATTATGAAATTCGACAGACTTGCCTTGGTTGACACCAACACAACTTCGGGTGTCCGGACCGATGCTTTGCTCCATTCCTACTCCATTCCTCCTTCGGAACCACCCCCGATTCGAAAGATGATCAGGACGGCATGAGAACAAATAGCTTGTATGTGTATATAACGGATGTGCAGGGGAGCCTACTGCCCTAACGAATACTACTACAGCACTATGTCTCTGAAAACTACTACTTCTGAGCGAAGCACAATCACCAAGATTGAGGTATTTCGTGTGCCTCCAAGGTGGTTGTTTGTCCGCGTTGAAGTCGCAGATGGTGCTGTAGGATGGTGAGCTTCGGTATTTTACAACGTTTTCAACATCTCATCTCGTGAGAGCGTAGGGGTGAAGGTACTTTGGAGGGCCACACTGAAGCCGTTGAAGGCGCGTTGACCGAACTAACTGAGCGGTTCATCGGCTGGGATGCCGACGGTATCGAAGACATTTGGAGCCACGCATACCGAGCCCGGTTTTATCGCGGGGGAGAGGTGCTCATGGTGAGCCAAATATTGCTGCTTCGAATGTCAGAAACCAGCGGTCTCAATTCGAGCAGTCTGCACTCTCTGGACTTGACATTGCACTTTGGGACATTAAAGGTATGTATTTGTCTCAGTTTTCACAACCTCTTCGCTCAGCTCTCCAATCGACTTTCAGGGAAGCGCCTTGGAGTTCCAGTCTGGCAGCTCCTTGGAGGTAAGGTTCGCGATCGGTGCAAGGTCTACGGATGGATCGGCGGTGACAAGCCACATGATGTTGTCGCTGGTGCCGAGGCGCGACAAAAGCAAGGCTTCACAGCTGTGAAGATGAATGGGACAGGTATGTAACAAACAATTTACTTATTGATAAATGCTGATACATTTGCTATATTTAGAATCGATTGCCTGGGTCGACTCTCCAGCTGCTCTTGAGGCAACTGTCGAGCGCGTAGCAGCCGTTAAGGCCCTTGGAATGGATGTCGGTATTGACTTCCACGGTAAGCTATAGAACAAGTTCAATAGAATCAATCCCTAATAGTGCATAGGCCGTGTACACAAGGCGATGGCTAAACAGCTCGCACGGCGGCTCGAGCCACACCAGCCTCTTTTTATCGAAGGTAGGCCGCATATACCCTCGAATGCCTCTAGCATCTGAATGCAGATCGTATTTAGAGCCTCTACTTCAAACACAGCCCGCAGAAATTGCCGATCTCTCTCAGATGACGGTAATTATGTCTTGCTCAAACATCGTGATCTTAGCTCACCATTTACGTTTAGACCTGCCCAATTGCTCTCGGCGAGCGCCTAATGTCCCGCTGGGACTTCAGGCCCTATCTTGAACAACGTGCTATCGACATAGCTCAGCCAGACGTAAGCCAAGCATATATCGAACGCGCATAATCTGAAATTGATTTTGCCCTAGATTGCGCATTGTGGAGGGATCTCTGAACTACGAAGGATCGCCTCGATGTGCGAAGTCTACGACGTTGCATTGGCGCCGCATTGCCCACTTGGTCCTATTGCTTTTGCCGCCTCAATGCAGGTCGGGATTACCGCTCCAAACTGTGAGTAGTTGAGCTCAACGTTGCGTTCGACGTGATCTGAAATAGTATTTCAGTCGTGATCCAAGAGATGAGCTGGCAAATGCATTACAACCAGGGTTAGTCGCTTTCCTTTATGTCTACACTTGTGTGTTAACTGAATTTTTCGATAGGAGCGGACCTTCTGACATATATGCTCAATCCTGAAGTCTTCGCCGTCAAGAATGGTCATGTTGAGGCACTGTCGGGTACGTACACTCATCGCAAAACAAACCATGTTTTCCCAAGCTTACAACTTATCCTGGTTCAGGTCCTGGGCTAGGTATCGAAATAAACGAAAAGCTCGTGCGTGAGGCTGCCGAGAAATACAGCAAGGAGAAAGCGTGGCGCAATGCCACCTGGCGTGGAGAGGACGGGTCGTTACGGGAGTGGTGAAGTAACGAACGTGCTGCTTGTGTGAATTAAACAGGTACGAATTGTATTCAGCAATCTACTTCAGCTTCTGTAAAAAATGGATATATGATTTTTCTATTACAACACTTTGGTGACCAGAAATAAGTTGGCTCTAGGGCTTTCTCTTTACTTGGCGGATAGCTGTCACTGCGCCACTGCTTCCAATGACGTTGGGTGAATACGAGCGTCATGCTAACCTCGATTCATACTGAGGTTGTGATGGGTGCGCGTGGAGCGAACCGAACAACTCGGGTCTCATTCTAGCAGAATGGCAGGAGGCTATGTGTCCAAGGACGGGTACTAGTCACGCTATCCAAAAGAGAGAGGAGCACATAAATACACTAGGCCACCAGAGGAGCCTCTCAAGCAGTGGCCCGCTGATCGCTCCTCGTTGGACTTGTCCTCTCGTTTTGCTGTGCCTCTGACTCTTCACAAACACTTCATCTACCACAACCCAGCGAAACCCAACCACTTCGCGCAACGATGAGGCCTCACTTGTTAGGACTAGCAATTTTTCTGCCCATTGCCCTCGCCGACCCCGGATACAACACGAACTGGCGCGCAGACGCTGAAAAGATTGAAAAGGTATCGTCGTTCGTTACCCGCATTGATCGTTTTCTTACTGCGTTATTTAGGTCAAGTCTGCCATGTTAGCATCTATAAGAACCAGGCAAGCATTACCATATCCCGCAACTTAACTACAAACCTCATTTGAACTTTCAGCTGGGAGCAAGGTACAGCGTCCGACGCCATCACCGAGCTCGAGTTCCCCGAGTACTCTGCTTATGGTTGTGACGACAACTCAATGGTGCCGTACTCGTACCCAGCGCCTACTCATGCACGCCAGCGGATCCCGCTGCAGGTTATTCAGTTTGGTTTGAGTGCAGCGGTGAGGCAAAGTCCGGACGGTCGGCTTAGCCAGCAAATCAACGACGGGCTGGACGGAGCTGCTTTGGATGGAGCCTCTAGCGGGTCTGCCGTCCTCGTCGGTGAGTAATGGAGTACTGTAGAAGATTGAAGTTTGGTGTTGAAATTATTAATCGGGTTGACAGGCTCAATTGTGAAGAATACGTATTCGGACTATCTTGCGGCAGCTGCCGATAAGCAGATGAATTATGTCTGTGGTTTCAGCCAATTGGAAGCTTTGTACTTACTGAACGGCTTGAAACACAGATCCTGCACACTGCACCGCGCACTTCTACTGGCGCTATCTCTCATCCACTACCACAAAAGCCTACTGGTAAGCATATTTGTGAAATCCGCGCATATACTTGGTCCTAACACTCGCAAATTATTCCCAGGGCTGATGCTGTCTACGTCGGGTACGGCAGCTCCCCCAGTAATACGCTTCATTATTTTAACTAATATTCTGTTATGATGCGCCCTAGGTTCCCATTTATTGCTGGGTACGGAGCGGTGAAGAAGAACGAGGCTTATCTTCAACTCGCCTATGACCAATGCCGCTTGTACCGCAATGCCTTGTTCATCCCTAAATCGGGTCTCTGGGCCCACATATACAGCGACACCAAGAAGTCGTTCGATGACGCTGGCATCTGGGCTACTGGTTCGTATTAGGTACCTTGCGACTATTGGCTTTAACTGACTTGATGTCGCTAAACAGGAAACGCTTGGGCAGCAAAGGGGATGCTGAACGTAGCCTCCATCATCCAGAAGTCTCAAGTTGGCAACATGACCACCCAGGTCACCAATTTGAAGATATGGGTAAAGGAGATCTTGAACGGGACATTTGCGCGACTCGTGAGTGACGTTGTTGCATTACGTCTTTTTGGCTTACGATTTTTGCGCAGGATTCAGACAACTTAGTTCCCAATTACATGGATAGAACAGGCGCCGATACTTTTGGAGATGCGGCTGCTTCCGCCATGCTTTCCGCGACTGCCTTCCGCGCCGCCACCTTGTGGCCAGCCGAGTTCAGCGAATTTGTCGGGCCCGCCAGTTAGTGTCTTTTACAATTACTTATTCGGCTGCCATTCATTCATCTCGGCATGTTTCAGACAAAATCAAAGATAGCGTTATGAGCAAAATCACTGACCTGGGACTTCTCAGTCCTATTGTCGACCCTCTTTCCTGGCATGTAAAGGGGATCCTTGGAACCGAAAGCCAGGCATTTGGGATTATGATGTACGCAGCCTGGAGGGATTGGGCGAAATCGATTGCCGCTGGCCGTTTTCACGTCGGGCATGCTCTCCATTTCAGTCACGATAAGCTTTTATCTTAATTTGGCTTTACGCTTGTTCAATTATGTTCCCCACAAATGTACATGCACGTTCGGTTTTTCATACCACCGGGACCAGGGTACCCCCACAATGCCATGCCGCAGAGATAACGACACCCTCCAACCGCCCCGTGTAGGGTAGTTGGAATTAACGAGTGTCGACTTGAGAAGGCTTGCAAGAAAATGATGGAAAGTCAGGTTAACACAATAAGCACAGCATGCAGCATAACTTTATTGTACCGGCTGTGTCCACTCATGCCAGACTTCCTCCCATTTATACTGTGGTCAGCCGGATAGAAACTAGATAAGAAGATAAAGAAGCCATTAAAGGTGGATCGAGGCACGTGGTCGCCAAGGAAGTGCCGATCATGGGCACGTGTCCTCCCAAACTCGTAGTAGTGGCCATATGAGTGTTTGCTCTCAGATTCCGCTCGCAACCCCCTATATCAATTAGCAAGCTTCTACCCCTGTTCGTCACCTGGTGGCGATCCCTCAGCGGAAACCTAGAGCGTTCTGCACCTTATATCAATCCTCTGGAGTCCCCGCAATGGCTTCACACCACCGTCTGCTTGCCTCAACCCCCTCCACCTCCAAACGTGCCAGCACAATACCCACCAAAGAAGAGGCTCTGGGTACATTTGTAATGTCGGGAAACAAAAAATGGATTGGCGCCGTCAAGGATGAGTGGGCAATGTTCAGGTGAGTTGGTTCGGTCTCGTTGCCAGAGGCGGCTAACTGTGTTCTCGTTCGTCTACTCGCACAGCGATCGTGCTGACGACTACACAGTTGGTCTTCCGATCGGGTTCGGGGCTTCATCAACAGTGTACCAGGCGACTTTTCACCCGCAGGGGAAACCCCCGACCGAGGTACGCCTCCCAGGACGACTTTTCTGGCCGATGTGTCAACTCACATCACGCAGGTAGCGCTCAAGGTTCTCGACTTGGACAGGCTCCCCCAGAAAGCGCTCAAGCTGCTCACTCAGGAAACACAACTAATGAGTTTGTCCAAGCACCCCAATGTGCTTAGGGTGAGTGCTGTTCTCACCGAAGGCTATGCCTCTCACACCCACGCGTCCCGTTAGGTACGAGGATCGTGGATTAAGGGGCACAAACTCTACATCGCACTGCGATTGATGCGAAAGGGCTCGGTGGCCGATATTATGAAGTACAACTTTCCGGATGGCGTGGAGGAGGAAGTGATACGTTGCATCCTGAAGCAAGCGCTCGAAGGACTCAAGTGAGTCACTTATAGCACGGAGTTTCGGCGCCGTCAACTAAACTGGGTATCTTCTGTGCAGCTACTTACATGTGAACGGCTGCATTCACCGTGTGTTGTTTCAGTCGCAGTCATTATGCTGTGTGGATACTAATTTCAATTATTGTTTAGGGGATATTAAATCGGCTAATCTTCTTGTGGACGACGACGGCACGGTGCTGCTAGGAGATCTTGGTGTAGCAGCTAATTTGGATGATGATGAAACTCCCGCCTCGTCCTCTGGTACGTAGGGCTCGTCACGTAACAGCTGAGTTGGTGCTGATTGTCTCTCAGTTGGAGATGGTATCAAAATCACAAACGTGGGTTCGAAGAGCGGCGCAGTTGTTGCACGCCACCCGCCGTTGAGCAGACGCCGAGGGAAGAGGAAGAGTTTTGTTGGAACGGTAAGCTGGCTGATTTTCTTGTAGCAGACGCACAATTAACGCCCTTTTCAGCCTTGTTGGATGGCGCCTGAGGTCGTTTCGCAGAAACATTACGACGCCAAGGCCGATATTTGGTCATTAGGGATAACCGCACTTGAATTGGCCAGAGGCCGAGCTCCCCATTCTCGTGACCCTCCCTTCAAAGCGTTGATGAAAATGTCAGTATCAAATCCGATCCTATCAGAGTTCAATATTCATACCCCCCCCCCCCCTACAGCCTGCAGGAAGAGCCACCAACTGTTGATCGAGAAAACGGCGCACACAAGTACTCCAAAGCCTTTAAGGAGTTTGTTGACTCTTGTTTGGTGAAGGATCCCTCAAAAAGGTGAGCCCCTCAGTTATCCCAGTGTTGCTCGGTATCTGATAGATCCCCAGACCAACAGCTGAGGAGCTCTTGGAGCTACCGTTTTTCAAAGGCGCGAAGAAGGCCTCATATTTGGTTGAAGCATTATTGAGTGAGTTGCTTTTTGTGAGCAAGTTGTGCGTGAATGAACCAGCTCTTTTTCAGCCGGGCTCCCCCCGCTCATTCATAGACAAGAAAGACGTACGTTTGTTTGATTACGTTGATGAAGCTACGCAACCAACTAATTGTTTCAATAGGGCGCGCACCATCTGTCAACTCATCGTTTTATCACATTGAGTCGTGGAATTTCAATCCAACGGCTGTAGGAGACGCGCTCGAACATCGTTCGTCGAACTCTCATTCTTCGATTCCCCAACATGGAGTGTTTGGAATGGGCGATATCAACACCCTAGGGAGGGACGAGTACCACCAGCATATACGTGACATCGCCAGCACCGACGACATGCATGGTGAAGCTGAGCCGTACTCTGAAGAACCTGAATCAAGGGATTTGGAGTTACCAGAGAAGGCAGCTGCAGCTCACGCCGCGCCACTAACACCGATACCAGCATCACCGCTTCCTATGCCAGCTATGTCTCAAGATGTAGCAGGGTTACTGCTTCCGCCCCCTGCGCTATCCCCCGAAGGAGCCGCCCCGTCCGAGCTTGCGTCGTCTCCTCAGTCTCCTGCTACTTTGCCGCAATCACCGAATCTAGGAGGTCAAACTTCTGGCTCTTCGCGTGCGTCGTCGCCTGTTCCTGATACTCCACCTCCGTCGAGTGGGTTTTGGAAGCGTCTCGCTAAAGGAGGAGGTAAAGGGACGGGGAAAGCCTCTAAGCGGGAAAAGATGGCCGATGCTGTGAGTGTGCTGCTCGAGCGAACGACGTCGAGGAGTTCAGTACCTAGTGAGTACCTCCAACGACTCTTTCTTGAGATTTTGTTGACGATGATACACAGAGAGATTGAAGTAATTTCAGCAACAGACAAGACAATTCGACTAATACACTCGCAAATACCGAAGACGATCTCTAACTAGATTGTTTTATCTCGTGATTACAGAACATTTATTCAATTTCTTTTTGTATCGCCTACAACCACCATTTTACGATGTATCACAGCACTATTTTTTGACACTAGGCAATCTACTCCAATTTAGTAATATTTTGTTTGGACAACTCTAATTTCAGTCAAAATCAATCATGAATTATATAATCATGATTGATCCGCAAGCGATATCTTAATTCACAGCTTAGCCCTTTATAAGTAGCCACCTTCTACCGTTCTTTACACTGGGGATCGGCAATCATCGAGGAAAGTGTCCGCACAGTCATGTGATCTTCTACATGTAACTTCATGGCACCAAAAATCGAGACCTTAGCATTCCCCCAGGAATATAGATGTGACTTGAATTTTAGTTGGAATCAATTTGGAGCTAGATTTTAAGGCATTCTACACGAGCAACCCTCAACAGCTATCCGGGTTCAAAAGATAGGATCCCCATCCCTAAAGCCAAGACCCAAAGCAATGCATGTAATCCATAATCGCTCTATAGGAATGTTTTATAAGAGCTCCAAGCACTAACTGTCACGAAAAAAATGGGCTTTTTCAAGAACTCCGGAATAGCTAAGCCATTTAGTTCGAAGAAAAAACTGCTTGGTACTGTTTGTTAAAGCTGATTGGTAATGCTTTAAATCGCCTTGATGTGAACTTTTCTGTCTGTTTCCGAGCTCTGGTCATCTATTGTCCCAAGCAATGCTCCTAATAAAATTATTAAAAGGGGGGTTCTCCTGCTGTGTCCACCGCAAGCCATTCCAATGCGAAATAACCCCAATAACACAGGCACGAAGCGGTTCTCGTTGAAAAAACACTTCCAAAAGGAGTGGTTGGGTAATTTAAGCGTGCTAGGATCAAGGCGCGCATCCTTCAAAGTAATCCTAATGAGAAATATGGTCAGATTTGCCTGAAAGAAGCCTTCCAAGGCTCCGTGTAAAGGCTAGACGCACCGGCGCTTACAGAGTTTGTAGACAAGCACCTTCGTATCAGTCATTTCGAGTCTTAGTGTCATCCTTTCTAGTATGTATAACGAAACATTTTCACTCTCCGTATGTACTATAACATGCTATAATAGTAAATCGTAGCCCTACGACACAATATCCGTGAACTAGGAGGCGTTAGATGTTCGTGCCGTGTTTTGCGCAAAAACCGCTTATGTAATGGCCAGACAAGGCATGCGATGGTTGCCGATCCCCATTTACACGCTTGCACATAATGTCGACGGAACAAGCTGCCTCCGTCGCCTGCCAAAACCCCGCCTGCGCAAACGGCAATCCGCCAAGTCGGCTAGAGTGTCCCACGTGTAGCAAGTATGTTTCTATTTTTTTGCCCTCCACCCGTCGGGCTAGTTTCGTATGAAGTCTTACATAGTGAATACCGTGGCTGCCGCGGTACGTAGACTCGGAATAAGCGGTTCTTTCTTTTGTGCGCAAGACTGTTTCAAGAGTGCCTGTGAGTATAACCGGAAACCCGCTTGTATCCATCCCTGAGACTTACCGTCATCCAAGGGGTGAGCTTTGGCTCTTATCGTCCAGGTTTTTCGGCTGTACTCACATGGTGCACTAGAAAACCCACAAGGTCGTACATGCGAAGGGGACTGTGGCTGCAGGAGGCAAGTGGATTACTCTATACATATCAACCACATTTTAACCCCAATTGACTTGAACTCGCAGGACAGTACAATCCATTCTTTACGTATCCGTTTACTGGGACCGTGCGCCCCGTTTATCCCTTATCTCCCCGCCGAGCGGTTCCACCAGAGATTCCGAGGCCAGACTATGCAGAAGACGGTGAGTGGCTGGACATCGTTGTGTTTCCCATGTGGAAGGACCATCGATTTTCTTCTTCTTGGTCGAGAATCGCGCTTTACAAAGCCTTTGGTGTATAATCTACAGGTGAGACCACGTTGCGCTCAATCGTGTCCAACGTGGCGAGAATCCCGTTCAAGTGAGTATGGAAGAACTGAACTGACTTTTTTTACATCTTTTGCTGATCAGGTATTCCACATTCCGAGAGGTTGCAAAGCGCTCGTGTAATCAAGATATTGACTCCCGAGGAGCAGGAATCCATGCGTGTTGTATGCAAGGTGCGCCACTTTGTCTGGCATATCCACGAACAGTGGTCTGACATTGTCGGGTTGCGGACATCTCCGTAGCTCGGTCGGGAGATTCTGGATATCGCGGCCGCAGCGCTTCGGCCAGGTATTACTACTGGTATGTGTGCTTACTGCCGCGCTGGTTGTGGTATTCCGAGACTGAACCGCATGATAATTTTTGTATTGTCGACCCTCAGACGAGATCGATGCTATTGTGCATGAGGAAACGATTAAGCGAGGAGCGTACCCGAGTCCACTGAACTACAGGGAGTTTCCGAAGAGTGTGTGTACGTGAGTGATTTGTGCGCTGAACATTGTTCTCGCCCTCACCTTGATTCACAGGTCTGTGAACGAAGTTATCTGTCATGGGATTCCAGACCAGCGCAAGCTCGAAGAAGGAGATATCATCAACTTGGGTCGGTACATGCGTCATTTATGAAGATATTCGTCAACTCATCGTAATCTCACGTAGATGTTTCGTTGTTTTACAAGGGTGGGTCCGTATCGCTCTGATATGCATGCGCCACTGACAAAAATACCTCCCAGGCTTCCATGGGGATCTGAACGTGAGTTGCGTCCGAATGGCCGATTAAGTTCCTACTAATCACTTTCGGCCGCTGATAGGAAACGTATCCGGTTGGCAAGATTTCCGACGACTCCAAGAAGCTCATCAAGACGACACGCCAGTGCCTGGATGCTGCCATTGCCTTGTGTAAACCGGGGACACTCTTTCGCGACCTGGGGAAGGCTATGTGAGTGTTGTGGTTAGATTTTCGGATCGGCTGGAGGCCGCACCGATCTGCTCATGCGCTCTCTAGACATCTTCCTCCTCGGACACGTGTCCTAGGATTCCTTTTGGGTTGTCGTGGTTGCGTACTGACGTCATTTCGCGGCTTGTAGTGAGCCCATAGCTCGAGCTCAAGGGTGTAGCGTCGTCCGGAGCTACACGGGACATGGCATCCACAACTTGTTCCACCCTGCTCCGACCATTCCACACTATGCCAAGAACAAGGCAACGGGTACCATGAAGCCCGGCATGGTACGTACTCTCAACGTTAGGCCAAGTTGAAGTTGAAATCTGACATGCCGCGGCAGTGCTTTACAATTGAACCTGTTTGTTTGATTTCAAGTTTGAAACCGGTATTGCAACTGAACGTTTTCATATACTTAGATGATCAACCTTGGGCCTTCGTGGGAAGATGAGCACTGGCCGGACAACTGGACTGCTGTGACAAGGGATGGCGCAAGGAGTGCACAGTTTGAAGACACACTCCTGTAAGCTGTGTCCGCCACGGGTATTTTCTCGCCGAAACTAACCTTGGCTTGGCTGCTCTTCTTGCTCAGCATCACAGAGACAGGTGTTGAAAATCTCACTGCCGGAAAACCCCGAGATGATTTGTTGTAGCTCCATACGCGGCGCGCAAGAGCCAGGCCGATCTCTTGTAAAAATTTTGGGTTCGCCGTGAATGGATTCGTTGTATCGCTTAGATGAGTGGTTACTATCTGGGCCTGAGCGCTCCAGCTAGAAGGCTCCGATGTGGATTGGTAAATTTTCAGACCAATGAATTGTCAGAATAGAATCATTGCCAGGACATGAGACATTCAGCCGGAGAATATGATACGCCGCCTGAACACAATTGTGTACGAACAATGGTGAGCGTTTTGTTGCTCAGGCGTTAATACCAACCCACACGTGTTGTTGAACTAAGATCTGATGAGCACTATAGCCACCCAACCTGGTAACCGTCCTTTGCCACACACTCGATTTTACCGGACGTGTCTAGTCAGAACCATCACTAGTGGGGGTAACCGCCTAGGGAATAGCAGTAAAAGCCAAACCCCTAAACAGCAATGATGCTGTAGTCGATCTTCCAATTCCGAGCGTCCTTCTCTTGGGCCGGAATGATGCACATAATAAACGCCCTTCGAGGCAGAGATCACTACGCACAAGATCCGCATGACAAGCATTCAGCCCTTTGGCCCTGTCCTTTCACGTCTTCGGACTTCGGGTCCCTTGCCTCATGGCAAATCATGGGGCACATTATCGCCTTATCTATGTGTGGACGGCTTAGGGATGAGAACCAACCACCGGTCGATTTCCTACTTAAAGGGGCCGAGGATAGACTACCACGCCCCGCCATCCATACCCACTTATACCTGCTCCTCACCGCCGCCGGCCCCTCGACATGGAACCTCGCAAGCCTTACTTCTTCTACTTTGTGACTAGTGGGTAAATTTGCCTTTGCCAACCCTCACTATTCTCATTTTGTATTTTCCCCAGATGGTCGAACACGCTCGGGCGCGCCTATTTACAACATATTGAAGGTTCGTTCATGATTGTCACCTCCTTCCAGCCATCCCCCACTGACTCAGTTCGTTCTTTATCTCCCAATGTAGCACACACCGTGAGTCGACGTCATTCATCACGCATATATTCTCTTCCCCGCCAGATAAGCTCGTATCTGATTCTCGCTTCTGCGATCGAAATAGAGGATCGACAATCCCTCGGGCATTCACGGTGTGTGCTTATCTCTAGTATGGAGAAACCCTCTAAAGCGTGTGTCGTGTGTAGGCAGAAATTCGATGCGTGCGTTGGGTCTTTTGTCTTTGAGTGTTTACCGACTGAAGTCGAATGTAGAGCGATTTATGGAGTGAGGCATATTCTATAAAGGTAAGTTTACTAGCCTGACTATCAGAAACATACAACTCACAGTAGATTCGTAGGACGGCTGTTCATTCGTCCAGTATATCGATGGTCCTGAATACCGTAAGTCACTCTCCTGTCTCCGGCTCGGCCAACATTTTACTCATATTTTACTACAGATATAAGGTAAGCCAAGCGCCCCACCAAGTATTATGAACCGGGAAGTTCATACGGATGAACTTGCCCTTAGCTGTTTGGGATGTGGTCGTGAATTCGCGAAACGGTACCTACGACAAGGTAAGCCCTCGTGTTCGCGTCACTACCAAGGTGCCATCCCAGACTAACATGGGTTGTCCAGGTACGCTGGTCGAAATACGAGACGTCCCTCCATGACCGTGACGGGTCACTGTCAGTGAGGAACATGATCGTCCATCGAGCACAACTCGGGAGAGAACCAGAGCATGAGCTGTACGATAATCATACCAATATACCCCACCCTCAACATGAACAAAAACCAGCTCTTGCCATAAGAGTGTCAGAGACGCGAGTAAACTGACAAAACACAATATTATCATATTGAATAAGAGCAACGAAAGAAAGATGGCCTTGCCAAGAAACAAGAGATAGTGAAAAAAATAAGGACATAGAACTAAGAAACAAAATATCAGGAACGTAGAAACTTTAATAACTCGTCCTCTCCTTTCGCAAGTATCAGGGCTTTGATTTTCTTCAGTTTGGCGATTTCAGCGGGGCTCAGGTCGTTGTCTTGAGTAGGACCTGGGTTTGACGTGGGGGCTTTGCGCTTCGTTTCTCCGCCCTTTCTCTTCGACGCCGTTTCTTTGGCGCCTGTGGTGCTCGAAGGTGCGCCGTCAGGTCGCGGCGAAGACAGCTGAGGATGAATAGGTCGCCTCGGTTGCGACGATTCTCGGACCACTGTCCGAGCCGCAGCCTTGGAAGCAGGTATGCGAATTGCAAAGGATCCTGCCTTGGGTATGATTTTGATACCATTGGCAGGCGAGCGGATTGGTTGCGAAATGGGAGGACCGGGAGAGAGCGAGTTGCTCACAGCTTCCTGTAACAGCCGTAAGCATTCGGGGGGTGCGGCAACGAAATGAGAGAACGCACTCCTTTGAATATGGAAGAGACTGTCTCGTTGTAGTCGTGAGGATCGTCATCGCTTAGGATAGACGAGAGCGGTGAGCTGTCGCGTGTATTCAGCGAACGCTCGGTATGAAGAGTATCGTCCAACAACGAGTTTGGCGATGAGACTGATCTTGCTTGAATGTGAAATGCGTGCAAGAGCTACTCCAAGTCTAATATTCAGCTGGTTTATTTTCATGATCTAGATAGATCATACCTCTGCCGCTGCCAAATCCCCCATGTCATGGTTGCCATCAGGTTGATCATTCTCCAGACTTTGATCTTCGACATCAGAGAGCGAGCTAAGGGAAGTCAAAGGCGAAGACGAAGGCGTAAGAATTCCAGGAGAGCTTCTTGCAGGAGTAGTGTGTTGAATAACATGCGGCGGAGCTGGTGACGAAACTCTGCTAACACAATCAGTCGTCAGCTCGTTGGAAAAACAAGCCGCATCAAACGGCTGAACCTTCGCTCTCACCTTGACACCTCACGCATCCGGTTTCGCTTGGCCTTTTTCCAAAAGTCAAGCACAATCGTTTGCTCAGGTACGCGATACCGCTGTCCGTTTATTCTAACTTCCTCGTAGGCGGCTCGCATGACTTGCGGAATGAGCTGTACGGGCTCGCTATCCATGATAACTTCAATATTCCCGTTATTGCGCTGCCCAGGCTTTGTGACCGTTACGACCCGACTGCCTGATTTTGGAATCCTGATTTTAGGCTGCGGAGCTTTGCGGTCAGCGCGTTGAACGAAGAGTATCAAGGGACGGGGTGCGCACGATAGAATGGGATGCATGGTTTGGACACATCCATTTTCGTCCATTCACAGGCACTACGGCCATAGGGGGCTCTAAACAGTCCATGTGCCAATGTAGTCGACAGTAGTCACAGGAAATGATCGGATGTCCTCGACCGCTAAAATCTGGACGGTGATCGGTGAAGATAGGCACTAAACACGGAGCAATCAAGTCACATACCTCCAGCAACGTGTGCCTCGTCCTCCATAGTAGAAGACGAGGCCGATAGGCCACATTTGCAGCACAACACCATTGCACCATGTCGATCTCGCAGACGATATGGGTCGCGCTCCTCAACGAACCCATGTCGGCTGTATCAAAGGACAACACAGAGTCATTCAGAATTGGTCTAGTCTGCCAAAAACGACACCAACCTCAACCGCTCGCGCACAACGTCGCCGCTTTCCATGTAAGCTCCGCTCGCGCTGGCCGTAACTAAGAACCCACCGAGTGAGACAAGGCCGCAGACGTAAAACTAACGCGGACGACTTACCATCCTTGAAATGAGACCGAACATCTTCCGGAAGCGTAAACACTTTCGGTGGTTCGCAAGCCAGGTTATACATCAGCTCATCGAATAAGCCATGTATGTTCACCCGTTTGGTACTGGTTTCGAGTTTGAATTTAAGAGGGGGAGGCTTGATGTTGTTCTTTTTTTGTGTGTTGGTCAGAACAAAGAACTTGTTGCGGACGAAACAGCGCACGAACTCTTTTCGCCGTACAAGGCTGACAGTACCAAGTTTCTTCCTGTAGCTCGTCCAATGGGGGATTAAGACATAGTAAATGAAATGAGCGGGGGCACCCGTCACAAAATACGAGGTGTCCCCCCTGTAATGAACATCCTTCGCAAGTGACGCTGTTTGGCTGTGGCACGGGGTCGATGCGAATGGCGTTAGTATGGATGGGTCAGTGCAAAGGTTGCCTTGGGGCGCTCACATAGCCATCAGCCTCATGGTCCCCCCCAAACTCAGCAATGTTATCTTTGCCCTTTCCTTTTCGACGGGTGCCCAATACGCCTTTGCCAGGATGCACCAAGTCTGTGCTCATGTGTACATCTTCCATAGTGCCAACATGCGCAAGGTGGTCGAACATTTCGGGCGGAGGGTCGATGTGGGAGATAAAAGGGTCGTCGGTCGGCTCCGGCTTAACGTGCACCACCGACTCGGGACCCAGCCTTGCGTCACGTGTGGTGAGTGACGCTGATCTGGGGGTGAGGGGAGACCCATCTGGGGGCGCAGACGCGTGCGATTTTTTGCCTCTGGGACGTTTCGTCTGGGAGTGAAGTTGGAGCGACGTTCCTGGACTAGCTAGCGCGGTAACGGAAGACTCTCGATCGGTCATGGGGGCTGCCGCTGGATGCTGGGAGGATGCCACGCCTTCGGGGGTCATCGAGTTTCCGTCCGTGGTGAGGGGGGAATTTCGCAGTTGGCGCGTCGAAGCCCGGGTACCAAGTGATGTAGGGACTGAGGGCCTATCAAACAAAAAATCAAGTCAGAGTTAGTCGTGGCTCGCAGCGGCGTCAACATCGGCCGCAAGCCATCGTCGATAAACTTCAAAGGGGGGAAATACAACTCACTGGCGAGACAAACGCATCCTCTTGCGTGCACCGCTACTCTCCGCGAATGCGGCGGGAGCCTCGGGCGCATCCTCGTTCGGAGAAGCTAGGTCCGGAGCGGGAGCAACCGGTGAAGTCGTCGGCGCAGCAGGCTGCTGTCCGCGCGAAACATTCGAGAGCGCTACAATTGTTCCAAAGCCAGGCGGCCGTTTCTTGTGGGAAACTTTGCCCGTACGCGTGAGCATCTGCCCCTTCTCGTTGACACGAGGGAACCCGGAGAGCGGCGGTGGGGCAGGCATGATCTCGGTCGCGAGCGAGGGGTCCGCACCGGGCACAAGGGGTTGGTGGATCGACGAAGACGATGGCTGGTACAGGAAGTCGTAGGTGGGGTTCATCCCGGTCGCCATTCGGTCGTCGGAGGTGGTGGGCAAGAGGTGGGACCTAGTTTGTGGATGGATTCAGAGATCAACTAGCGAGTAGAGAGAGACGTACGATACGACAGTCGCCTGTACCTGTGCACCTAGACTCCGCTCCGATTAGATTATAGATGAGCACTTGGGGGGGTGCAATCAACTCGGGAGGCGTCACTGGCAAATAATCGCTGCTTCCATGGTCAGCTCCGGATGACAATTACGTCCACGCCCGCTCATCGCTGTACTCACGGCGATGCCCAGTTATTCCAGCTCCTCGACAGTTTCGTGCAAGTTCCTATCAATCCTATCGTCCTAGTCGTGGTCGTGGTCTGAGTTATGAGCTAGGTCTGGGCAAATTGTGGATACAATTGCCATTCAAAACAAACACACAAATCAAGCCTATTGCTCTCTAGTCTCAGCGGCTCTGTCTCACCCACCACCACCTTAATTACCGCCGCAGGATAGACGCAAGGCGGGTAAATCACCATTCCTCGAAACCTACACGCGCACTGACATCACACGACGTCTAGACATTCACACATGGCCAGACCGATTCACAAAACAACTGGGTTGCGAGATCTCAATGGGTCTACAAATCAAGAAGGGTATAGCAATAAACAGCATACATAGAGGTCATGAAATGTCGTGAGTAAAAGGCGCATAAAATGAACTTCATCACTCAAAATATAGGAATGTACAAAACGATAAAAAGGAAGAAAGCCATGTTGTACACAAGAAAGTCGTTCAGCTTTTCACTGTCCTCATCTCAACACACCTCACTTCCACAACGGCCTCCCGGGACCCCCTCTCGAAATTCCTCCAAGGTCCATGCTCTGGTCTCCTGCGAACCGATCTCCAGCGGGCCTCGCAGCCTTCAATGGCATCCTCGCAGGACCCATTCCCATCGACATCCTCCCACCGTTACTCGTCCGCCTAATATGCCCAAGCACACCCATGCGCAACTTGAACGGCGAGCGCTGCGGCGAAGCCGTAGCCAACGGCGCCACACGCTGCCTCTGCGGTCCCACGCCCCCGCTCGCACTCCCGCTCGCACCGGCCGTAACAGCAGCCTGCAAATTAGGTGGTGATAGTGTTGGGATCAAGCTCGACCGCCTGCGCGCCTTGGCCATAGCCAGACCCAGCCCGGACCGGCGACGCGTAGTCTTAGTCGCGGACCCAGGCATACGCTTCGCAGGGAGCACAACTGTGTCATCCCCGACAGCCACAGCAAGCATGTTCGACTTGCGCGTAGGCGTGCTAGATCCTTCACCAAGTGACTCGGGGACGCCACCCCAACCCATTCCTGGCCCAACCTGGTTCGAGACGTCCGCCAAGCCCGTGCGCAGCGCTCGTGGAGACTCTTCAGCGAGGCTTCCGAGCGCTTTTGATCCTCCGCCGAAGGACTTGAGGAATCCAGGATCGAGTCGGCTGCCTCGGCGCTTGGGCGGTGCGACAAGGTTGTACACTTTCTCTTCACCACTCGATTCGACCTCCTTTTCCTTTTCCTTTCCATTACTTGATGGAAACGCAAAAGTCATCACGCTGTCCTCGCCTTCGGTTTCAGCTTCGGCCTCAGCATCTTCCCAGTCCGTCTCGCTCGCAGACCCAGTAGAGGGGACAGGATAAACCTTCTCAGGTACAACAGCCGTCCGCGCATCGTCCAGAGAACCCTCGCCGGCTTCGTCGCGCCACTGGACCCCCTTTTTGGGAACAGGCGCGCGAGGAACGGGCGGAGCGGGTGGTTTGGGCAGCGATCCGCTAATGCTGGAAGATCGGCGACCAGACAAAGGTTTCCGAGGTGACCGGAACGCCCGCCGTGGTGAGGAAACACTAGTCACAGAAGTGTTGGCTGCGATCGATGCGCGTCGGACGCTAGTGATAGAAGTGTTGACGGCAAGTGACGAACGGCGCGACCCACGCGTTGCAGGTTGAGGGGGCGAGTACCTCTTGGATGTGTTGGTTGCCGCGTGTCCGTTGAAGGAAAGGAGGGAGGACGGGCCGGCGCCCGGGGTGGGAGATTGTCCCAAGACATTGAACAGAGTTTGGCCATTTGAATCTGCGATCCGACCAAGAGCACCTGCCACAGCGCGTATTGTTTCCTCGGTAGTCTCGTCGATAGGCGCGTTCCTCAATACAGCGGCACCATCTGCCATCATGACTGAGCATCGCGCTACCACTCCAGCCAGCGCGGCTACAACCTCCCCTAGCTCCGTCACCGTACCCTCCAAAACGCTTGCCCGTGCCTCCGCCTTTTGCGTCTCGATCTCCGCTTTTTTGGCCTTGGCGTCCAACCGAACGATCTCGCTGCACATGTCATCGCCTAGCTTGCGGTCCGCGATACTACGGAGTTGACTCTCGAACAGCTCGTTGGCGCGAGCAGTATTCGCAAGCTGGCTCTCTGCTCCGCGTGCAATCGCCTCTTCACGCGTCGCGAGATTGATCAACAGAGAACGCTCTGCCTGCTTATCGGAATCCGAGCCCAAGGCCGAAGGGACCGCGTCCAGTTGTTGCATCCTCGCCCGAAGAGTCACGAGCCTTAACCTAGACGCGCTCGCCACGCTCTGCCCACGCGCCCCATCTACCAGCGCCGTAGCGGATGCTTCAACCCTGCGCTGTATCTCTTCGCGCGCGCGCATAGATGCTGCTTGGGCCTCGCGTTTCTTGCGTGCGTCCGCCTCGGTATCACCAGTGACACGTCCAGCGAGCTTGGCCTTGAGCTCCGAGACCTCATCGTTAAGCCTGCTGATCGCTTCGACGTATTGCGCGACGTGTCGGTCGACATTGAGGAAGTTACGAGACACCTTGGTCTTGATCTCCTTGGCCCGGTTCGCGTACTTGAGCGTGTTTTGGGTGTCCTCGTAGTGGGCGCTAGTAGGAGCAACGCAGACGATCATGACCGTTCGACAGTTTCCGCCCAGCGAGAACTTTAGGAGACGCGTGAGCTTCGAGTTACGATATGGGACATGCCGAGTACGGCCGCCAGACGCGCATAACGCGTTGATGCAATTGCCAAGAGCGAGCAGAGACTTGTTGATATTAGCGCCTTCGATCATACGCTCGCCCATATTCCTCGTCGCACTCGCGCGTTCACTGCCTGCCAAGTCGATGATGGAGAGTGTTGCACTGGTCTTGCACTCGGTTGTAGAGGCGGTACGAGGCGATTGGGTGACGTTGATCTGCAACACGGCATGCGAGCGCGAAGACGTTTCGTTGGCATGAGTGGGAGACTGCGTTCGTCGGGCGTTCCCATCCAAGACAAGCTGCTTGACTTCATCCGCGGTGGTAGGACTGCGCGTGGCGAGACCAGACACAATCACGCGATTCGATTTATCTTCGCGCAAGGTAAGACCGCCTCGAGGAACGTAGGACCCAGGTTCAGCTAGCAAGTCGCGGATATCTTCGTTGTAGATCTCGAGGAATGTAACCGAGACCTGGACGATTTGTTCGCTCTCTATTTCGCCAATGCGTTGAAAGAGCTCCGTCATTGTTAGGTAAATGATACCAGGGTCCGTGTCGGTGCCACTAATGGTGTGGGTTTTACCACAACCTGTGGCCTATACTCAGGATTAGCTCAAATGTACGTGATCAGAAAATAATAGACTCACTCCATAAGCAAACACAGTTGCGTTGAATCCATCGAGGAGCCCATCAAGGAGTTTCTTTGTAGTTCCCTCAAAGACGTCGACCTGTTGAGCATCCTGGTCGAAAACACGGTCGAAAATGTATAGCTGATCTTTAAACGGCCTTCGGCCAGGGTAGTACCCCTTAGCTTCATATTGTCTGCTGGTCTCCTCGTCTGGAGGGTCGAATGTAAGCGACCGGTCATCACATGGCTGAACAACGCGGCGCAAAGGGTATGATAGAGCTTTTGGCGCGGCGGTCAGGTGGCCGTCACCACCAAAAGCTGCAGCCAAAGAGTGTCCAGGCGGAGGAAGTCGTTCTGCTTCATATGAGGTTGGTGGTCGTATACGCACTGTGACAATGTTAGTAAGATAATAGTCATGATTCATAAAACTCACCAGCAACTTCAATTGAAGACGGTTCATTAGACATCGTGTGGTGTGGGCCGCAAAGTTAATACAAGGAGCGGCCGTGGTGAGACTAATAGAGACAGACGCGTGTTTGCTCGAACACGCCCCTTCTCACGTGACCGTGCTGCGTTACAGTTCAGACATTACACCTCGAAGAACCCATGGCTGTTACCAGTTCCTTCAGCTTCCCCGCATTCGGTGTCCTCGCAGTCTTCGGACTCAAGGTGCCTGTATCTCAGCTGTTTTCACTCTAACTCGAGGCAATGGCCTGTTAAGAAAGATAAAGTCTGGCGAAGCTATCGCTGTCAATACCGATCGGCCGATGGTACTGGCCAGGTCTCGAGTCGTCTTCGCCAACCCTTCCCGGTTACGTTCGCTTATCGGGGAGGGCTTATCAGTGCACAACAGTGGAGGGGCCCCAAGCGACAAGTTCTGCCATAAATTGATAGCGCTGCGAATGATGTCGCTCTTTGTGTTCGGTTCAGAACCCCTCCCCCTCCTCTGACTGGTCTGCGATGACACTCACGCACCGTCCCAAGTCGCTTCTCCAGAAGCTCGAGGTTCAACATGAGCCCAACCTGACGACCACGCAGCTCTTCCTCACCAACGACGATCTGCAGCCCGTCCCAGCTGAGCGCCGCACGTGGAAAGCCTGGAATTTTTATGCTTTGTGAGGCGTTCACTGGTTTAAATTCAGCACCAGCACTGACCCGAGCGTCCCAAACAGCTGGATTGCCGATTCCTTTAACGTTAGCCACTCGGACGGTCTGAAAGACACCTCGCTGATCTTGCTTATGTAGATCAACACATGGATGATCGTCAGCTCAATGATCACCGATGGCCTCTCATGGTGGCAAGCCTGGATTTGTGTCTGGCTTGGGTAGGTGCACGTTCTTTATATCTGGGGTTGTTCTCACGAACATGATTTTGGTTAGATACGGAATCGTTTCTCCGTTTATCGTTCTCAACGCCCGTCCTGGTGCTATCCAACACATCACCTTCCCGGTTGTTGCACGTACCAGCTTTGGTCTTTGGGGTAGCCTATGGTGCACATTCAACCGCGGCGCCATGGCTTGGTAAGCTGAAATGAATTCGTTTTTGACGTCGTGAGCCTCACACTGCTACAGTATCTGGTATGGTGTCCAGGCTAGCATTGGTGGCAGCTGTGTGCTAGTCATGTTGCGTGCGATGTGGCCAAGCGTTCAAAACATCCGTACGTATTTTGTGGCTATATGCGGTATGGGAAATCCTTTATTTACCTTTGCTTGCAGCGAATGGTCTGCCAGAGTCTGCTGGCATAACCACCCGCGATTTTATGTGCTTCTTTCTATTCTGGCTTATCTCCTTGCCAGCCATCTGGTTCCCCATCCACAAAATGTATGTGCTCTTCAGCTTATCTGCGTATAATATATACTCACCCTTGCATCTCCCGCAGTCGCCATCTTTTTACCGCCAAGGCGATTGTCGTACCTATTGCTGGCATCGCGTTCTTTATCTGGTCCATCGTCAAGGCCAAGGGTGTCGGTCCTATCATCCACCGCCCTGCTAAGCTCCATGGCTCTGAACTGTCATGGGTTATGGTTAAGTCCCTCATGAGTTGCATCAGCAACATGGCCACGCTTGTCGTGTGGGTGGCTTAGCTTCGTTCTCGCAAACGCAGTTGCTGAACACGTATGATTTTGTAGCAACGCACCTGATTTCGCGTCCCGTGCTCGTCGTCCATCTGATGCTGTCCTCCCTCAGCTTATCGCCGTCCCTCTCGGATTCTCGCTCGTCTCGTTCCTTGGTATTATCGTATCCTCGTCGAGCGAGGTCATCTACGGAGAGGCCGTTTGGTCGCCCATCGACCTGCTTGGCAGACTCTTGGACGGACATCCAAGCCATGCGACGCGATTTGGAGTCTGGTTCATCTCAGCCTCATTCATCCTCGCCCAAGTGAGTAAAGCCTGGCCAAACGCGTCATGAGGCACCGAGCGCTGACGAGCCCCTGTGTCGACAGCTCGGTACCAACATCTCAGCCAACTCTGTCAGCGCAGGTTGTGACTTGACTGCCTTGTTCCCCCGATTCATTAACAGTAAGCCCGATCGCCAATTTACACTCGCATTGTGTGTGGTGCTCACCCGTCGTTTCGGTTAGTCCGCCGTGGCGGGTACATCGCTGCAATTGTCGGGCTTGCCATGTGCCCATGGCAGCTTTTGAAAGATAGCAACAGCTTCACGAGTTATCTCTCGGGTAAGCTATCCAATGTTTCTCTTTGCTTGGACGGAGGTTTGACGCTCACCTTGCTCTTTTCAGCCTACTCTGTCTTTTTGAGTTCCATCGCAGGAGTCATGGTACGCTCTTTCGTCCTAGCGCATACCCAGTACATGGCTAAACAATACGCCTGACTCTTAGATTACCGAATACTGGCTTATCCGACGCGGCCACTACCGTGTTTCCGACCTATACCACACTGAGCGTACAGGCTGGTACTGGTACACCTTTGGTATCAACCCCAGGGCCTATGGTGCGTTACCTTTCCCTGCCAGACCGACGGAACCTTACTCTTAACTCCGTATAGTTGCGTATATCTCCGGTATCTTGATAAACGTCGTTGGGTTTGCTGGTGCGAGTAAGTGATGAGATTTCTTGTGTACCATGTGGACATCACCGACTGAAATGTTGCGTTCAAATAGCCGGCCAATCGGTCCCTATTGCTGCGACTCGTATCTACCAAATGGCCTTTTTCACGTAAGTCTGGTTGAAATGTCGCGTAGAGTTGTGTTAAACTTTAAGTTACATTTCAGCGGGTTTGGAGTCTCTGCACTTATCTATTACGTCGCCAACCGCATCTGGCCCGTCCCTGGCTCAGGCCAACCCTTTGAGGAAGTCGACGAGTCCGAATGGCGGCCCACAGAGGAACATCGTCAAGACTCGCACGACGAGTATGAATATGGCGACTCGAAGAAGCAAGTGGACGACGCATATGTCAAAGAGGTCCCTGTTGCCTGAAACAAAAAAGCAGCCTGTGTGTAGATGTATTGTTAACGTTTAGGGGACCAGAATATGTAATATATATGCTTTCATTACAATGAAGATGTTCCGGTACAAACAACAGATTGGCTGGGATAAAAGCGAGGGAAGAAGCGAGTCCTGGATCGTGAATAAAACCTCCAGCAGCTCGGGGATTTGGATGGGATTTGGATGGTGATTCAAACGACACAAGATGGATTAGCATACAGTATGTGTGCGCCAGGAGCAGTGCGGGAACGGCAGCGTGAACTGGCGGGACTGGGTAACGATGAAGAATGTAAATAGAGCATATGGTAAGATGCAGATAGAAAGCAGTAGCAGTAGATAACCGATTTGGGTATTATGGGTTGCGCCAACGCGAGAGCAGGCGGCGTGGGTGCGTGGAGTCATCGTCGCACAGGAACGGCGGCTCCACGCATCCTGCAAATATTAGAAGTGCGGAGCGTCGGAGGATGTTGGAGTCCCCCCAGCAGATGGATTGGCGAGCACGTTATGGCCCCCGGTTGCAGTAACCCACTTGTCGATACCGTTCACGAATCCTGAAAGCGAGTATTCAACTAATTAGCGCTGCTTTGGTACAACCACTTGGACTCGGCTTACCCGATTCGCGAAGTGTATCGTACAGGGGCTGACTGTCCGCAGGGCCATCGCTTGCGGAATACGTAAAATCGACAAAGACAACACTTCCCGGCTGTTCTTTCGGAACGAGAATGTGCCTAGGCTTCAGATCTCTATGCGCGACGCCGGATGCGTGGATCGTCTGTAGACCACGAACGGAAGCACTAGCCTGCGTGTGAATTGGTATTCAGTAGTTGGAATAAGCTCTGGGCAATTCTGGGGTGCTCACGATCTGCCACATGTCTTCAATGTTCGTTTCCCCGCCGATTGCACGAATATATTCATCCAGTGTCCAGCTCGTTACATCTTCCATGACATGCCCGATGACCTTTTGTTCGCCACAGGGCAGCGAGAACTTAAATGGACGTATGTCTGTCAGTCATAATGAATTTGACAGCTTCCAGACCAGTGACTCACTTCGTACATCCCATACGAATATGGACAGAGCTGACCCTGGTGTGGCTTGAGCATGTCATAGGCCCAGGCCTCGGCTTCGGCTTGTTCCTTCATCGAATACCAAGCACATTCAGACTTGTCTCCCAATAGATCCTCCGAAGTCGGAGGCGGGAAAAGCGATTCCTGGAATAACTTTACAACGACCGACACACCCTGGGACCATCCTCCGCCGGTGGAACAGCGAAGGTTTGCCCTCCAAACCTGTGCCCATTTGTTCTCTCCCTGGCGGATTGGCTCACGAAGACTGATTGTGAACGGCCGGTCAAACTGCCCCTCGTAGCCGATGCTAGGCCTGAAGTAAGCCGCTAAGAATTCAGTATTGGGGGTCCGCCGGTTCTGAGTAAAGATTGGTCAGGAACGTTGCAGATCAGAGTTCAACTCATTGTATCGCACCGTCGAAAACGATTCGTAAAGCGAAGACATTTCAACAGTCGAGAAAAGCGCGGGTCCGTAGAACATAAGGTGATCGTCAACAGCCAGTGGGCGAATCAAAGCAAAGTGCCGGGCACCCGAAAGCCGCTGTTCAAAAAAGCGGAATGCCTCGAGCGTTCTGGGTGGCTCCGAATCGTTAAAGGGCGGAGCAGCCCCCGAGAAGTCAATCACCTGACGCGAAGCTGGGACATGCAACGATTCTGATATAGTTCCAAAGTCATTTTCCGGTCTAAATGGGATGGGGGGCATCAACGGAGGCGAGAATGCAAACGGTGACGACATATCCTCTTGATACTTTGGGGGCCATGACATGGGAGGCCCATACTGGGGTGGCGGTGAATGCGTATCTGATGTGGTCCGCTTCTGGTACATGCGTGTGAGATCGGGGACAGAGGCAGGGGAAGGCAAGCCACCATAGCCGAAGGAGCTGGTGGGAGAAGACAGGCCTGGAATCGTCGCTTGGGTCGAGTATCGTCGTGGTATCGGAACTGGAGAAGGCAAAGGAGAGGGCATCCCCTCAGAGGGTTCCGATTTGATGCTAGTCCGTTCCTTGCCATAAGTCGATCTGTCCCTAGAAGTTGCGGTTCCCGGCTTCCTCTGGCGAGCGCTCTCATAGACCCCAGGTGGAACTTCTATATCTTTCAGAGTCTAAGCGCCAAATATGGTAAATGATCAGCGATCAAGGACAAATGTATAAATAGGGGGTGGGTTCGTACTGGGTCGTCCTTGACACCGGGAATGTTCGAGTGGCTGTCGCTGGTAAAATAAGCTACAACGTGCCATTTGACAGAAGAATCGTCGTTCATGCGAACTAGAGTGGAGAAGGTCTGTTTAACAAGGCCGCCATAAGTGTTTTTGGTGGAAGGTTTGGGGCCGCGGTCGTAGGGCGCGGCGCGACCTCGCGCGACCCCCCCGGATCGGTTGGCTCTGATTGCAGATGGGGCAAGGCGGATGAACAGATACCGTTAGACATGAGATCTGTCGCATCCAGAGTCAAAATCCAAAAAGGCAAAACTCACGGGTCAAGGGTGTCTGTGGCGGAGCTCGAGCCAGATGCTGGTTTCTCATCGTAAAACTGGAAAGCGTGCGGGTAAAACAGCTTGTTCGCATGTGCAACACAGCTCACGCACCAGGAATGGCTCGCGCATGCGAGACGGACTGTTAATTGATCGTTAGTGACAGGAACAAGGAAGATGCGATCTCACTCACCCCCAAGCCAATCCATCTGTCCACCTGCTGCAGTTCTAAACCTCAGCCACATCAACAGCCGCTCCATTTCCATAAAAAGGTACTGAACTCACGTCGCCTATTTGAATTGCAAGGACACGGGAGAACGAGCGCGCACGACCGCCGGCACGTCATCCAAGATCCCATACGATTGAAACGTAAACACTCGGGGGCTGCTGGGAACGCAACATGCACTTGCCTTCCTGCCACACAAACACGCAGCCGGGCTTGATGTATTGCGATCGCTCTGCGTCGGTTAGACGACGGGTGACGAGTCTGAAGATGCCCCTGCGGACACCTTCCATAAGCACGAGACAGTCAGAAGCGGTTGTGAGCCTAAGATTGGTGTGCGTCGGCCGCTCGTCCATTGTCAAAACAAGAGTAGTGTGGGGTAAGAAGAGCCCTAATATTTACCAGCCCGGCGGGTGGATCGAGTTACGCTGGCGAGGCTAAAAGAGCTAAATGAGAATTCGAGTTTTCGGCGGGCACGAGGCAGAGGATTGTGCGTGGCCACGGAGCAGACTCGGATATCCCTGAGACCCGATGGATGAGAGAGCCCTGGTGGGATGAAGCGCAGATTGCAGAGCCCCGAAGAAGATCGCATTCTGCGACTTTAACTTGCACGAGAGCAGCACACTGTGGCCACGCTGGCGCTGGCGACGTAGGGACGGGCAGCGATGTGGGGACCCGCCACCGGAAGGAACCATCCGTCGGGAGTGGGTCTCATCCGTGTAGTCAATCTCCTGGACGTGAAATCGAGCAAGTCTCCTCGCGCTCACCCCCCGATAGCTATATCAGGCGGCGGGCACCAGCACGTACGAGCCTCTACGATCCCTTGGGTCCTTCGATTTCGGAAGACGTGCTTGCCGCACCCCTGGAAGTGAGATGGGGGAGCACCGCGCGAGTTTTGGGGCACTGAGCGAATCTCTTAATTTGCTCACGGGGGCTAGACCAACTGTCGTTTCCGGTATTTACACGAGATACGAATAGTGTCCTTTAGGAAACAATTCAACACTATGACGAGAAGAGAGAGTGAGAAAGACCGGCAAAAGACCGTACAGAATGTTAAAATTACGAAAAGATACAATATCCAGCTACGCGCGGCTCGCACCGGTCGGACGCGCCGCACCTGGTGTCTCTGCCCAGTCAGCAGGCAGCCCCATCCCCTGTCGCATTTGGTCTGCTCGCGAGGTGACAAGCCCGAAGACCCTCTCGATGTTTGCCAATATCGCAGCGTCTTGCACTATCTCCTCCTCCGTGGGCTGCCTCGACTGAGCAGTCTCCGCAGATGCTCGAACCACTCCGTGTTCCCAGCGCTTAACACGCCAATAACCCATCAGGGACGTCAGGAGCACGAACCATCCTATCGTCATAAGGAAAAAGGAGAGCCAGTCGTTGGCAGCTGCGATAGAGTCCAGCTCTCCTGGCGTCATCGTGCTGTTGTTCATCGCCGTGCTATTAAATACTGGTGGCGGCGAAGTCGAATAGTACTTGTCTGCCTCGGCAGCCGTCGCAAACGTGGGCTTGGGTGCGCTGGGGTGTGCCTCGTCACTCGGCCAACCCCACACATCATCGGACTCGTCCGCGACTTTCGATCGAAGGTAAAATCCATATTGAATGAGAGTGACACCCAACCCGGCACGCGACCCATACTTGCCCGCGTGCGTGGTGTGGAGAAGATAGGTGAGGAGAAAGCCGACGAATTGGAAAGACATGGACACGAGTAGATTCCATAGGAAGGAGAACAGGGACCCCGTGGCGAGGCCATCGACGATTAGTTCACCAGGGGAGGATGACGGGGCGATCACAGTCGTTTCCCAATACGGCGGCACGGCATCTGCCTGCGCGACAGTGTATGACTGTTACAACGAGAACCATCATCAATCAAGCCGGTCACTTTATATCGAAAAGTGCGATAACATACCGGTGGCCCATCCTTCTGTGCGTCCTCGGGAGTCCAATTAGGCCCATCGGCCTGGGCCCCTCGTATTGGCTCTGCCCCTCCAGGTTTGGCCGTCACGTTCCCAAACACGCCGTCATTCTGCATACCACCTCCGACCGGCCCTCCACCGACACGCGCATAGCCTCCCCTTCCGAGGTTCGACGGCAAGATAGCACCCAATGCCCTTCTCAAAAGTGTTGGCTTGGGACCAGCGGGTACAGCAGCAAACGAAGGAATCTCGCCGTTCGAGTTGCCGAAAGTATTAGGAAGTGCAAGTGCAGATGGTCGTGGCGGCGATCCCGGAGGCGGGGGATAATCATACTCGAAATCGTACTCGCCCGGCGCGTTCTGCGACCGTACAGATGCCTGTTGCGGCGTTCCGTTCTCTGTAAGAGGATGCCAAGCACCAGACTGAGCGCGGGAGTGAGCTAGCAAAGGAGTTTGGGCGGCAGATGTGTGATGAGCATCGATTTCGTCCTCGTCATCGGAGCCATTGTCAAAGGCCGCGTTCATCTCATCTTCAGGAGATATCTGCTCGACTGGTAGCTGTGTGTATCCTGAAGGCATTATTGTGGAAGTAGAAAAGAGGGAGCGCGAAGGGTGGGGTGGTATGAATGTGAATGGAATATGAGGCTGGTCGCTTGTCATGGAGACTACGGATGTTGAACGCTGACCTAAGTGGGCCGAAGATCCGGCGCTTACAGTAAGGCTTTTGCCCAAGCTCCTCCCTTGTCCTTCAATCAACGTCCCGCTAGTAAGACTTAAACGATATCCTCCCGCGGCTCACACTAATTAATCTCGACGATCACTTGACAATTTAAGCGCATTTTGGAAGTATGGCAGAGGACCGTGTTCTTAATGTCCCCTCTCCCGCGGACTTTCATGTGCACCTCCGACAAGGAACAATGTCGACTCTTGTCACTCCCCATGTAGCACTTGGCGGATTCAAGCTCGCATATGTGATGGTTAGACTTTCCTCCAAGTCACTTATGTCTCGCATAATATTGTTTGACCCAGCCGAACACAAAACCTCCTATTACAAGTACCGAGCAGGCGCTCGCATACAAGAAAGGCCTTCAAGCTATTGATCCTCAAGTGGAATATATGATGACGCTCTATCTCTCTCCGGAGCTCACCCCAGATGAAATCCGCAAAGCCAAGTCCGCTGGGATCGCTGGTGTGTGTCAATGCTCGGGCAAGCGCTGCGACTGACGCGACGTAGGGGTTAAATCGTATCCGCGCGGGGTCACAACTAATTCTGATAGCGGAATCGAATCATACGAAGTTTATTACCCCGTGTTCGAAGCAATGCAAGAGGTCGATATGGTTCTTAATTTACACGGGGAGATACCCTCGGAGGCCAAGACAGTAAGCACACTTCATGCTTTTTACAATTTCTGCTCTCACCATATGCGCCACAGAATACTTGTGTGCTCAACGCAGAGCCTCAATTTCTTCCGCACCTGCGCAAACTGCACGCTGCATTTCCTCGACTCCGCATAGTGCTCGAGCACGCAACCACACGCGCAGCAGTTGAATGCGTCAAAGAGCTGGGAGACACAGTTGCATGCACTATCACTGCGCATCACTTGGCGCTCACTGTTGATGACTGGGCAGGGCAGTCGTGGCACTTCTGTAAGCCTGTCGCCAAGTACCCAGACGATAGAGAGGCTTTACGAGAGGTAATCAAAGAGGGTGAGATTATTTTCGACCGTTTCTAACCATAGCTGAGACCTTGCCTTTCGGCTTACAGGTCACCCTCGATTCTTCTTGGGCTCCGATTCGGCACCCCACCCACCTGCAACCAAGTCTAACGCGACCCCCGATTCTCCTTGCGCAGCAGGCGTCTACACATCTCCCATTCTCCTCCCCCTCGTCGCTCATCTGCTCGAGTCTTTCGGAGCCCTATCTCAATTGAATGATTTCGTAAGCACCAACGGCCGACGGTTCTACAAAAAGGAGCTATCCGACTCCTCTGTGGTCCAGTTGAAACGGGCACCCTTTGCGATTCAAGAACATTGGAAACACGGGAGCGATGCTGTTACGCCGTTTTGGGCTGGGAAGAGTTTGGGTTGGGCGTTGCAGTGAGGGAGAAGGAGAAGTGGCTCGCATACACTGACGTAAGCATGATTACTGGAGCGGGACTTGTCAGGAGCTTTCAAAGCAGGTAACTTGCGCCTCGCCACGACCGCTACACGTCATTGTTCATTTACTACTTTGTTAAATACACTGAAATTATAAGTGCTGGTATGGCTACTGGAAATACATCTACTCGATCCGAGGAGCAGTCTCAGGCTTGGACGAATACTGCGTTGCCTACACTTGTTAGCCAGGTTCCACAGCGACCTGGTATCACACATCTCTTGATTTTTACTTCACTCTTTGTTCCTTTGGTGTTCCTGCCTTATATTCCTTTGCGGCGCCATATGTGGCAACAAACTCGTCAGCTAGAGGCACTTCGGTCGCAACTTTCGAATCAGCTTTCTACAACTAAGGAGAATAGCCGAAAGTTGGCAGCAACGATTCACGAGAATCGGCAGCTCGGTCAGCAGTTGCAGGGGCTGAGGACGGAGCTGTTGGGGATCAACAGAGGTCTTGATGCGTTACGGGAGGAGAATAAAGAGAAGGAGGTTCGGGATCAGAGCCAGAATGAATGGAACAAGGAGATATTGGCTGCTATCGATAGGATGCAAAAGGATACGCGGCCGTGAGTGTTCAGGTAGACAGTGGATTGCACGCGATTAATAAATACATCTTAGATTGACACCTGAGACGTTTGCTCAGCTATCAGAGTCACTAGCGCATCTTGCCGCGTTCGTCGAGGAGGAAGAGCGAAGGGTGAGTCACCGTTCTGAGGCGCCCGGGCCAGCCACTAAGCCGCTAGCTCTGTTATCAGAATGGCCTATTCCATCGAGATGGCGAGGATGATTCAAGGGGTGTTGGTGTGATGAGAGCACTGGCAATGCGATTGCTTTCTGTATCGGGTATGGACCAATCTCATGATGGGGAGGCCAAAAAAGTAAGCCATTAGAACCGTTTCTTAATTGAATACTTAATTAGCCTTGCAGCATTCGCATACACAGAACCAAGACGACTTGGCGCACCGCGACATTTTCAAAACGTGAAGGGAACGTTTGGTACTCGTCTTGACTATTTGCCACCACAACATGTATCATCATCTCGATTCCTATGTGTGCACGTTTCTACCTTGATTGTAAAATATATCCGTTGTCCTTAAACAAGATAGCAATGGAGCAAAGAAAGGATTAGACGCCGGGTCGCTTAGCACAGCCACCTCTGCGTGTTTTGTATTTGCCTCATGTTGGTAAAGCGAATCTGTCAGACTACGCGTGTGAGGGCTCATCTTCTCGTCCACGACCCACTTATGATCCGTCGCCTCAGCGCTGAGCGGCCACGAAACTAAGCATTAGACTCCGCTTATTTCCCATTGCTCAGCTCTACCCAATTGCAATGCCCATGTCAACAAATACGGCCTCTGTCTCAAAGATGACTCCATCACAACTCGCTCTGGCTGCTGGCAGCTCGAACCAAAATGGAAAAGGTGGAAAAGGGGAAGAAGAGGCGCTCGCGTCGGAGGAGGTTATTGAGCTGCAAGCTTTCTTGGAGAGGCGTGAATGGATCGAGGAGAAGATTCGGGTACGTCAGACGACGAAATTATTATTCGAAAGCTAAATTCTTGCTGGTAGCTGTTGGAGAAGATGCCGCCTATTGAGGTCTTTGCGGGCATCGAGGAGCTCCTTGCGTCGTCTAGCACACCTATTACTGGTTTGCCGTCTCGTGAGGAGCTCGCGAAATGGGTTGCCGAACACGACAAGATTGAGCAGGAGACAGAGCAATTTGATGCTGGCGACATGAGCAGGCTGAAGAAATTCACAAAAGGTGCGTGGAGTTGCGTCCTACGTAAAGTGTTATCCGTTAATCTCCTCGCAGCTGCAACGCAACGCAATCTCTCTCGGGAGGATACAGACTTGATTGAAGTCACTCTTACCACGTTGTTAGCTCTAGACCGATTACTCCATTTGCTCCGGGGTCGATCAGAAAATCTGGATCTCATGGCTACTCGGCTTACTTGGGAGGAGCAGCGTATGTTTGTCTGGAACGAACGCCAGTCAATCATAACCGACCTTCAGACGTTTATTTCTACCCGAGCACAGTAAGTATGTTCCTAATGATCGGTTTTTGTGTGCTCATTTGTGTTGTGCTCTAGATGGACACCTGCAGCTTATGACCAACCCGCTCCCCCAACATCATCTGCCCCTCTAAGCCGCCGCCTTTCTGCATCATCCACTGCATCCGGTCCACCCCCCGACGCTCCTTCCCTAGCTGCCACCCGCAGTACCCTTTCTCGAGGTAGCCGTTTTATGCTTGCCGAGGTTCTATCTCTAGATGCAGCACAGTTTTCAACCCGCGCCGTCGGTCTCAACAAGTCCGTTACCGCTAGCGGCAAAACCCTTGACAAGCTCATCGACTCTAGTCATCGCAAGCCAGTCCCAGACGAGCTGCTGGACGAACAGGACAAAATTGAGAATGAGAATGGGGCTATGGAAGGACTGGGAAAGTTTGCGATGGCTATGGTCATGCAGTGGAAAAAGTGAGTTAATTGCACAACCCTGAAGTCTTAATTTCTGATTGAATGCGTTCAGGTCTGATGAGATTTACGGCGAGCTAAAGAAAGATCGGGCTGCAGCACAAGCGCTTCAAGACGAGATTGAGAGTGCCAAGCTCCAACACCCGAACGCCAAGTTTGACGAATCATTCACTGCGAGGAGCGCGGCACTCACGGCTCGGCTGGCTGTGGTCGGGGACCCCGCGACGTCACGGTCGTTCCCACGGCCGCAGCATCCGTTATTTCCGGGACAGGGAGCGGCGAATGGCGTGTTGACTAAGCTGCTGTCGACTGAATTGGCGGTGTCGGCCAAGATGATTCGGGAGGCTGCTGCGAGTGCTGCACGGTATCACGACTTGATGCATAGTGTCAACGAGGTTGAGCGGTTCCGGGACAGCATGGTCGCGTTAACTGGGCGGTTGGTCACGGTCACGGAGCATTTGACGAACGGGATCCCTTCGCAAGATGGAGATGGGTCGATTCCGAATGTCGAGGACGCGTCGTGTCTTAGTCCGACACGGCATGGCGCATTTTTAGCGCTTCTTCCGGCGACTCTCAAGGAACACGATGGGGCAGACGAAGAGGCCCAGCGCGTCAAGGCCCAATGTCAGGCAATATTCTTGAAGCTTGGGGCAGCCAGTATCGATCCGAACCTCAAGTCTGGAGTCCGCGCAGCCACCGAGCGTCTCGAAAAACAACAAGAACTAGCCCACGCAGCCCGAAAAGATATCCACTGTCGGATTGAAACTATGCGCGGGGCGCGTAATATCAAAGCCTCGATTACCACAGTGCAAGAAACCACAATCAACCTACGGAGACAGATTACGCGGGCGCTGCAGCATCAACGGTGGAAGCCTCAGCGTGTTCAAGATGGCCGGCCGCTTACTCCAGAGAGCCCTCCACCGAGCGTTGCGCAGTCGAATCTTACGCCGTCGGATGCGTTCCTCCAGGCGGACGTTTTGACGAATCAGGCGGCGACTATGGTTGAGAAGCCTCTGTCAGCTTTGTCGCCGTCGCTGGGCGCAAGTCTATCGTCTACGCTGTCGGATATGCACAAATCCCTGTCTGGACGGATCGAAGAGACGAAACGATTGGCTTCCCTTTGGGAAAGCGTGAAGCGCCAAACGGCTACGATGGACGCTGTCCGGAAAGAGGCTCATGGACTTGAAGCGGATTTTACCAACCTCATCTACCGATATGATACCACTCTCGACTTCTCAGCCGAAGAATCCTGCGCATATAGCGAGCTTATGACTCGGGAGCAGGAGCTACAGGTTTCGCTTGATGAGACTAATCAGAGGGCGCAGAGGTTCATTGGTTCCTTGTCGACACGGGTGCCGTTCGTTGCCAACTCGGAGCATTCCGCTGCATTTACAGTTTCGTCTTCGTCCAACGAGGATCCGGACGCTCCTGGTCGTCTTCCCTTTGCACTTATTAGCCTAGACGATTCGGTCCGAGCAGACGCGAACGCATATTCACTCTCGATCTCTGGAAGCCTAGCAGCTCTCGCTAAGAAGAGCAACTACCTCAAGATCGCGCTCCTAGCACAGGACTTCGAGATGTTCAAGCAACCCATCCTACGAGAGATTGAAGACACGTCTGAGCTAATCGCTTCTACCCGCTCTGCCTTGAACGAGATCGAATCAGCACAGACGCAAGGCGGTCCACAGACACTCGTCCTTGAGCGGTTAACTGATTTAGAAATTCAAGTCAACAAGCTCGTGAAAGACCGTGCGCCGAGGGTTGGGTCTATGCTATCCTCTTTGCGACATGTTCTAGTGAAGATGACAGCCGCTCCCGGGGCGAGTGATTCGTTTGTCCAAGAGCGGTTCCTCAACAACCGGTCGAGGGAACTAGAGAAGTTGTCTGCGCAGGTCGAGTCGGCATCAAAGGAACTTGGTGGTCTAGCTGGTCGGATTGTTTCGTCGAAATTACTCGAGACACGTCGGTTGGAGGCAGAGGAGGCTAAAGCGGCAGCTGAGCAAAGGGCGAAGGAAGAAGCAGAGGAACGGGCGAGGTTGGAAGCTGAGATTGCGAGGTTTGCGGAAGAAGAGCGGAAAAGGAAGGAGCAAGAGGAGATTAGGAGGATCGAGACGGAGAAGGCACGATTGGAGGCGGAGGAGGCTGCTAAGCGAGCGGAGGAGCAACGCTTGTTAGATGTTGCGGCCGAGCAGGCGCGGATCAAGGCGGAGCGAGAAGCTGAGCTGCTTGAACAGCAGCGATTGAGGGATGAAGAGCAGGCCCGGGCGGATGCAGAGAAACGACGATTGGAGGCGGAAGCGGAGGCCCATCGGGGGGCAGAGGCGGCTGCTCGCCGAGAGCTTGAAGAGAACCGTCGGCGCGAACAGGAAATGTACTCGAGGTTGGCTGAGGAACGGGCATCTCGGGAGTTAGAGACGAGGAAGCGCCGGGATACGGAGACGGAGAGGTTGGTGGAGGAGGCGAGGTTGCGCTCGGAGGTTGCACGACAGGAGGCAGAGATCATGCGGCTTGAGGACGAAATCAGGAAGGACCAGGAGGTGCGCAAGTCGTTGGATATGTCTGGTCCGGATGAGTTTGGACGGATGCCTTCGTCGGGGTCGGCTTCGGCTTTGGTGGTCATGTCACCTGATGGCGCTATGGAAGGTAGGTTTTTAATACGCACCTTATGAGCAAGCGCTTATCTAGAATTGCAGACTCGGAGGTGTTTGGCGCGTCCGCGCACCACTCTCGCACGATGAGCGAAGATATGATCCAACTGCAGACCAAGATTATGAACATCAGGAGTGAGCTCCGCGAAATAGGCATCAACGCGCTAGCCCGACCGTCTCTCAACGCACCTTTCCCTGCTAAGGATGTAGTCGACAAGATGCGCGTCCGTTTCCTCGAACTCCAGCGTGAACGGAGCAAGCTGCCAGATAGCTCATCCGACACATTGTTGAATGCCGAGTTGACATCTCTTCGGTTCGAGGTCGACAATTCTGTGATCCTAATGGCCCATCTTACACGGTTGACCGAGTTCACGCAACGCCTCGCTGTTTGTGACGGTGCTCTTAGTGAGCTACTGAACCATGTTGACTCGTTCCCTGCGCTTCCGGCCGCTGAGGATACCATGCACCACTTCTCCGACCCCAAGGAAACGCCTAAGGCCCAGATGGGAGCACGACTCAAGTTTACGGAGGAAGCTGTGAACAAGCTTAAAGCGTGCGCTGAGAGCTTGATGGACGACGGCCGAGTAGTCGAGGAGTCCAACCGGATTCAACAAACTTGGAGCGAATTGTACGATATGGCCAACGATTGTCTGATCGAGGCACCATCCCGGCCGTCGACTGCAACTAGCCTCAGCTCCATCTCGAGCGTGAGGAGGAGAACTTTGGTCCCTAGCGCGAGCGATCCGTCTCCCCTTGATTTGTCCACTAGGCGTGGTCCATCCACTCCTCGAAACCGGATTGGCTCGCAGTCGAACCTCGCGCCGTTCCAGTCCGTTGGTGCCCGCCGATCCTCCAGCCGAATCTCGAACCGCTCGGTGTCCGGCCCTATGATGTCTACGCCCAAGGCGTCTAGTAGCCACACTACGCCCGGGAGTCTTAGAGTACGCGAACGAACGACTAGTACATCCTCAAGTGCCGCATCTGGTGGGATATTTGCCACGTCTTCCCGACTGCTCGCTTCGACCTTTTCGTCTCGTCAACGAGCTAGTGGTGCCACTGCGATAATCGTGTCCCCTCAGCTGCGCCCCGAATCCCGCCGTCGTTCGTATGCCAATCTGGATTCGCGTAGCCCTTCTCCTAATCCTCCACCACGCGCATCTAGCCGTATGGGAACGTGGGGTAAAGCGCCGAAGGGATCGTTCGGTGCTACCTTGCCTCGGAGCTTCAAGTTGCCTACCGATACCCCTGCTCCTAAACCACGCCGCGCATATATCCCGAACCCTGAAAACAAGCTGGATGTTGCTGTTGGTGCTGTAGTCAACCAGCTCCCAGTTGAGATCAATATCGAAGCGCTGGCGGAAAACTGGAAGGATCAAAGCGGGAAGTATTGGATCGGAGACGAGGATCCTAAGCTCTGTTATTGTCGTATACTGCGGTCGTCGACAGTTATGGTCAGGGTCGGTGGCGGATGGGTCGAGCTCTCCAGGTGAGAGGATTTGAGGAGGGAAACACTCAATTCTAACATTTTTCATTCGTGAAGGTTTATCAAGGACCACTTCGCCGAATTATTCCGTCTGCTCCCTGTGGCCACCACTCCTCCGCACGTTACCCAAGACGAGGGACCGCGCTGGATCTCCGCACAGACTCTCCATGAAGACAACGAAAACACGCCTACTCGACCGACCCATCAGAAAAAGCCCGCAACCCCCGAGCCCAGGAGGCCCTATTCCCGGGCGTCGCCTTCCCCCAGCTTCCACACGCCCACTGGCATCAGCCCACAAACAACGACCTCCTCCCCCCATTCGCCTTTAACGCCAATCCAATTCATGCGGCGCGCAGAGGATGCTGGCCCACGTGTACGTCCTACATCGCCCCTCAGCCGTACCGTACGTGGCCGTGGTCAGCCCCTTGGACCGTTGCGATCCTCGGTTTGGAGATAGACAGTCGATGATTTTTGTGAATAGACACAGCTTCCCTTTATGGATAGCCATGATATACCTCTAGTTTTTATGTTTCGGAACACTTATCTGCTTTCACGCCTTGACACCGTATCATCCACATTATCGCATGACCCCACCTGTATTTCGCTGCTGAGAATTTTGTTCTTTCTTAGGCACTGTCGCTAGGCCTTCTTCACGCTGTTGCTATAAACTATTATGACAATCGAACTGTTCATGATTATCTTCTATTATTATTTTGAAACAAGTCTGAATCGGAAAAGTCCCCTCCTTTCTCGGCATCGCCTCCTGTAAGTTCAACAACACCCTCGTCGGGTGAACGCCGCCCATCGGCGTCCTGTGTGTCTGGAGTTTCTGGAGTTTCTTGGGTCTCCTCAATCTTTGATGGCCTGCAGGAGGGTGGAAGTTTTGACGCATGTAGCGACTTTTCGATAAGCTACTCACCAATGGCCCTGTTTCCTCAACTGAGAAATATGTTCCTTTTGCAACACGAAAACGATTTCCCCCCTAACCCCGCCTGAGGTAGAAGAGTTATTCCCAGAGTTGACGAGGACATAGCTGCCTGTTTGAACGTAGGGGTATTGTATAAATCAATTCAAAATTACGTACTTAGTTATAGCATATACAACGACATACCTCTTCTAACCCAGATTGTGTTGCGAAATCGTTTTGGAAGCTCTGCCACTTGGTTCGTCTCCCCGTCCCACACTTCGAACTGTGAACCCCCACGAGCCACCCCAACCCGACAGACGCAAATCCCATCTTTGATCTCGGGAATCTCTTGCTCTGCGATTCGGTTTTGGGTCTTTTTAGGCATTGGAATACTAAATTGATTTATGCAAGTTCAGGTTCTCTTTGTGCGGACTGAAAGGCTTCGTTGCAGAGTGGTAGGGATGATGGTCAAGTTCAAGAATTTTGATTGATAAATGTGGCACGTGGGACATAAAACAGCTGAGCTACCTAACTCATCTAAGGATTGTCAATATGAAGGAAAGGAAATCAAGCTGAGGACATCATGCTATGTCTTTCCGCTCAAGATCCAATAGGCCTTTCATCAGAAGCTTAAAGCCCAACACATTGTCTATTGCTTCAGTGATTGTGGAGTCCTTGACGGAAACCACCGGATATTGACGGATGTCAACGTTCCAAGATTGGTTGGTTTCAGGCTCGGGGTCAACGTCGATGATGTCTGTGTCTTTTGGTTTCTGCGAGAGACGTTATCAATAATACGCGATCTATTGTAAGTCCACTGTAATACCTCAGGCAAATGAAACATATGAATGCTCAAGCTTCCTCTCGTAAATAAGTAGCCTTGTTTGATTGTGTCAGATCGTATCCTGCACAGATTACAAATAATCTGAAGGCGTCGCAAAGCTATTCTGTTATCAAGTACGCACCTATATCCTAAGGCTGAAGCAAAAGCTAACGTGCTCCCTGCGCAGACGTGCATCATGGCTACAGGGCGGACCACAGCGTCAGGAGACTACGGAATGTCAGACAAATGAGATGCAACTAATAAGGCCAAGGCTTACGATGCGCTCAGGCTGAGGTCTGCCGTAAGTAAAGATTGACCTAGCATTGCACTCGCCGTGAGGCAGATGCTGTAGCCTAGTGAAAAGTAACATACCATGGGGCGTTTGCTTTGGTGTTATCTTTGCGGCAACGTATGTATAAGGGTTCTCCAATAGCAGGCTCCTCGTTTGGTTCGAAGATCACGTCGCGAATGTTGAGTTTTTGTGTAGTTTTCGTGTTTAGAGTGAACCGGTTGATGATTGGGTTAATGGCATCCACGTCGCCTGATATTTCTCCCCATAAGGAGACTATTTACCCACGCCAGATCAGCGGCTGCTTAAACAGTTTACAAGGTAATCGGAACCTTCATAAGATACGGGCGTTTGGGCCGGTTGAAGTGGAGACGGCGCAGCCATAAACTAACAAAGTGTTTCTGTGCGCAACTGTTAGATATCAGAAGCTCGTAGTGGGTGCTGTCCCAGTAGCAAGCTGGCTTCAATGATTTAGCAGGTGATGTGGTCAAGAGCCAATTAAACGAGGAGGGACGCGGGGCTGTGTCACGTGGCTGAAGACGCCGATCAAACAGCCACAAATGTTGGGATCTCGATCCAGATACAACCGCCACTCTAACTTACCGGTCTGGATCTCCAACCACTAGCTCGTCATCTTGCTGTCTAAACTTGTACTAGTACATATTTGCGGGAGAATCTTGGATTAATACCCGCCATGGATAAGTATCTCTTGGGCTCTAAACCTACGACTTCGTCGCAAACTCTCAAGTCAGAGCGGGCGTCAAGTTCAGCAAAAGCAACTCGGCATCACCCATACTCTCACCCAAGTACTCAAGGAGCTGGGAGGTCCCAGAGGTTTGGATCAGCTGCCTGTTCCAAGAACAAGTGAGTGCTAACCTTTATATTGCTCGACTAAATCGCTAAGAGCGCGTCGCAGCGGCGGAAGCTCCCAACAGACTAAGCCTGCAGTTTCAGCTCGAAAGCTAACGCTTGCTCTCTTATCCACCCTCAAAGATCCGGAGAATCCAATAACGCACTCAAAGGCGTACCTAAAGACAGGTAGAGGTCCAGCCTATCCGTTGTGTATTGTAGCTAATATTCTCCTGGTTCAAAAGAGCATATTGTTTCTTGTGCGTCGGGCCACCAGGTCAACGACGATGGAGGAAGAACAGGTGCCTATATGAAAGCAAGGAATGCAAGACTCGAATCCCAAGCTCAAGAGCGCGTTCAAGATGTTTCTGTCACTGTCTTCAAGGGGCTAGTTGTATACGTAAATGGATACTGTCGCGGGACGACAGATGCTGAAATTAAGCGACTGGTTGTTTCAGGCGGGGGACAAATCTCGTAAGCTATTTGTATCCTTACGCTACGCATATTCTTACAATTGTATCTGTAGTCACACCAATCATGGGGGAGTCACGCATATTATCACGTCTATGCAGCTCAGTGCAAGCAAAATCCAAAAATTTAAGAACACTAAGTCTCGCACGCTGACCCACGTTGTCACTCCAGATTGGGTCAAGGAATGCTACGGTCCGTCTTACTCTCCGATCATTTCTTTGGTCAATATTCTGAAATATGCATACAGAGCAACGGAAACGTCTTCCCGAATGGAAGTACAATGTTATTGACCTTGCAAGAGAAGTTCAAGTTTCTGGATAAATCTAGACCTTCTCACACGACTGGTGCCACATCCAAATGGAATACCGTCGCGTCAATAGTTCTTCTTGCTTCCCCATCCAGCTCACTGAAGGTGTTCTTTTCTTCCGTCCGGCCACCCACCACGCCCAGTCCTTCTATATTTACTCTCGCACTTGCATCTTCATGGGACTTTTTGTTGTACCTGGACCGTGTATTAATATAACCGCCTTCTGGCACCGGAAATGTATCCCAGCATGGTTATCGTATGCGTGACATCACTAAGCGCGTGACTTGAACCTAGCACTTCGCTTCCCGGGTGCGTGTTCTCCAGCCGGCGTTGCCGCTATGACGGGATACTCCACCGCTTTTTGCTTTTTGTCAGTGCGCCTCCGGGTCCTCGCGTAATGAGTATTTATATTTGACCCAACACAGCCTATGCACTGAGTCTCTTTTCCCACTTGCCACCCCAAACCCAACCTTTACTGGTCTAGTTTGAGATGTACCGACGTGCTACTCTTGTTGCTTTGTTGCTGGGCGCTACGCATGGGATCGTGGGAGCTGCGCTTGAGCCCGAGCCTGTTGTGCTTGCGGGCGCTGGGGACCCGTTGCGTGTAATCACATTGACGGCACCGGATAACTCGATTACAGCGAATTTCTTGTCATATGGCGCAACGCTCAAGAACTTTTGGGTCAAGGACAAGCGCGGGAAGTATAGGGACATTGTACTTGGGTACGACAATAAGAAGAACTACGAGTCGGACCCGTCGCATCCGTACTTTGGAGGGATAGTTGGGAGGTATGCGAATCGCATTAAGAATGGTATGTGTTCTTCCTTGTGTCCTAGAATTTGTGTGACTAACGTACGATTCGGTAGGCACTTTTTCAATCCCTATCACGAAGAACGCCACGGGGGACAATGTGTACCACATCCCCGAGAACGAGAACGGAGGTCTGTGCTCTCAATGTTGTCAGACTTGACGTTAACTGACTTTTACTGGTGTATAGGAATTGACACCCTACACGGTGGACTCACTGGGTACGACCGCCGAAACTGGACACCGCTAGAAGTGTCGAAATCCAAAGTCGTGTATCATCTCATCGACCCGGATGGCACACAGGGATTCCCGGGGACTGTTAACGCAATAGTCAGTCCATTTTTCTTTTCACCCCGCCTTCCCTCGGATTTCTGAGTTGATTTGGGGTTTTAGGTCACCTACACGTTGCTCAAGAATGCAAAGTGGAAGATCGAGATGTACGCAAACGCTACGGCAAAGACGCCAATTCTGCTCTCGTCGCATGTGTACTGGTGAGCACTACCTGCACGAGTGAGCTTGGAGAGCCAAACTAACGTACAATATGTCACCCAAGGAACTTGGAGGCATACCAAGAAACTCAAGACTTGGCGGACCATAAGCTACAAATCGATTCAAGTCGAGTGATCGCTGCGGATGGGATCCTTATTCCGACCGGAGAGTTGACAGATGTAACTGGCACCTATTTCGATTTCCGAAACGAGACTCGACTCGGGGACGTTATCGACAAAGCGGTTGGCTACTGCGGCACAGGTGGGCCAATCATGGAGAACGCGGGGGTGTGTGGAAAAGCTAAACAACGTGTCTGAAACAGGTTGTACTGGTCTGGATAATGCCTGGATTTACGATCGCTCTGCTCAGAACACACCTGCCTTTTCGTTGTCGAGTCCCAATTCTGGTATCAAGTAAGTACACATGCCTTTTATGCGGGGATAGGATGCTTGACAAAGGTTTGTGTAGGATGTCTGTTACCACGGACCAATCAGCGTTGCAGGTGTATACATGCAATGGGATTGCCAACAATGGCGATGGGAAGAACGTTACGATACCCCGCAAGAAGGCACACGGAGGGCCCAAGAAGTATTATGGGAAGCATTCTTGTGCGGTTATCGAACAGGTTCGTCTTCTGCAATGCCTCAGCGTTTGCTTTTCTCATCTTTTGCTACAGGAGGGTTGGATCGGTGGAATAAACAACCCAGAGTTTAATCAAGACCAAATTTACGGTCCAGATAGAGATTATACTTGGTCTGCTGTGTACTCTTTCAGTCGATAAACAACGCTTCTGTACTTGATGAAATAGACCAACATCCAAATATAGTAATCAATTAGGACCTGGGGCCGACCTGAAGTTCCATGGGTTGGGGCGCTTGGTCTGACACGTCCAAAGTTGATCTCGGCCCAGTTCGAAAGGTCGTCATACGCACTCCATAACCAGCCAACCGAGGCTATTATATCATCGCTAATTGTTTTCATTCCCAACGTGTTCTCATCCGTGAACACTCCACCTTCTTTCTTTCCTGACCTCCACACACCACCATGTCCGTACTCTCGGGGTGCATCCCCTCCAAACCCAATCATCTCAAGCTCGTTCTCGCCTGCTACCCATCCAACCCACTAGCAGCGGGCCCAGAGTTCAAACCAAATGCCCAAGAGCTCTCAAAACTGTCGTATTACGCCACCAACAGGCCTGGGAAGCTAGCCAAACTTGCCGATGTTTTCAACAAGCGAGCCCCCGAGGAAGCTCGCCGCGCGGGCGCCGGCAATTTAAAGTCAAGAGCGTGAGTGCTGAGCATGTTCTGAATGGGGTGTTCGATTTGCTTACATTGTTTTCGGTAGTTCTTTGCTCATCACCCTCGCAATTCTCAAGCAGCTTATCACCGATTGCAAGCGGGAGTTGACTTTGTTTTCGAGCGCTGTTCTTGTTTCCGTCAAAGCTTCGTTATCTGCGTTACCTGAAGACCTCGAGGTTGCCGCCCGTGCTGCGAGTGTGGTGCGTTTGTGTGTTTAATTTCTTACTTTGATCTTCGTTGACACCTTCCACAGTTCACCGCATGGACTACCTATACAGATGGCACTCTCATCGGTGTCGATAACCCGTTTACAACCAATTATATTGCCACATTGACTATGTTCGCGAAGCTGTGCGAGTCTAGTGGCCTCAATGGGGATTCGGAGAACCGCAACCGGTATGTTTGAGGGCCTCGGCCTTACGACATTTCACTGACCTTTCCTTTTTTTTTGCATTTTAGAACTCGAATTGTTGGCCTCAGCGCTCTGTCCGGGGCAATTGCCTCTGCAGCGTTGTTCCACTCTCTGAACCAGTTTCAGCGGCAAGTCGACGTTATAGTTCCGCCTATCTTCTTCAACATCCAGTCCTACGATTTGAAGCACTTGAACGACGAGTAAGTTGCACAACTGATGCTTCCTGCTAGTGCTCACCCTTCTTGTTTAGGTGTGAAGCTATCGAGACGCCGGATGGTGTGTCTTCGCCATTCTTGACCGAGTTCCAGCCTCAACGCCCATTAGCTGAGCGCAGAGCGGCATCAATCCATGTGCACATCGATGGTGAAAAGGGCCCTTCCAAGTCTGACGTCCTCAATCTTTCTCTAAGGGATCTGCAAGCGCTTTTCTCGCCGTCCAATCCCACCCAGCTCGGTCATATTATGCAGGCTGTTTTTCGCCACGCAGAGACCGCGCAGCTCTGGCCGAATGTTGAATGGTGCTGCTGGCTCGCCGAAAAGATCACCAACTGGACACAGTTCCCGTACCGTTACGTGATTCCCACCCGATTGATCGAACTACTCGCTAGTGTCCGTGATGAGGCTGTTCCTACCGCCCAGCATACTACTCTAGTTGCAATGATCACTACTCTTCTGTCGTCTGCCAAGCACATCATCAACCTTTCTACCAGCGACGTTATCTCGAACTTGGTCCAAGTTATCCTTCGCCGAGTTGCTATCGATCCTATGGATGGCCTCTTGCCTCCGCTTGTCGCTTGCACCGCCGCGCTCGGAACGCATATATACTACGCGGATCAGATCCAGGACCTTGCGGAGGAGCTCATCAATCGTATTGTCAGCGTGCAGGTCAATGGTCTTCTTGGCCGTGGTCGCGTTGGCGGTGAGCGCAATCGCTCCGAGGCTATACGCTGCCTTCTCTCTTGCCTAGTCGGTCTCATTAAAGCCACTGAGCTCAACAAGGGGCGCATCACCGGACACGAACGCGTAGTTATCAAGGAGGAGGCTGCTCCGATGGAGAAGGGGAAGTGGCGCGCCTCAGTCGATGGTGCCACGTCCGACGCCGAGAAGCTTGCCGTCACCACATCCTCTGGGCGTCGGAATCCGATCAGCCCTGATGCATGGCAAGAGAGTTTGGCTGTACTATCCGAGTCATCCTATGGTGTCCGGGCTCTGTATGCGCGCACGCTGGAGACTTACCTGAGGACAGAGATGTCTCCCGAACCGTTTGGCGCGGAGGACGGCATTTCAGACGACGCGTCTATCAAGCGCGTGCACCCTGCTGCGCTGATGTCTAAGATTGGACGCCAATCGCAGTTTTCTGATGCTACGTTCCGCTTCCTCAACGCTTTCCACGCCTCTGCCTACACAGTTGCTGTTTCCTCCGCGCTCGGTATTCCCACCGACCAAAACCCCGGCACGTCTCAAGCGTCTTCAGCGCAGGCGTTGACGCCTACTGCGATTAATGTCATCCCGGCTACTCCAAACAAGGAGACCCCTCCTTCGGACGAGGCCAGCAAGCGCACCCTCAGTCGCGGCGGCCGCAGTGTCTCTGGGGCACTCGCACTCCTTGACCCCAGCCTCGGCTCATCCTCTGGCTTCAGGCCAGCATCGCCATCGGACTTTGCACATCTCCTCGTTTTGCTGTGTGCAGTACACGAGCGATTGCCCCTGAGGGGCCTGTTCACCGGTGTACCGATGCTGCTAGCGCTCGATCAGGCAACGAGTTCGATTGTGGATGGAGATCCAGACAACGCCAAGGGCAGGAAGCAAGCCGCGCGGGAGGTTATTGCTCAAACGTGGATCACAATTGGAAGAATGTGGGAGTGCAAGGAAGTTGTTGAGGTCGCTGAAGCGGTGAGTATATTGCTTCACGTTGTCGGGACATGCCATTGACGGACTATGGGTTAGGCGCTCGCGAACATGCCGGCACCATTCTACCTACCTGATCTGCCTCCTACCCATGAGGACCTCCTTCACCCTCCTGAGATGGCGGTCGATTGGCCTGAGCTGGAGTTGCCGAACTTTGGAGAGTCATCAACTTCAACTAAGCCGTTCATAAATCCAGAGATTGTACTGCGCGCTCTAGCCGCTAATCACCACGTTCAAAGTCTTAGCGGACTGAGTGAGGAAGAAATACTGCACCGACTTGGAGCAGAGTGGACTGTAGAGGTTGCGCTTAAGAATAGTGAGTTTTCCCCAGATGTTTATATCATTGTCCGCTCACACGCCATGCCTCTCTCAGGTGTTGAGGCGACGCAAGAAGTGGTTCGACCCGAGGGCATGTCTCCCTGGATCAAGATTTCTCCAGCGCTCATGCACATTGACAACCACTCATTGCAGAGCGTGTCGCGCACATCACGCGAAGTTGGTGTCGGCGATTTACGAGAGGCGCTTGGACGGGGTGGAATGTCTAATGCTGCGCTTGGGGCGAGGTCTATACGTTCGATAACTAGCGGGGACCGCGCAGCGTCTGTGCGGCTTACTGGAGCGCACGCCCCAGGGTTTGTGTCTTCGGGAACCAAGCCGCTGACGGGACCGAAGGAGGTTCGGGATATGTTGGATAAACTGGGAGTTGGGAGCCCAAGAGTCCCATCAGGCGGGAGCTCGCTTCTTAAGCCATCGTTCCCGACCATACAAAAAGAGGCTACAGCTACTGGGTAAGATTCAATTACGGCTGTGTGTTTACACCAGATTCTTACGTTCTTGTTCGTTTTAGTGCGACTGCATGAGAGCATACACCTTAGGATATACCCACTTCTACTCGGCGTTTGGATTTATTATTTTGCTTTAGCTGCTTTTATACACTCTACTACATACATTCTGTACAGATAGCTTTGATAACCCATGCACAACGCTCACTCGCTTGATAATTCTATCTCCTTGCCATACCAATGCGTCTGCGCGCTTCCACTTCCAGCTCACGCCAGTGTGAAGCCTCGCTCTGAGCTCGAGGATGCACGATATTTCCAGCCTAGAGGGGATAGACGTGAGGGTTGTAGGAGGTAGAGCATGCGTGTGACTTACGCTGAGCCGGGAAAGAAGAAGCTCGTACGTCGTGGAGAGGTACGTTGAGCTTTGGGCTGGATCTTTTATTCTTTTAGCTTGGTTAACTATGAGCTTCGCGAGCTCTTGTCGGAGTCGTAATACACTGCGTGGTGTGAGAATCATAGCCAAATATGCGTGGAACTGGGCGTACTTAGAGAATAACATGGTTTCATCCCCCTCAGATGACAAGAATACACAAGCACTGAACAAGCTTGCGTAGCGGTTTATGATCTACTCCATAATCAGCTCGACCTAATTACACAACTGGCAAACTCAGACTCACCACCTGCACTGCTGAGTCCTTGATCCCACTTCGACTTAATAATCCTCCAACTGCACTCTCTGCAAGTTTTTTCAGACTTTCAACCTGCATACCCATGTCCTTTTGAAAGAGTGGCCACATTGCAAGGCGTTGCCCAAGGAGGAAGGTCTCAAGTGGTCCGCAACCGCGTTTCTCAGCTTCGAGGTAGACGTTCTCGTTGACCCTAATCATTGTTAGAAGAGGGACAAGAGGTGGGGCTGGCTCCAGCGCAGATTTGACAAAGTTCTAAGCAAAAATATGGTAAATATGCAAGTATAAGTGAAGGGCCAAGTAGGAAGTTCAGACCTGACAGTACTCTAGTGCGGGATCCATGATTTGCTTCCACAACCCATCTACAAAGGCGCGTTCTTCCTTTGCTTTAGCGTTCTTTGCCCGCCTGGTGTTGTCGTCTGCCACAATACTGACACTTGCCGTGCGACTGATGGGTACTGAATCCCCGCCTGTATCCGAGCGCTCATCCGCGTCTTCGAAGATGATACCGGAGACGTTGCGTGAGCTCGGTACGCGCGAAAGAGAAGGCTCTTGACGGAAGAAGCCAGAGAGAAAAGCGTGCTCGGCGGTAGCATTGTCCAGAAGGACTAGGAGAAGAGACCGGAATATCGCTTCTAGAGGTTCTTTCTAGAGGAATGGGCGTCAAATCAAAGGAGAACATAAGGTTGAAATAACGGTTCTGTGTACGCACGTTTTTCGAATCGTCTGCCATGTATGCAAGCGTCACGCCAGGTCCTTCTATGTTGGCGAATTGGAGACGATCGGTCGGTGGTGGCAGGTCGGGGACAGTTTCGCTCGGAAGTGCGCCGATGAGTGTGGGTTTCTCAACTGACCTGGCCTAACAGTGCGTAAGATACTGCCTATGTACCAAGACAGTTTGCGACCAACATACCTTCATATAACCCAAGCTACGAGCGTACCTCCGAAAGCCAGTTTCATAGTACAAGCGCGCAGCTGCGACGTACGCGTGTTGAAACTCTTGTGCGACAGATGGGGCATGTCTTTGTAGGAAAGCAAAGAGAGGGCGGTACTTCAAAAAAACTGAGGTTTGAAGAACGTGCATGTTGGTGCTAATGTTGGTGCGTATAGGTTGTAGAAGGCCCAAGAAGAATCCCCTTATCTTTCCTGCAGCCTAATTGTTATGCAACTATGTCAGAGCTGCTTAGGTTGTTTGTGGGATGATGGAGGCTACGTACTGAGATTCGCAGAGCTTCCGCAGCCTCAGAAAGGTCTTTAGATGCCCGGACGCGTATCCTAGCCTCTAGTGCTATGATCTTCTCTTCTAGGGTGGCAATAGCTGGTATCCATGGTTCAGAGACGTTGGTATCGAGAATGGTAATAGCCAAGTCTGGGGGAACACAGAGGTCTTGTAGTAGTTGAGACAGTGGTCGTTCGATTTTCTAGCACGCCACGCGTCGAATAATAGTCAAAACGTGGAGTTAGAGGAGCTTACTTGGCGGCCTTTCAGCCTCATGTCAAAATCGCGACTCCGCGCTTGGAGGTCTGTGATCTGACCAGAAACAGCAGAGAGGTCACTCTGGAACTTGGACAGAAATCCCTCGAGAGAGTCGAGCAGGTCTATACTGTTCTACAAGACACGTAAGTCTGAGATGTTTTGACACACTTTTGATCGGGCTCACCTGAACCTGCTCGTGTAACTCAACATATTCCTTGGAGCGGCTCCTGTCTGCATGCCGTGTAAATGTTGCGCAAGATAAAACGAATAGATGTACACACAGAACTCGGATAATTGTGACTCATCGGTAGAGTTATCTATAGATTCTGTTGCTTGATGTGTGGACATGGCTGTCAAGTGAATCAGTCATGACCACGCAACAGGAGAAGCAAGATGTCTTACGAGGAAGTACAGTCTAAGGGGATCCATTGCCAGAATTGGTCCTATACGTGTCTTATCAGATAAACGCGCTAGATGTGATTGGTTATCAGATATGATTATATGACTGAGCCTGACCCACGCATTTGATTCTGACTTGTTTTTGACCTTGCCCGCAGCTGGTGCGCGCCGGAGCTGCCGTGCCGCACGCCTACGATTTGTCGTATTTTTTACACTCACGAAACTCTGAAACACCTCACATATTTAGACGCGGCATGTCCGAGTCCGCAGACCCCACACCTCCGCTCTCGGTACTACAAATCTCCTCCTTTCCCCCAGTCCCCCATGATTAAGCACGCTATCCAAAGCACTGTGTTCAACGCGCTAAGTCTTGTGCGTTCGCCCCCACAGGCCGAGGAACTTGGCTCAAAGCTCGACTCGGCGGGCGTTGCATTCACGCTTGATCCTTGCCGAACCTGCACGGATCCGTGCGACCTTGGACATGAAGAATGGCCAAACAGGTTCGATGTTGACATGTCGGCGGACATGTTAGGCTCAGTGAAGCCATATGGTCGACAGGTGAGCTTTCTGGCCACCTTTAACTAACACATGACGTACTAGGCTTTCAGAACTAACCATGCGACCTAGGTAGTCATTTCTACAGGCAAATCTGACTGGCCGCGCGAGGTCACAGAGGTATCAAACTCGCTCGCTGAACATCTGAACAACGCACACAGCAAGCTCGTTTCTTCTTCTTCGGCGCCCCGGCCATCGAAATCCTCGGGTGCTCCTCCAGGGGTGTTCACTTCCACCGAGTCGAACCGGCTTTCTGTGCTCAACGGATCGCATTGCGAAGTTGGATCTTCAAAAGAACACACAGTACTCGTGTTTCCCGATTACAAGCTCGTGAAGGACGTGCCCGCAACTGCAGAAGGAGCTACCGAGCTATGGAAAGCTGCTATTGACCCAGCCGTAGGCGTTGAAGGGAAAAAAGATGGGATGAAGTCATGGGTTTTACCTTACGCTGCGGTCGTACTTCTTTGTAAGTCTACCTTGATCACGCCAAGCCAGGCCAATTCTATAATTAGTTATACCCTAGGCTCTCACAGGCGACGAGACAACAGATGCCACATCGCAGCACCTGTTCTTGAAGATGGCAAGTTTGAAATTTGTCTGAAATTCACGAATTCAGACTGATGTATTCCTTCAGCCTTCACAACCTCTCTTGTTTCGTTGGGTTGGGACGTCCAGACACAGATCGACGACCCAGAAGAATACGGACAACCGTCGCTTGAAGATCTCCCGGAGCCCCGTTCGAACGCGGTAATAGAACAACTACGTAGCCTCAGGCAGCCGGGCGCAGATCATGCTCAGCGAGTTCTGATATTACGAAATTCACACATGGGAGGTAAGTCAATATCTAGCTCCTCTTTTATAAGCTTTGAACTGACAGATCTCGTACTATAGGGCATAAGTTTGCTGGTAATGTGATCATATACTTCCCAACAGGGAACGGGGTGTGGTACGGCCGGGTTTCGCCCCATGAGGTGCAGGCTGTGGTGGAGTCAACGATCATCGGCGGTAAAGTTCTACCTGTATTATTGCGTGGAGGCACATTCAAGCGAGATGGTCACTCATTGATGGAGTGGTAGATGTAGTTATGAAGATGTTATATGTTTTATCGTTTGTGCTACACCTTGTTTTTCTTTTGAGGCAAGAATATCAGAACGCATACACACAAAAATCCAGCCATCGTTGCCCTACAAAGCCTCCCACCAGCTACCAAATTTGACTAACCTTTTACTATCACTGTTCTTCCGCACTGACTCAATAAATTTCAATGGTATTTTTCTCTACCGCGATTCGCTTTGCGTCCCAATTGCATTCAGTGGGGCAGGTATCAACTGTCGCAGCGGCCTTGACCGCGAGCCTGTCCGCGCATTTGTTCCCCCTATCCTTCTTACTCCGGACATAAACTAGCTCGACTTTAGCTACAGAGATTACGGTAGCTTAGTTTATCTCGGTATTGGGTATCCGGTCACTGAAACGCACCACGGGAACAATGTACAAGCGCATCCAGGTAACGCAACATCGAGTAGTTTGCGGCTGGCTGCTTGCTACTGTTTAATCCTCCGTAATGGATCCAGGTAGGAATCCATTCAGCAATGCCTATCGTCAGTGTAAGAGTTTTATTAAAACATTGGTAAGACTCGAGTAATGGACTTGCATCGTATAACATACTGAGAATCAGTATAGACTTTCACTCTTGAAACGTTTTCATTTTGGGCAATTTCAAGTGCGCGTATTATTCCCTAGGTATATTGGGTAAAGTTGTAGGTACCTGCTCCGTGTAAGTGTGCACGGATCTTGAGGGCTCACCAAGAGTTCACCGCGGTTGTTTGTCTGGAGGCCTGGCACTCGCCCAGCTTCATTTCTAACCCCATCCATGAATTTTATACTCAGCTCT